>OX439050.1:64275025-64875025 GCA_949317995.1 Acholoe squamosa
TGGTAGGAGGGGAGCCTATTAGTATGGCACAGAAGTAATCAATGAGAATGGGGAGAATGTGGGTGGGTGGGTATATAAGAATGTGGGTGGGTGAGTGGGTATATGTAGTGGAGGCTAGGTGGGTGGGTATGGAGCAGGGTGGGTGGTTGGAGTGCTACCAACCTTCACTGACAGTCGAGGCGTTCGGAGTATGGCCGTGGGATCAATGCTGGTTTGTAAGGCCACCCCCTATTGGTCCTCCCCATGTGGGTCAATGTTGATCCCTGAGGCAACTTACTACCCTCCCAAGCATAGTTAGGGACTGGTACCTAGCCAGACATGGCTGGGGGGGAAGGGGGTGGAGGGAACCAGCTGAGGTTGTGTAGTTAGCGTTTGAGGTCACCCCCACCCACAATGCACTGCATATGGTTAGAAAACCGCTGCCCGAACGCCTCGAGTAGTACTAGTAGGGGGGATCAATGGCAAAGTAGCCTTGCACATTGGGAAGTGGGGCTGAGATGGTTCTGGTAAGGGAGCCTTACTGTAAAACATCTGTGCAGCTTGTAGAATGTTCTTGAAGTCAGGATTGTGACTTATACATGGGTTTTTTTTAAATGAATAGATAATAGTAAGGAATGGTAAGCTTTTACAGGCATCAGGTGCATTTTCACAAATTCAGGTTGGGGCATATATGCGGGTGTGGCTTTTACTGTATGAGACCTCACAATGCTAAAAGAGTCTTTCTAAACTCATAGCATATACACAGGGTGTTGACACTATAGAACAATTTCAGCATTGAATGGCAGTTTTTCAAGCCTCAGGTACAGCTTACAGCAAAGCCAGCAAGTAAGTGTAGTGGTCTGGGCATTAAGCGCCTCCACTATTGTTTGCTCATCGATAACTACCGACCGGTATCCTTACTATGTTAATATCATGTACCGACCGGGTGTATTCCTGAACTCACATAGTTCCTTTGTTGTTCACACTACGCAGACTTTAATCTTATTATATAACTCATTGGCATTTGGTGCTTTCCCGCTGCATGCGGACAATTATTCATGTTCATTTCTATGCTAATTAATCACATGGTGCTAATTAGTACTATATATAAGGGTTCATTTCTGGGTACAACGCTAGTACGTCTTAGACTCTAGGATGACTTGCATGTCTGACTTTGCTATGATGTAGGTTCATCTAGTTTGAGGTAATATCGAAGATTCATGCAATTATCAATACGCATACCGACAGTTGTTGTTAAAAACTGTAATAAAGTCATTTCATTGGGAAACTCTACTTGCTTGTGTGCCTTGTCTCTTATAGTATCGATATATCATACTGATAGTTAACCTGACAGGCCTAAACAATGGGCGGCCCGACGGTTACATAAGTATATCTGTGGATGCAGCATATAAGTTTTTCTCTCGTATTATAGTACCAAGTATTCAAGGTGACCCAAGTATGACTTGACAGAAATCCTATAAAACACACCTAGGGGCTATTTTTCAGTAGTCTAGTACTAATCTTAAGGTGCACCCCTCCTTTTACAAAGTTCTATAAGGTGCAGCAGGTTAAGGCCTAATATTTGTATATGAGCCGCGTCTTATTTCCAAGGCACTATGGTAGTGTAATTGGGGATGGAGGGAGGGAGGGGGGGGGGGTGATAAGATAAGATTCAGGATAACTATAGACAGGTTTATACCGTGTAGGACCCAAGGGGGGACTCTTCATATATTTTGTTGACACATGTGTGCGGCTGTCAAGGGCACCTTTTCATCCAAAAAGAGTCCTATTTTCAGGCAAAATTTACCCTAAAAAGTGTAGGGGCCAGCTCTGGCTGTAAGTCCATGGCGGTATGCTATCTGTCACCGTTCCGTTTGCACCAGCCCCCAGGGGCTGGTCAGCCAGTGAACACTGCCACCTTGTGTCATACCGATCCAGATGTAGGTGGAAGGTAGAGAATGTGAGGTCTGGGGATGTAGCTTAGTGGTAGAGCACTCGCTTGCAAGTTGAGAGGTCCCGGGTTCGAAACCCAGTGTTTCCAAGTATGTGTTTGCCGTCCTCTGCACAAGGGTCCACTTTGACCCAAATCCCCCTAACAAGGGTCCACAAAAAAAAAACTAAAATGCCAGATATGAAAAAAAAAACATATCAAACCCAAGCGAATATTCATAGTCAATTCTGAAAAGCAAAGTTGATCTTTCATATTTTTCTTTGAAAACATGGTTTTTGGTCAAAATCTCCCTAACAAGGGTTCTTTTTAGGTAAAATCCCCCTAGCAAGGGTAAGGGTTGTCATAGGTCCAGCTGCACACCTGTGTCAGAAAAAAGGTGAGAGTCTCCCCCCCAGGGGTAGGACCAATGACGTACATGGACGTATGTAAGATAACACAGTATGAGGTCTGCCAGAACACTGGAAATACATGATACCAACACAAAGCTGATTGGTGATAGCAGGAATGAAGAGAAAGTAGATAAGAGGGGGATAAGAGGGGAGGAGAAAGAGGGGGGGGGGGTGAATGACAGAGAGAGAGACAGACAGACAGACAGACAGACAGACAGAGACAGAGACAGACAAAGACAGAGAGGGACAGAGAGAGACAGAGATATGGTGGAATGAACATGAATGAAAAGAAAGAGACAGAGAGAGAGAGAGAGAGAGAGAGAGAGAGAGAGAGAGAGAGAGAGTGGCAGACACCCAGATAGACAGACAGATAGACAGACAGGGAATGACAGGAGGAGCCAGCAGAGAGAGGGGGAGAGGGGAGCAAAGAGGGATGGAGATGGATGGAGAAAATAGAGAGATGGAGGTATAGAAAGACGTACAGAATGGACAGAGAGCACGTCTTTACAGCGCATGAGGAGACAGAGATAGAGAGTTAGAGAGAAATGGAGAGATAGAGACAAGGGGAGAAGAGACAGAGACAAGGGGGAATGGAGAATCTTAGAAGGAAATGCAAACACTCATTCAAACAGGGAGCTACAGAGACAGAGAGGCTGGGAAAGTAGAACATATATAAATTGTTTAAATGTCATGGTCTCAAATAAACAGCCGTCTTTGATAAGGCCTACAAAAATTGGGGTTTTTTTAGGTTATTTTAAGGCCGGCTGTAAATTTTTGCGCCTATGTGACGTAAAAAAAAAACTTCCATGTCTCGATAAATGCCAAAATATCAGATTTTCCCCAAAAATGCCAATAAAAAAGTTAGGGTAGTGCCAAAAAATTAGGGTAGGTAGTGTTACCTGAACATAACATTTTTTTTAGGCCTAAGCGCACAGAGTATGGCGGTATAGAAATGAATCTTGGGTGCTAAAAGCACTATTCAAATGAGTGCCTGTCTCAAATAGGGCCCAGGGATAGAGAGCTATTGACATTGATGAGTAATGTTGAGTAAAGACAATAATGGACAGATGAAGCGCGGTGTGTGATATTATAACTGATGGCTTTGTAGGGGACGGCAAAAACGTTTTTAGGGAAACCGGGAGTTGAACCTGGGACCTCTCAGCCTTGAGACGATTGCTCTACCACTGAGCTACTTCCCCGTACAACGTTCTCTACCTTCCACCCATGCCTGGATCGGTGTGATACCAATAGGGGACATGTGACTACCCGGTGACCCGCCCCTGCAGGTCGGCCACCCAGGCATGGGGACTCACATAGTCACATTCCCCTACACAGCCCCCAACCAGCTTCAACCACCGAATTAACCAGCACTGAGTCACACACAGGGAAGAATGGCCTGTGGGCACCCCAACCTAGGAACCGAGTTCCCTAGCCCCCCCCCCCCCCTCACGTGGGTCAGGACTACTCGGTTTCCCTACCATTGTAGGGGGCGGCGAAAACGTTTTTAGGGAAACCGGGAGTCGAACCCGGGACCTCTCAGCCTGGATCGGTGTGATAGGGGACTTGTGACTACCCAGTGACCCGCCCCTGCAGGTCGGCCACCCGGGCGCGGGGACTCACATAGTCACGTTCCCTTACAGCTTTATAAATTATAATCGATGGCTTTATAAATTACACACAAAAGGCTACATTAATGCTCTAAAGGTGCTGATGCAGGAGTGCATCATGGCCGTTGGTCATGATGCACCAATGAAGCCAGCACTTCATTAGAGCATCGTGCCAAACCTCTGGGACTGTATCAACCCTGAATGGGCAGCATGATGCTTAAATGCAGCCCTGGCGAGTTACTCCATAAATATATATATATATATATATATATATATATATATATATATATATATATATAAGTCATACACTCTCATATGGAAGGTGATGCCAGTTAGATTTTTACCAAAAGGTAAACTATTACTATGGGAAATGTGGCTCAGGGCCTAGACTGCCTCCCCCTCCCCACCGCCTAGATCTAAATTCCCTGCCCCCCCCCAACCACCACCCTTTTGGATTGGCCCTGGGTTATGCCCATGGTTTATGGTAAAAAAGATATGCATGTAAGCTGTGGACTCAAGACCCATAGAAATACTAATAAAAAATAAGAAAATTCGACAAGAAAATACAAAAGAAAACAAGAAAAATATCAAAAAATTCCTAAAAATTTGCCAATATTCTCAAAAATTAAAAAAGAAATTACGGCTGGCCCTGTTTTCCTAAGTGCCAAATTCATTGAACCGCATGAGCCTGCATGTATATGATACACAAGGCATCATGAAATAAAAAGTTGTCACGGAAAGCCATGGAATGTCATGGAATTTCTGAAAATTTCATCTTGAGGCAGTAAAGTCATGGAAAATGGGGAATTAGAATATCTATTGCAAAATCCATTTTAGTGGCCGCTTCTTCTCCACCTGGGTTGTAGGAATTTTGTCATGAGGTCAACCTCAAAAAGGTCCAAAATTAGTTAAAAATATCATGGAAAATTTGGATTTTTTCATGGAAATGTCATGGAATTTGAGTCTGAGGATATTGTAGGAACCCTGATGCTTCAAAAATGAATACTGAGGTCTTAAACATTTTCTGATGCACTCGAATACCTTGGTTGATTAGGGCCTTCGTGCTCTCAAATCTTCTAAAAAAATATTTCCTTAGACAATAAGTATGTCTGTTAGCTATTACAACAAGGGCGATCCCTGATTGATAGCAAAGCTTTTTCATCTAATTCCCATGACACCCCATGTTCATGCCCCTTGCTCCCCTACTACATGTCTTAATGGGGATGATGGTCTGGTGTGAGACTGTCCATGCGTGTCTCACCCAGACATCACAGGAGGTACTTTTCCACTCCCAGCTATCTAGATACACTTATATTTCACCATTGATTTCTACATAAAAGTTTTAGAAATCATCCTAGTTATACATATTAAGGAAAATATAGATGCTTTAGAGGGTGTAAAAGCATCATTTTGACGTTTTTAATGTTTCTTATTTTCTTTCACATTTCGGCCTCTGATATTGGGTTCAACCAACCTGTATGTGATGGTGTATTTTCAATTCACTTAAAATTGATGAAGAAGCCCCTTTACGTAGAGGCAAATTTTGGATTAATTATTCTAAATAAATATCAATAAGCGCACCCCCCCCCGCACGTCCACTTTGATCTGTCTCCCCCTGCCCATATGTCTACAGAAGCCTATGTGAGTATAATAAATTCTGTTCTCTATAACACAGTCCCAGTAATTTTCCACTGGCACACAAACTTCCCGGCTGCTGATCGTGGATCATGTAATAAATAATTAAAACCACCCTGGCACGTTTACAGAGACGTGTGGTCCTGTCATTGAACAGTCTAGACGTACACACCTACCATACAGACAGTGGATATAAAAACATGGAGACATATATAATAAGCTTGAGGATTAAATATTTATAACTAATCTAATGCTTTAAACGATTAATCACGCGCCTTAACACTGCTGCTTTTAAGTCATACAAACCAATAGGGTAAAAAATCTACAAGACATAGTTCCTCCAAACCACATGGAAATGTTAGATAGGACCCCCTTATTCCGACTTAGCGGGATACATTATTGACCAATGAGAAAATTCCTTTCATTCACTGCCAACTTTTCAGGGTGCATTATGTAACACCTGGTACCCATCAGCTCGCTGTTATCAGTCCTTATCCCACAAGGTATCAGCTTCAGCAGGGGTCGGCCCACTAAGGAACACGCTAAGGCCGTATAGCGGTTTGTAACTATTGGGATTAATAATCTAGGGTCTTGAATAAGGTGGAAATTGAAAAAAAAGCCAATTTTAGGCCATTTTCCAACTTTGGGCCACCATAGCTCAAAAAAATATTGGTCCGACATACTCAAATTTGCCCTCTTTCTGAAGCCATACATGTTTTCCTTCAAATGAGACCATAAATAGGAAGAATGGTTGAACAGTTTTTATTCTAAAGCCACATGTATCCAAAAAGAGCCCAAAAATCCAAAGGTGGGGGGCAGTTCACAGTAATCACCCATTATACATATACAGACGACTGAGGACGTCAGATTACATACTATGCTGTACACACCACTTATATTCTGACTCTTTTTTTTTCTTTCTTTTTTTTTTTTGATTACTTTTATGGTATATTTGAGTTAAGACTCACGATGGCCACTGTATCATTTATCCTTCATTTCCATTGAATTTTTATTTCTTTTTTTGTGTTCCCTCCATCATCATCCCCCTTCTTTCTCTCTCTATCTCAGTCCCGGGATCTCATTTTGTGTGACTGTCTCTCCGCTCTCTGTCTCTCCCCTCTCTGTCTCTCCCTCTCTCTGCCTGTCTTTTTGCCTCCCTCTCTCTCTCTCTCTCTCTCTCTCATGCTCTCTCTCTCTCTCTCTGTCCCTCTCTCTGTCCCTCACTCTCTGTCCCTCTCTGTCCCTCTGTCTGCAGTCTCTGTCTGTCTCTCCCTCTTTCTCCTCTTTCTCCACTCTCTGCCCCCCCCCTTCATCCACTGCCCCCCCCCTCCTGCCTGCCTCCCTCCTCCCTAGCCCCCCGCACCCACAGTTCATAAGATAGTGACCTATCAATAATCCTTACCCCCATATCCCAATATCATGTTGGACCTCTGTCATGCTGGGAATGAGGAGGGGGGGGGGAGGTTTGAGGTGTAGTGTATGTGAATGTGTTTGTGGGGGGGGGGAGTCTAAGGTCAGGTCGGACAGTGCACACTATGTGGGACACATAATATTGACATCACGGCAGCACGATAACAACACGTCCCCCCTCCCGGTACCTGTCATGTGCCTGCCCTGTGCCTTATGCCATGAGAATGAGGGCTGAAGCCCAACATGTGAATGATGTAAGTACTGCTCACTCTGACCTAAGGTTAAACTGTCCTGGTCAACAATTAGCTGTTCAATTAAAAATGGTACATCAATAAACTGTGTTGGCATTTTCCATTAAAAAGCTTCCATTGTACGAGACTACTAGTATTCTGATTTACTGTAACAGGGTTAGCTCATGTCCACCGATGACGTGCCTGAGATCAAATATTCTGAAAATATAGAATAACATAATGGTCCATATAAGCGCCCTGGCGCTCATTGATTTCGATCCCACTGTACCTCCAGCCGTTATTTAAAACAGGCGCTTATTTTTATTATTAATTTTTGAGGGGGTGGGGTGGTTATTTTAGTTGCTTTTTTTTTTGTCTTTGTGGGGGGGATGTTTATTTGAGGTATGCGCTTAAAAGGGCCATTGGCTAACTTGTTATATCATACTCACACAGTTCTATCTCATGGCCATCAAAGAGTTGTGGTAATTTTCCACTCACATCATAACTAAATCACTTCTACATATGGCCCTGACCTACAGACCTCATATAAATAGTGTCACAAATCACTATGATTGCAGCCCTGGTGAGTAACTCACCAGGGCTGCATTCATGCATCATGACGACCCTATGAGATCAAAGAGGTGCATCCACTGCCGACGGATGGACTATCCATCGGTTTCATCCGTTTCATTTATCATTGACTTCTATGGAGAAGAAAACGGATGAAGGGAGACAGACGGTCCATCCGTCACAGTGGATGCAGCCCTTAATACACCCATGGATAGTCGGCATGATGCTCCAGTCTCACCAGCACTTCAATGGTGCATCATGACGACCAATGGGCATGATGCACTCCTGCATTACCAGACCTTAATGAGGTAATTCAGCCCATAATTCTATGTACGCCAAGGAGTGTCTATGATTTGGTCCAATTAACAGTTATATTAGTGAAGGCTCATATAATGGCTGTCATACTGCTGTAGACAACCATCAAGTTAGCAAAATTTAATAACAGGGAAAAAGTGAGTTACAGATAGACCCCTTCTACGTCACAGGGTGGTTAGCTGCGGGCAAACATTGCCTACACAAGGTAGCTATACCATAAGTAGGATCTCCTCAAATATCAGATTATATTATATAGCCAATTGATGCTCTAAGTTGAAGTTCTCCCACTACATTCCCACAATAAAACATAGCACCAGACACAAAGTTTACCTACTAAACAAGATAAACCATAACCTTACAGAGGCAGCTACCATAAAAATTATTAAGACTACGATTATACCCATCCTGGACTACTGTGATACATTCTATGATGTTGCTAGCCGGGGTGAGCTACAAGTCCTAGTAAATAGAGCACTCTCTGTTGCATATCGTAGGTCGGGCATTACTGCTGTTCTGCACAGGAAAGCAAAGTTAAACCGATTAAAAGACAGGTGCCATATGCACCTTACAAACTTTGCTTTGCAAATTGTAGATGATAGAAATATTCCCACACGACAACATGACCAGAGACTGCTCAAGACAAAACAAGCCCTTAAACGTGCTTATAGACGTAGCTTACATTAGAGAGCCATTGATCTTTGGAACAATCTACCATTAAATATCAGGGAATAGCGGTATAATTCCACATTTGCCATATGGAACAAAGAGGCACATGAAGACTTGATTAAACTGTATGTTTGATTAATCGATCTAACAGGAGCCACCATGACCATACATACACAAATTCCATCATGTGTTGGACAACAACAACAACAGTCCTTAGGCAATAACATCTGCCAAACCATACATATTATACTAGATGAGGATTTAACATCTTCCTCATTTACTAACTACTTTGCTATTAGGATAAGATAGGTCTTCGACCTGATACATTTATCTGATTTCAGGATATATTCACACTGGCGCAGACTTATGTTTGTGCTGCTGTGCATATAATCTACCGTTGATATACATTCTATACTTTATTTGTTACTCAACAGCAAGTTACTGTACAATTAACTGAAGTATGACTAATCACAGCCAACAGAGCTACAGTGCTTCAGTATAAATAAATAGATAGAACCAAAATGTCCGTGGTGTACGAGGTGGCCGATCCACCACCCCCTCGGGGGAAACTCCCCCCGAGGGGTCGATTTCTTTACATCCCTTTACTGAGCAGTTATTTGGCAATACTGTGAAAACAAGTTAGTCCATACACGTTTCCCTCAGTAATCTCTGAAGATACTTAAAAGGTTCATCCTCGTTATCTTTTGGCAAGACCCTCCTGGTAAGAAATGTGCATGGCCTAGGTCGTTTTAATAGTATTGACTAAGAACTAAGAGCAGAATGCTTGGAAAAAACACTTTTTGAGTGTGCATGTTTCATCTAAACAAGTTTGTTAAAAATACTTTTGCAATACACAAAAGTGCACCTTTTATTTTTGGGTTCTAGTTTCCTTTTTGGCAAGAGCCTCCAGCTGTTACATAATGTAACCAAAAATGTCTACAGTGGCTAGAGTGAATCACTGATTGGGTGATAATGCATCCTGGCTCAGCCCTATTCCAGGTAGATTATTAATGGCAGACTACACGCATGGAGATGTGACACCCACCTCACGTTAAGGTCACATACCTACACTGTGACTTAGTAACTACCACACTGTGGAGATTTCCACTCCTAGATAACACAGGGGGAGGGGGTATGCTGTAGTACTAGGAAGGAAGGGAAAGGGAAGAAAAAATGAGGGACAGGAAAGAGAGGGAGGAGATAGAGGAGTGAGAGGAGAGGGAGGAGAGACAGGAGAGACAGGAGAGAGAGGACAGGGAGGACAGGGAGGACAGGGAGGACAGGGAGGACAGGGAGGACAGGGAGGAGGAGAATAGCAGGTGAAAGGCAGATGAGAAAAGGCAGGTGATGGACGAAGGAAGGGAAGGAAGGAAGGACAAAGAAGAGACGATCAATCGAAAGGCAAAGACAGCCACACAGAGAAAGAAAGAAAGAGAGAGAGAGAGAGAGAGAGAAACAGATGGATGGAGACAGACAGACAGACAATTAGACAGATAGACAGAGAGAGACAGGCAGAGATGGACAGAGACAGGCAGACAGACAATTAAACCGACAAATGGAGAGAGACAGAAACAGAGACAGAAACAGAGACAGAGAAACAGAGACAGAGAGACAGAGACAGACAGATAAACATAGACAGAGAGGGACAGAGGTAGACAGAGACAGATAGAGACAGAAACAGAGAGAAAAGACAGACAGAGACAGACAGAAGTATATATGTCTACATTCATACCTGGCCCTCCCTCACCCCTCCTTGATCTCCCCTCCTTCCATCTATTTTCGATATGATGCAACCAAATCTCTTTAAGGGATCTATGTTTAATATGATATGAAAAGCTACAAATATCACTGTTAGGCAAAAAAAAAAAGCTGTGTTTCCAGTAACATGGTCCAAAAGGTTGAGGCAGATAGGTCGAATTTTGAAAGATTTTGAAAAAATCTTCCAAAAATGGAAAAAGAATTCTAACAAAATATGAGGTCGGCCCCTTTTGGCTGAGGATAGTCGGGTGACCGGAAAACTTTTTTTTTTCTTTTTTGCCTTAGTGTATATGAAGATGTAGTACTCTCTGGTAATCAGGTGATTTCCAAAGCATGAAAACCGCCATGTAGCTTACTTTCTTTGCTCTAAGAGTGGCTGGGTTGGACCTCAATCCTCCCACACCACTATAGTTATATATCGGCCTTTTGGAACTTCTTCCCATCGCCAGTCCCCACTCTCCCTCACTCTCTCTCTCTCTCTCTCTCTCTCTCTCTTTCTCTCTCTCTTTCTTTCTCTCCAAGACGTTTTTCTTCCATCCCTTGCTCCTCCCTTCAATATGTGGCCACACCTGTCCCTCCACCCCTCACCCTTTGCTTTACAAACAGGATTCCATTCATTCATACCAACCCTTCTCCGACCCGCCTACAGGTGTCCATTCATTCCTGAGTACCCCTTATCAGCAGTCACATCCCGGTATCACACATACCTGTGTTATAGATAAAGATATGAGGAGTCACTATCTCCCCGTGACACCAGATTACCACTCCCCAATACCAGCCTGCATGTGAATATCAATATTGGTATTGACATATTACTTTGTATACTTGGTTTCCTCTAACTTGGCCCTGACAATGTCAGTTGATATCGCTTCGGCTCATATCTTAATTCACTACCAGCTTATATCCTTATTCAGTACCAGCTTATTTCCTAATTACTACCAGCTTATATCCTTATTCACTACCAGCGTATATCCTAATTCACTACCAGCTTATATCCTAATTCACTACCAGCTTATATCCTAATTCACTACCAGCTTATATCCTAATTCACTACCAGCTTATATCCTAATTCACTACCAGCTTATATCCTAATTCACTACTAGCTTATATCCTAATTCACTACCAGCTTATATCCTAATTCACTACCAGCTTATATCCTAATTCACTACCAGCTTATATCCTAATTCACTACCAACGTATATCCTAATTCACTACCAGCATATATCCTAATTCAGTACCAGCTTATATCCTAATTCACTACCAGCTTATATCCTAATTCACTACCAGCTTATATTCTTATTCAGTACCAGCTTATTTCCTAATTACTACCAGCTTATATCCTAATTCAGTACCAGCTTATATCCTAATTCACTACCAGCTTATATCCTAATTCACTACCAGCTTATATCCTAATTCACTACCAGCTTATATCCTAATTCACTACCAGCTTATATTCTTATTCAGTACCAGCTTATTTCCTAATTCACTACCAGCTTATATCCTAATTCAGTACCAGCTTATATACTAATTCAATACCAGCTTATATCCTAATTCACTACCAGCTTATATCCTTATTCAGTACCAGCTTATTTCCTAATGCACTACCAGCTTATATCCTAATTCAGTACCAGCTTATATCCTAATTCACTACCAGCTTATATCCTAATTCACTACCAGCGTATATTCTTATTCACTACCAGCTTATATCCTAATTCCTTACCAGTGTATATCCTAATTCACTACCAGCTTATATCCTTATTCACTACCAGTGTATATCCTAATTCACTACCAGCTTATATCCTAATTCACTACCAGCTTATATCCTAATTCACTACCAGCTTATATCCTAATTCACTACCAGCTTATATCCTAATTCACTACCAGCTTATATCCTCATTCACTTCCAGCTTATATCCTAATTCACTTCCAGCTTATATCCTCATTCACTTCCAGCTTATATCCTAATTCACTACCAGCTTATATCCTAATTCACCAGCAGCTTATATTCTAATTCAGTACCAGATTATATCCTAATTCACTTCCAGCTTATATCCTAATTCACTTCCAGCTTATATCCTCATTCACTTCCAGCTTATATTCTAATTCAGTACCAGCTTATATCCTAATTCACTACCAGCTTATATCCTCATTCACTTCCAGCGTATATCCTCATTCAGTACCAGCTTATATCCTCATTCACTACCAGCTTATATCCTAATTCAGTACCAGCTTATATCCTAATTCACTACCAGCTTATATCCTAATTCACTACCAGCTTATATCCTAATTCACTACCAGCTTATATCCTAATTCACTACCAGCTTATATCCTAATTCACTACCAGCTTATATCCTAATTCACTACCAGCTTATATCCTAATTCACTACCAGCTTATATCCTAATTCACTACCAGCTTATATCCTAATTCACTACCAGCTTATATCCTAATTCAGTACCAGCTTATATTCTAATTCAGTACCAGCTTATATTCTAATTCACTACCAGCTTATATCCTAATTCAGTACCAGCTTATATCCTAATTCACTACCAGCTTATATCCTAATTCACCAGCAGCTTATATCCTAATTCACTACCAGCTTATATCCTAATTCACCAGCAGCTTATATCCTAATTCACTACCAGCTTATATCCTAATTCACTACCAGCTTATATCCTAATTCACTACCAGCTTATATCCTAATTCAGTACCAGCTTATATCCTAATTCAGTACCAGCTTATATCCTAATTCACTACCAGCTTATATCCTAATTCACTACCAGCTTATATCCTAATGCACTACAAGCTTATATTCTTATTCACTACCAGCTTATATCCTAATTCAGTACCAGCTTATATCCTAATTCACTGCCAGCTTATATCCTAATTCACTACCAGCTTATATCCTAATTCACTACCAGCTTATATCCTAATTCACTACCAGCTTATATCCTAATTCACTACCAGCTTATATCCTAATTCACTACCAGCTTATATTCTAATTCACTACCAGCTTATATCCTAATTCACTACCAGCTTATATCCTAATTCACTACCAGCTTATATCCTAATTCACTACCAACTTAAATCTTATTTTCAGCTGAGGCTAAATCCAGATATAAGCCTAGGCTGAATAGGATATAAGCTGACATTGAATGAGGATACTTATTGGGGCTGAATTAAGAAATAAAATTAGGGTATTAGGTTTTGGCTTTAGGGAAAAAAAATGACTTTGAATTATCGTACAATTCTTCCTTGCATATTAGAATATAAGTTGACACTCAATCAGGAAAGAAGATGATTCTAAATGAGGATATAAGCCTTAGCCTTTCTCCTTATTCAACATCAGTTTTCGCTTTCCCTAACTAAAGATTAAAGCAATACAGACAAGGTGAGTTTGTGAATATTATTGCCCACCCGTCAGACACCAAGGTCATCTTATTGGCCGTTATCTGTCCATGTGTCCCCTGTGTCCTTTACCAACCGCCGCCACTACTACTACGCTGTTTATAAAAATACACTTGGCACCGTGCCAGGTTAATGATGTAACCCTTTACGACTAACACTAATGTGGAAATTACTTCTGGTGTATTCATGACCCATGAACTATGGTGTCCCACTAAGGGTGGACCTGGTGCAGTCAATACAAAAACTTGCGGGACCGAGGCCATTGCTGTCAAAATCGCTGCCGGACCTGCAGAAATTACCAGACTGCAGGACAAAATGTCTGACTGTAATCTTGGGACTTTGGGCTACATTTCGGTTTTCATGACTCCGGTCCTGCCAAAATCGGTCCGGGCCTGCAGAACAATAAGATCTGCAGGACCTAATGGTCTGTGGAGGGGGGAACTTTTTGTATGGTGCAATGATATGTCCACAAGGTTCATACTGGTGTGGTTATGGTGTGTTATACCAGCAGTAGTTATCATCAAAGGTCTGAATACAGTCATAGCTAATTATGGAGTTAAAGGCAGCACTGATGTAGTCAGAGAGACACATCTCAGGCTTTGAGAAGATTTATTGAATTTATTTATTGGGGGCTGCATGAACAGGGGAAGGGGAACATGTGCCCATGTTGGGGGAGGGACAAAACAATAGTCTTGCCCCACCCCACAACTTTTTCCAGACATATATTGACATTTAGGATGTTAGTTCTGGAGGGTGTTGCTCCTATGGTAAATAGAGTTGTCAGTAGGTGCCCTCTTTTCAAAACAAGTCACACTCTGCTTCACCATTCAGCTTGCACTCACCACATTAGTCTGAAAAGTCACCTGCCTTGTTTAAAATAGAGAGAGCTGCACTATCAGGTACCTACTCATGTCACACAATCTATACTATCCTATACTGACTGACTTCTCTCGACTAGATACCTATTCAATTCACCCTTTTCTAGCACCGTACTAATGTGACCACTTGTGAGAAACACAAGTGAAAAGTTATCACTATAAGGAAAGCCAGTTCTGCAGAAGAGGCACTTCATGGCCAGTACTACCTTTTTGCATAGGAGCAACACCCTCCAGTCCCTTTCAAAGGCTTTTAATTAAGATGCAATAGAGCATTCAGTCATGCCCTTAAAACTCACCAAATCGAAACAAATCACTTCTGAAATTTCAAAATCTTTCTAATAGGGGAAATGTACAGAAATTAACTTAGAAAAAGACAACCCCAGGTATATGGGATTCTTAGAAGGGTCAATTAGTATATCTAGGGTAAGTGACAGTGGAAAATGTTTGCTAAAGTAAATCAGAATGCATATTTAGATTTGCTGCTGGAGTATTGCCCTGTAGAAACATCATTATAGAGGGGCTAAAGAAGATGTCAGCTATCCTCAAAACCCACATAAATACAGCTTTTGGTCTCACAATTTTCAAAATCTTCCTGGGGTATATATACCCCCCAAACCCACATTCTTCATTTTTAACAGGAATTTACCGAACAGGAATTTACCGAATTTACCGAAATGTAATGCAATGAATGAAACATGTTTTTTCTTTTAATGTATCACTTTTCCCTGTCTAGACTCTAGGCAGGTATGATTGTCCAAATTTCAACGTCCCCCCCCCCTCAATCCTTGTACCCCCCCCCACCCCACCATGGGCCAATATCTGAGCCTTGCCCCCTCCCCAAACTTTCCTGTGGATCCGCCGCCCCTATTATTTCATTAACCTTTGATACATAAAAAGATGTGGAATGTTAGAAGCTAGGATGAACACAAAAGAGTTGCATCAGTAACTTATGATGAGCATAATTATGTATGTGTCACTATTACCAATTACCTGAATTGTTTGTTATGAATATTTCCATGCATGGTATTGTCAATAGCAGATACGACAAAGCATCATAAACACAAACAAACGATGAACAAAACCAATCCCGCCATGTCGCAGATAAATACATACACAGTCTTATATATCGTAAACACTGGTGTATAACCTGTACCCGCGTATACATAAGCCGCACCCTGACTTTGGGAGAATGCTACAAGCTGCACTGTGGGCCTGAAATGGTTGGCAACCCTTATTATATTCTATACATGTATATAAGCCCTTCATATAAGCCACACCTTGAGTTCAGGAATACTCTATAAGCCACCATAGGCCTTTGAAATGCTGCACCATAAGCTGTGGCTTATATGTGGAGTTTTACAATGTTACACCGGGCGTACATGTCATTTGGCACTGATGGTCGCTAACTAAATATAGCGACACCCCCACATAGCTTGTACCCATTTGTACATAGTTGCCATGCCCTCAGTGCTCCTTGACCAACTTTACGTACACATTGCACCACCAGTAAACATCACCATCAATGAACAACGTATTCAGGAATCGATCGGTACGATGTCTCCCCGGGTGACTTATCGTGTCTCAAGGGTTTATTTATTGCACATACCAAATACAATAGTCATTCATCCTTTCTTGCCATTATAATCAAGTGACTGTTTTTTCTTCATTGTTTTCTTTTCTTGAATTATCATTATACATTCATTTATAGCAAGATATAGGCCCTGTACATGTAGGCTGCCAATTGCTATATAGCAAGCAGTAGGTCATGTAAATTGCTGCTCATTGCTATTTAGCAAGCAGTAGGCCCTGATCATTGATGCTCATTGCTATTTAGCAAGCAGTAGGCCCTGTCAATTGATGCTCATTTCTATTTAGCAAGCAGTAGGCCTTGTCAATTGATGCTCATTGCTATTTAGCAAGCAGTAGGCCCTGTCCATTGATGCTCATTGCTATTTAGCAAGCAGTAGGCCCTGTCCATTGATGCCCATTGCTATTTAGCAAGCAGTAGGCCCTGTCCATTGATGCTCATTGCTATTTAGCAAGCAGTAGGCCCTGTCCATTGATGCCCATTGCTATATAGCAAGCAGTAGGCCCTGTATATTGCTGTCCATTGCTATATAGCAAGCAGTAGGCCCTGTCAATTGATGCGCATTGCTATATAGCAAGCAGTAGGCCCTGTATATTGCTGTCCATTGCTATATAGCAAGCAGTAGGCCCTGTCAATTGATGCCCATTGCTATATAGCATGCAGTAGGCCCTCTATATTGATGTCCATTGCTATATAGCAAGCAGTAGGCCCTGTCAATTGATGCCCATTGCTATATAGCAAGCAGTAGGCCCTGTATATTGCTGTCCATTGCTATATAGCAAGCAGTAGGCCCTGTATATTGCTGTCCATTGCTATTTAGCAAGATGCAAGCAGTAGGCCCTGTATATTGCTGCCCATTGCTATCATGCAAGCAGTAGGCCCTGTATATTGCTGCCCATTGCTATCATGCAAGCAGTAGGCCCTGTATATTGCTCCCATTGCAATATAGCAAGCAGTAGGCCCTGTTTATTGATGCTCATTGCTATTTAGCAAGCAGTAGGCCCTGTATATTGATGTTTATTGCTATATAGCAAGCAGTAGGCCCTGTATATTGCTGCTCATTGCTATTTAGCAAGCAGTAGGCCCTGTATATTGATGCTTATTGCTATATAGCAAGCAGTAGGCCCTGTATATTGCTGCTCATTGCTATATAGCAAGCAGTAGGCCCTGTATATTGCTGCTCATTGCTATATAGCAAGCAGTATGCCCTGTATATTGCTGCCAATTGCTATATAGCAAGCAGTAGGCCCTGTATATTGCTGCCCACTGCTATATAGCAAGCAGTAGGCCCTGTCAATTGATGCCCATTGCTATTTAGCAAGCAGTAGGCCCTGTCCATTGATGCTCATTGCTATTTAGCAAGCAGTAGGCCCTGTATATTGATGCCCATTGCTATATAGCAAGATGTAGGCCCTGTACAGGTAGGCTGCCAATTCCTATATAGCAAGCAGTAGGCCCTGTATATTGCTGCTCATTGCTATTTAGCAAGCAGTAGGCCCTGTATTTTGCTGCCCATTGCTATATAGCAAGCAGTAGGCCCTGTATATTACTGCTCATTGCTATATAGCAAGCAGTAGGCCCTGTATATTGATGCTTATTGGGCCCTGTGCATTGGGGGATTACACTACCCTTGCTCCTTATAGATACATGTACCAACATTTAGTAAAATGGCAAAGGGTGCAAATTTTAGTTAACCTGTTGGTTTCAAATTAACACTATTGTAAAACCCTACAGATAAGCCAAGGTTTATAGACCATTTCAAGCCCTTGCCTCAGCTTATAGGGTCACCCTCACCTCTTGGTATGGTTTATAACTGCAAGGGATAAATAAGGACTATACTAAGGAATGGCAACCATGTCAGGCCCCAGCTGAAGCATATTGGAATCAGGGTGTGAGTTATAAATATGCTGGTGTGGCTTATATGCTGGTGTGGCTTATATGCTGGTGTGGCTTATATGCTGGTGTGGCTTATATGCCAGTGCGGCTTATATGCTGGTGTGGCTTATATGCTGGTGTGGCTTATATGCAGGTGCAGCTTATATGCTGGTGCAGCTTATATGCTGGTGTGGCTTATATGCTGTTGCAGCTTATATGCTGGTGTGGCTTATATGCTGGTGTGGCTTATATGCAGGTGTGGCTTATATGCTGGTGTGGCTTATATGCTGGTGTGGCTTATATGCAGGTGTGGCTTATATGCAGGTGTGGCTTATATGCTGGTGTGGCTTATATGCTGGTGTGGCTTATATGCTGGTGTGGCTTATATGCTGGTGTGGCTTATATGCAGGTGTGGCTTATATGCTGGTGTGGCTTATATGCTGGTGTGGCTTATATGCTGGTGTGGCTTATATGGTGGTGTGGCTTATATGCTGGTGTGGCTTATATGCTGGTGTGGCTTATATGGTGGTGTGGCTTATATGCTGGTGTGGCTTATATGCTGGTGTGGCTTATATGCAGGTGCGGCTTATATGCAGGTGTGGCTTATATGCTGGTGTGGCTTATATGCTGGTGTGGCTTATATGCAGGTGTGGCTTATATGCTGGTGTGGCTTATATTTTGGTATGGCTTATATGCTGGTGTGGCTTATATGCTGGTGTGGCTTATATGCTGGTGCGGCTTATATGCTGGTGTGGCTTATATGCTGGTGTGGCTTATATGCTGGTGTGGCTTATATGCTGGTGTGGCTTATATGCTGGTGTGGCTTATATGCTGGTGTGGTTTATATGCTGGTGTGGCTTATATGCTGGTGTGGCTTATATGCTGGTGCGGCTTATATGCTGGTGTTGCTTATATGCTGGTGCAGCTTATATATGTTGGTGTGGCTTATATGCTGGTGTGGCTTATATATGCTGGTGTGGCTTATATTTTGGTATGGCTTAAATACTGTTGTGGCTTATATGCCACGTTTTAAGGTAATTCACCATCTGTGGCAGTGAGAGGCCATTAGGTCAATGGGCGCATCCTCAAAATGCTTTAATTAGGTTATTGTTATAGTGAATAGAGAAATACAAAGACTCATTCAGTTCATTGTCTTCATATTATACAGGTAGCCTAGGTCTAAAGTAATCTCATAACCAGTCATGCAGCAAACCCCATGAGAATTCCCCTCTATACAGCTGCCGTCTTGACGTCAACTCGCAATGTCTGGGTAGGCTGTACCATCTCTTTTTTTCATGTTATTACACGACTTCTGTGATTTTGGGTGCTTTTTTCTGGATATCCCCATGCTGATATTCCTGCATAATTTGCACTGTAATGTGAACAGATGCAAGGTGGATATCAGCATGGTTTCGGTTGGATATCAACACGGTTTCGGTTGGATATCAGCATGGTTTAATGTCTAATTTTGCATTTAAAACCATGCTTCCCTACGAGAATTTTCATTGCCAAAGGTAGGGGTCTAACCTGCCCTCTCAGATCCCTAATCCAACTCCCTATGCAGTGTGCCTCAGGGACTGACGAGAAATGCTTGGTTAGAACCATGTCTTGATATTATACAAAGCCCAGGGAGGTCACTCACATATAAATATTATACATTCAAAATGTGAAAATCCCCAGCAGTCTGGGTTGTGACCCCCCCAGCTTTGTTGCTACTGCTCGCATAACGGCGACGACTGCGGGCCATAACCGCGACGCGTACAACCAAAGCAAGCCAAGCCGGGTGCTGGGGTGTGTGGCCCGGTGGTCTAGTGGTTAGTACATTGCTCTCAGCTTCTGCAGGTAGGTGGGACAAGTCCCGGCCCAGGCAAATCTTTTTCGACTGACCCATAGGTACATGCCATATTTCCTCGTTTATACACCCAGGCTTGTATTAGTACTGTCTACCAGCTAAAACTCCTTACTAAGTGGCAAATTGACCAGGCCTTAACACGAGGATATACATTACTGCATGACGCGTTCAGACCAAACCAACGGCTGCCGGGCACCGAGGTGTGTGTACCGATCGTGTACACACACTATGACAGGCAGGGGGAATTTTTGTTTTCAACTTGTTTTTATTGATATTCTATTGATTTTTAATTGATTAATCATGTAATAAACTTAGTAAGATATGAGCTAACAGGCACCTCATTCCGTTATCGTAGGATATCGTAACTTGTGGCCTACGGCCACTCGTTATGATATCCTATGATAACGGAATTTGATGCCTGTTAGCCCATACATTACTTAGTTATTAAGAATGACAGTGTCAATGATAATGTATGGGGAAGCCCTAATATGAACAAAGAAAAACTGAATCTCATTTATATGATTTTATAGGGTAAGGTACTCAATTACTGGTAATCTGTTGATATCACCCACATGGACTTCCTGCTTGAAGCCATATTATATTGACACACTTAGGATAAATAGCTATTCTAATCTGTAACAGAATGGTTTCTCTATTGGTACAGTATTTCTATGGTAATACTTAGAGCCCAAGCATGTCAAAAGGCACCTAATTCCAGACACAGGACCCAACACTCAGTTCTCAACAGTGTGTCAGGCCCAATAACTTAAAGTGATAGAGTGAGATCTTAGTAATGTGATATGCCAAATTCTTGAAAATTAATGGTCAATTCTGAGATTGGCAGATAATCGAGAGACAATCTAATTAAACTGTATAAGGATGGTCTTTCTGGGTGAACCTGGTGGATCTGAGGGAGGTGGACTATTGGATGGCGGATCTCATTGTATTAGGTTTACAGTACAGTGTGTTGTTTTCTAATTCCATATTCCCATACTGAGCAGGTCTGGGTGTGATATGGAAGCTTTACCAAGTACCACACACAGAGTTCTGGGGGAGCACATTTACCACAAAATGGTCATGCCCTGCATCTTTCCTGCTGACATCTTGGACAGCGTCCCAGACTTTGAGTTCTGTGCTGATGATATCCTTGTAGTGACCTATCCTAGTTCAGGTAATAAACTGGACGGGGAGAAATGTGGGACACTTATATTGCCAATGAAAAGCTAAATAGCCTCTAGTAACACGCGGGGTTTTCCACTGAAAACAGGTGAAATTTTGACCCACCCATCAGAGGTGTTGAAGCAATTCTGACCCCCTCCCCCCAGGTCAAGGGGTTGAAAAATTCTGACCCCCCTAAAACCCACCAGCCCCCCCCCCCTGTTGTTAAAAAATGATCACTCCCTCCAAACGCTATGGTATTTTTCATCACTTCAGAGGCTTCCGGTTGTTGATGGCCCAGAATGGTCATGTGACTGCAAATTTGTGTATACAAAATAAACTTACGCCCATGGCCATCAGTCACTTATGGACGGCTTAGGTAGAATATCCTTAGGGCCCACAGCTTTCTAGTCGTTTTAGAGTTTGGGGTCTGTTATATTATGTCATGGCTGATACGAACGTCCCTATAGATTAGTACTAAAACCACCGTATTCAATGAGGGGCATTGAATATAATGTGTCCGTATTCAATGGGTGTCCACCATCTTGGATTTTGAACAGATCTGAGCTGTTTTTCTTTATTTAAAAGCAAAATAACCCCTTAAGCGATGACATAAATGCAAATGTGGGACTGGTCGTATCCCACTCAGCCGAATAATGGCTTCGTGGGATACGCCAGTCCCACCTCGGGGAATACGATAGAAAAATATCCCATGGTCGTGGACATTTGCTTATTTGGTTCCTGATTCAGCCAAATCTTTTAAACTCCATTATCAATGCACACCGGGGGACACTGGGCAGCTGACAGGCAGCCACTGGGCAGCCAACGAGTGGCCAATGGGGAGTTAAAGGCAGCCACCATCACTGCATGTCTCAGGATCTCTTAACCTAAGTTTCAGTCACGTGTCCATTCTGAGCCTTCAACAGCCTGAAGCCTCTCAACTGACAACAAATCTCATAGTGTTACACCATCAGTTCTGCAGACTGCAGGAGTGTGCCAACTGTTCACAGGACTAAGATGGCAGGTGGGGCTGGTGAGAATGGGAGGGTTATTCCATGGACAACTAAATTTTAATTTAAGTAAATTTAACTTGAAAGTTCCATCACAATGATGTATTGAATACATGTTTGTTTGATCATTCCATTCATATTCGCTGCATTCTTGCAGTACGATGACTCATGTATTGTGACACAATAAATCTTTTCAAACTTGAACTTTCAGGTAAGACTTGGCTGCAACACATAACATGGCTCATAATGAATGGCTCTCCATCAATGATCCCCGCTTATACACAGAATAGACCCAGAGGCGTAGGAAGCAAATCTTCATTGGGGGGGGCCTGGCGAGGGCACCATCGTGACCACCTTGAATTGTCGGCTGATGCGTGATGGCGTCTATATATATGCATATTTAGAATTCATATAGAAAAGTGATTTTTTTGGTAAATTTTGGATCTGACTTTCCCATTCTCCCTATGACATCACCATAATAATCTAATTTGAGATGTAAAGTTTTAGCTTCTTTTCCATTGTGTTTATGAGTTCTTGGAAAATATTGGGGGGGGGGCCCAGACATATTCAGGCCCCACCTCCTTCATGATTGGGGGGGGGCAGGCCCCCCTGGCCCCCCTTTTCCTACGCCCCTGATAGACCACATTAACATGATACCAATGCTCAAGTCACCTCCCATACAGTTTCTTCAAGGAGGCTATGGCGGGAGAAGGGAAACCGCGGTTTAAGGTCATCATCCTCATGAGAAACGTGAAAGACCTGCTTGTGTCCTACTACCTCTTTTACAGAATGAACGCCAATTTTGGAAATTTCAACCAGAGTTTTGATGTGTTCTTTGACATGTTCAAAAAGAAGAAGCTTGTAGTGGGCGACTATTTTGACCATGTTCTTAGTTGGTTAACCTACTTCTTCTAAAAAAACTACCGAAACAAAGATGGCTGCCCCGGAAGCTTGAAAACGGAAGTAGTACCTTGCGTGATTGTCACATTCATAGGCACTTATTTTTCATAAATCTCTTATGCTCAAACTGCAGTTTAATTTCCTTCCTCATCTGTGATATTATGTCAAATAAATTTTATGCTCCATCATCTTGGCAGAGTGTCCTCTCATTCTAAAGTTATAAAATATTTGCATTATTTGTCATCAATTTTTGCAATCTCATGCTCTGCTGGACCAGCCACCTGCGCTCCCCCTGTGATTAAAACAAGAACTAGAAGTTGGTCTCAGTTTCGTAAATTGTAATATTTCTAATCTTATGTGCTGCAAAGCTTATGATTAAATCTTATGTTTAAAGAAGATTTAATAATATGTATTCTCTGCAAGAGGGTTTCAAAATGTGATAACTTTTTGTCCATTATCACAGCGCCGTAGGCGCTGGTGGAAGGAGAGAAAAAAAGAAATTTGTATTTTGTAAGATATGAAGATATGAACGAAGATTCACATGGTGGAATTGTCAAGTTGGCATCATTTCTGGTGAAGGAGTTAAGTGAACATGAAATTGGCAAAATAATGAAGGAGTCTTCTCTTGACTTAATGCGGAACAACCCGATAATTGATATGGCTGACATCGATGCATTGAACTTTAACATCTCAAAATTCATCCACAAGGGAGAAGAGGTCGGTGAATGGAAGGACTATTTCACTGAAGAGCAGAAGTAGCATATTGACAATTATATCAAAGAGGAACTGAACAAACATGGCTTAGAATTCAGGGATGAATAGAATATTGCTTATTTTTTTTATTTCAAAACATTTGTTTATCTATTTAGTTTACTTCATGGGGTGTCTAGATTTATTGCTGTTGTAAGTGTCTGTGTGAATTGATCTGGTTTTTGGTGATTTTTTTCCACTATTTTGTTCTATCTATTTAACATGTGTAATAGATTGCTGGAACTGACAAATAAAAATTGCATTTTTTGGATCCCATTATAAAGACTACTAATTATAGATAAAAGCATTCATTGGACTAATTTTACTTTGGAAGAGTTTCCATATACATGCTTCAAATTAATGTACTAGTGGAATTTTTGAATCACTAGTAACATATGTAATGGTTACAATTCTCGTTATGAGAAATCAAAACAAGGAAAGAAGTAGATAACCGAGTCTTTATTTATGAACATACGACACTTAGGCTCACATGATTCTAGTAACATGAGTAACGATCTGCTATGAGTAGCGGTCTCTACCACTACTGAATACTTGTTGGCACCTTTGCCCTTATCTAGGGAAAATCCTGCGAAACTCAGACCTGTCACGTGACATGTGACAGACGAGTGGAATACAATGGTAAAGGTGAAGGATGATTAGTTTGAGCTGACAGTTTCTTCACGAGCGGGTCCTGCCCATTCCGCACGAGGCCGGTAGGCCGAGTGTGGAGCAGGCAGGACCCGCGAGTGAAGAAACAGGAGGCTCAAACTAATCAGAGTTCATCTTTACATTTATGTCAAGGTTTTTGGGTTGATAATTAATCGATATTTCATCAATAAGATTGAAATTAAACCCTTATTTACCCATCGTCATCGCGAAATCCTGACTGCCACCATTTTGAATGTTTACGTTTCAAAAATGCTGCGCATGCGCGGTGGACCTATGACGTCATCGTGCGGATTTGGCGCCGGTTATTTAACGCAGGGGTGCAATACACGGTCTCAGTGCATTGTCAATGGAGCATCGATATTCACCTTGACATAAAGTACAGTACTTATTATTCTGAAATACAGTTGTACATGCTGTAGGTATGAGACCAATTATGCGAAGTGCATTCTACTGTAGGCACAGCAGGGGTATTCATATCCAATTTACAATTGCACCTGAGAGTGTCGAGTAGAACCATGATACTAAATGTGGACCTACAGGCACAGTGCTGCCCCTAGCGGATTGATTAAAGAGATCAATATATGGAGGAGGTTATTAACAGCTGCAGAAGGAGAAGGTAAGTAGAAGGTAAGTAGAAGGTAAGTAGGGGGTAAGGGGATAAGAAGGTAGTCAATAACTCTGACCCTGTCTTGGTGCACCATGGACCTTTGTAATGACTTGGTGTTTTCTGAAGTCATAATCGATAACAACATATGACAAATGGTCACTAAGTTCACGATCTATAGAAGGAGCCAGAGATAGCTAGACCCTTACAAGCACAGGGCATATGAAAGCCTGTGGTCGAAGAGGGAGGGTATAGGTGTTCTAAATATAGAGAAGGGGTGACACTCCTGTGGCATGGTCATCTCTACACCCAGGGGTGTTCAATAGGCAGACATCCAGGTGCCCACCTGTAGTAGTTGGTCGAGGCATTCGGGCAGCGGTTTTCTAAGGATATCTATTGCATTATGGGTAGGGGTGACCTCGAACGCTAACTACACAACCTTAGCTGGTTCCCTCCACCCCTTTCCACCCCAGCCAGGTCTGGCTAGGTACCAGTCTTAACTATGCTTGGGAGTGTAGTAAGTTGACTTGGGGATCAACATTGACCCACATGGGGCAGACCAATAGGGGGTGGCCTTACAAACCGGCCGACTCAGTGTGACAGCACTGTGATAGGCCCTACACCAAGAAGTAATCTAGGGCAATTCTGAGTTGCAGGCACATGTGAAGTGATCTCATATTATATGTTCTTATTTAGTGGGAGAAAAAATACAAGAGTGCATGAATAAATTACACTTAATTCATAGAAGATGTATGAGAACATAAAAGATACTTATTACTAAGGCTATTATTCAGTGTGACTGCAGTAAATATGATGCCTTACAACAAACCCCCAAACAACATCAATAAATGGCTGACCACCATATGTCACACCTTTAACAACTACCTCACACTGTCTCCACCCACAGGTTTCCCACTTGACAGAAAAACATTTTTTTGACTTAAGAATTTTGGTTCCTAAGTTTGCAAAACGGTTTTTCTAATGTCAAAATAACGTTTTTACATGAACTAAAAAAAAAACGTTATTTTCACGTTTTTATAAAAACGTTTTTATATCAGGTTAAAAAACGTAAATAAAAAACGTTTTTATTTGGTTGAAAATTGGTTGAAAAAGGAAACGTTTTTATCTGGTTGAAAATTGGTTAAAAACGTTTTTTCAACATCAAAATATCGTTTTTTAAATACGTTTTTACCCAAACCAAATAAAAACGTTTGCAAACTGTGCTTACAAGGCAACCTTCAGTGGTGCCATCTAGAATTAGATCTACAGCATACTGTATGAGGCAACGGTTGAATATAACAGGGATCCACGTAAAACCTTTATTTAGGTTCATACATATGGCTGCGTTTACTGGGATAGCTACTTCAATATAAAATTCTTATGGTAGGTGTACTTTGGAAGTGGTTGCATATTTAGTTTGATTATTAGCACTTAAAACAGGTATCCCATAAGATACATGATACTGTACAATTTATTCTTTATAGAAAATAAACATGATTTTGCAGCAGTCTCTGCGCATAAACAATGCAGCACCTGGTAGATTTTATCTCTTGTGACGTCATAGAATGCACCAGAGAAGCCTGCCTCCTGCACTTATAATAATCGATGTGCTTATAACTGTGACAGAATCCCTTTCATACCCAATGTAAAGACTACAAAAAGAAGGCACATTGAATGTCTTCTCGGAACTGATGTAAAATCGACATGAGCTACAAGGCACTTTTAATATTTGATGGACATGGGGAAAAGGCTCCACAATGCACTAGATATAAAAAAAAACATCAAGGAATTATATATAAATGTCCTTAGAGCTATGTATGTATGTACAGGTAACTAAGCACGGCTAGCATTGGCCTTGTAATGAATGACGTACAGAGAACTGTTTGGTAAGAGTGGCACTGAGAACGGGTCTGATAATATAGATATAATTTTTAACAACTATTTATGAGATGCTAGGAGCATATAGACAACATACTGGGATGTGTTTGTTGGACCAGTTTGGGTGAACTGATAAAACAGTCTGTTGAACAAGAAAATCTCATTCGCCAAGCTCAAAAATGGCTGCTTCTGGGTCAAGACCCCAAGAACAAAATGGTTGCCAGTCAGTTTTGAGAAATATCAGAAAACACACGATATTCATCATTCCTGGTCTTGTTTTGCCTCAAAATGAAGGAATAAAGAGACGAGCCAATTCCAAGGACTTTCCAGGCTTTTGATTCAATTCCAATGATAAAAACCCTGAAAATAAGATGGTCATAAGTGTATATACATGTATGTACATTAGGCATACATGATTGGTGATAACATCGCTATCATCATATCCTACACTGTAAAATAAAAGTCATTTAAATAATGGTGGAATCCTCATAGTCCAAAAAGATCCATTTTCACAGAGATTCCTTGTACATGTGTGCACCACTGTGGTGCCACCTGGGGCTTCTTCTAAAACCTACACTGGTTCACTGGTACACAATTATGGTGCTCCACTGTTCAGTTTTATGAGGATCCATGGTAGATTCAAGAGTTATCTTATACAGTGTACAGATTATGGACATGGCAGGTCGTCTAGTCATTCACCTACCCTGTCATCCCTCCCCTACCTCCGCCTTTCCCTCCTACCCGGTCTACCTCCAGCCACCCCCACCCCCATCATGTGTTCTCTCCCCCCCTCACACCCACCCATCTCCGACCCCCCGACCCCCATCACTATGGCCTCCATCTCTGTAATCCATACCCCAACCCCCTGCCCCACCTACCCACCATCTGCCTTCCCGCCTCCCACGTTGTAGATCCACAAATCGTTCACAGAACATGAATGTGTCCAGGAATTTGAGATTGTTATCAGTTATCAGTTCTGTAGTGTGTTATCTCCGCAGTAGCTGGTTATCAGTAATCAGATACCTATGCCATAACAGCCTGTATGAGTGCCGGGTCTTTGTAACAGTGCCGGTCCCGATTAAGTGCAAAGGGTATAGAGATTGAATGATTAATGCATTATAAAAAATGTGTTGAATAAGCGCAGGTCTTCAATAAGGATTGAAGGCAGAGTGAAATCTGTAAGGATCAGGGTGAATATACAGTACATTACGATATGATACAGCAATATACACTTGGTGTACGTGCCGACAGTCAGGTGTTAGAATATGTACTACCAATAATAAGACAACAAAACAGATTGTTTATAAAAGGAGGATTTGTTTTGTAAATAACACAACAAGTGAGATATTATAAAACTGTGGTAGGAAGATTTGTTTTGTAGATTTTATCCCAATCAAACATATATGATGTATTGTATGACGTCAGAAGTGACTGGATACATCAGATGCTGTATTGTTTCAGCTCGAAGTTCATTAACGTATCATAGATTATGATGTTTGTATGTATGTAATGCCTTCTATACATGCTGAAGTCTTATAACTGTATTTCATTATAAACTGTACACTTCATTATACACATTATATCCTGTACACTTGTATGCAAATATTGTAACTTTGTAAAACATCAAACAGGCCCAGGAGGGTGTTGCGAAAGGACAGGAATTCAATTCTGTCAGGGGTGCCATCAAGGATAGTATACGTTCCTATGTACTATCCTTGCTGCTATTCCCAAATGGGAACTGACTACCCTCATGCAATGACTTCTCCCCTGTTTTGCAGCAAGGAAATAGATTATATAATTAGAAGAAAAACACTACCCAATTTTCATAATAGAATAATTTGATGGCCATTCTGCCAAATAAAAATATTCTGGCATGCTTATAGAGATATATGCATCATTATAGAGCAGAGCAGGAGGTTTATCTGCTGCATCTGATGACGTCACGATTGACAAAATGCAGCCCATTTGTGCTTGCACAACACAGTAATGATACAGTTAAATGTTGTTTTTAGGTTTTTCTAAGGCATGCATTGCTCTTTCCCTTGAGACATATTACTAGATAAGCTACCAGTATGTCCCTATGTAGTATCATAATCCTGTACTTTATACTATTCTAGATACGGCCCATTTTGCCACACCTTCCATGTATAAACAATGTAGAATCTGATGCATTTTGTCAATCTTGACGTCATCAGTTGCATCACGTAAACCTGCTTCTCTCCTCTATAGTGATGCATATCTCAATAGGCATGCCAGAATCTTATCATTTGATGGAAAAGCCGTCAAAATACACTATCATGAAAATATAGCTCAGTGGTTTTCTTTAAGTTTTTAAGAATTGGGGAATGCTTCCCAGTATGACTCACACTAAAAAGATTGATTCTGAGTGTAAGGTGAGATGTGGGTTCTGAGCAGCAGAACAACCAGGAACTGGAAGGTGATCATGAGTTATGACAGTGAGAATCAAATTCCGATTCTTTTCACAATAGCCTCCAGGACTCTATAGACGTTTCAATGGCAGGTATTCTTTAGTGAATCTATAGTTCACTTAATTTTCGTTGAACAATACAATACATGTTTCCATGTACATGTATATATTTAGTCAGCAAACATGACAAATGTAGACATGAAATAATATGAGAGCTCTGCAAAATGACGATAGCCCCAACTATAACTTAAAGTTAGTATATCCAATGATTGGGTCTCAAAAATAAATCTTCTCTATGCAACAGGATGTTCAAATAGACTATTATTACTCAACTGTACACTTTAATCATCCTTATTCTCAGCAATTCCATTAAAATGTCAATGTTATTGACAGATTTAGGTCTAAGGTGCACATTTTGGAGGGCACAAATTAAGTTGCACCCATTAGAAATGCACTGGAGGAAGCATGAGGCTGAATATTATGATTCCCCAGGCTTGGCGCTCTTATGCCCATGGAGCACATTTTATCGCTACTTATCCTTTAAATATGAGATTGATACAGTTTTTGGAACATATTTAAGCAGAAATTAGAAAATCCCATTTTTCGGATGTACTAACATTAACTTCATTCAAAGTCCCTTATGGGGTAAAAGAAGCCTACATGTATCTAGTGTTCGTTGCTGTTTGGTCTATTCACTAAATCAAAGTCACTATGGGAACTATCAACAGGTATATTGGATACCTGCCCAAAACGTCTGTTTTACCACAGGAATCTCTGCTATGTCCATTCTAAGGGGGTGCCCATATAGGTAGACGCTATCCTTGTAAGGGAGTGGTCAATAATTATCAACGGGGGGATGGTCGGTTTGAGGGGGGGACCATAAAAAATTCAGACCCCTCCCGAGGGGGGGGGGGTGAAAAAAATTTGACCTCTCTTGAGGGGGGGCTAAAAATATTTACCCTCTTTTTGGAAAAAATGCCTGTGAAAAAAGGGAGGATGGTAACATGTGTTTGTAATCTATAAGGTGTGATGTGATTAACAGGAGGATGGTAACATGTGTTTGTAATCTATAAGGTGTGGTGTTATTACCAGGGGGATGGTAACATGTGTTTGTAATCTATAAGGTGTGGTGTTATTACCAGGAAGGATGGTAACATGTGTTTGTAATCTATAAGGTGTGGTGTTATTACCAGGAAGGATGGTAACATGTGTTTGTAATCTATAAGGTGTGGTGTTATTACCAGGGGGGATGGTAACATGTGTTTGTAATCTATAAGGTGTGGTGTTATTACCAGGGGGATGGTAACATGTGTTTGTAATCTATAAGGTGTGGTGTTATTACCAAGGGGTGGTAACATGTGTTTGTAATCTATAAGGTGTGGTGTTATTACCAGGGGGATGGTAACATGTGTTTGTAATCTATAAGGTGTGGTGTTATTACCAGGGGGGATGGTAACATGTGTTTGTAATCTATAAGGTGTGGTGTTATTACCAGGGGGATGGTAACATGTGTTTGTAATCTATAAGGTGTGGTGTTATTACCAGGGAGGATGGTAACATGTGTTTGTAATCTATAAGGTGTGGTGTTATTACCAGGGGGATGGTAACATGTGTTTGTAATCTATAAGGTGTGGTGTTATTACCAGGAAGGATGGTAACATGTGTTTGTAATCTATAAGGTGTGGTGTTATTACCAGGAAGGATGGTAACATGTGTTTGTAATCTATAAGGTGTGGTGTTATTACCAGGGGGATGGTAACATGTGTTTGTAATCTATAAGGTGTGGTGTTATTACCAAGGGGTGGTAACATGTGTTTGTAATCTATAAGGTGTGGTGTTATTACCAGGGGGATGGTAACATGTGTTTGTAATCTATAAGGTGTGGTGTTATTACCAGGGGGGATGGTAACATGTGTTTGTAATCTATAAGGTGTGGTGTTATTACCAGGGGGATGGTAACATGTGTTTGTAATCTATAAGGTGTGGTGTTATTACCAGGGAGGATGGTAACATGTGTTTGTAATCTATAAGGTGTGGTGTTATTACCAGGGGGGATGGTAACATGTGTTTGTAATCTATAAGGTGTGGTGTTATTACCAGGGGGATGGTAACATGTGTTTGTAATCTATAAGGTGTGGTGTTATTACCAGGGGGGATGGTAACATGTGTTTGTAATCTATAAGGTGTGGTGTTATTACCAGGGGGATGGTAACATGTGTTTGTAATCTATAAGGTGTGGTGTTATTACCAGGGGGGATGGTAACATGTGTTTGTAATCTATAAGGTGTGATGTTATTACCAGGGAGGATGGTAACATGTGTTTGTAATCTATAAGGTGTGGTGTTATTACCAGGGAGGATTGTAACATGTGTTTGTAATCTATAAGGTGTGGTGTTATTACCAGGGAGGATGGTAACATGTGTTTGTAATCTATAAGGTGTGGTGTTATTACCAGGAAGGATGGTAACATGTGTTTGTAATCTATAAGGTGTGGTGTTATTACCAGGAAGGATGGTAACATGTGTTTGTAATCTATAAGGTGTGGTGTTATTACCAGGGAGGATGGTAACATGTGTTTGTAATCTATAAGGTGTGGTGTTATTACCAGGGGGGATGGTAACATGTGTTTGTAATCTATAAGGTGTGGTGTTATTACCAGGGAGGATGGTAACATGTGTTTGTAATCTATAAGGTGTGGTGTTATTACCAGGAAGGATGGTAACATGTGTTTGTAATCTATAAGGTGTGGTGTTATTACCAGGAAGGATGGTAACATGTGTTTGTAATCTATAAGGTGTGGTGTTATTACCAGGGGGGATGGTAACATGTGTTTGTAATCTATAAGGTGTGATGTTATTACCAGGGGGATGGTAACATGTGTTTGTAATCTATAAGGTGTGTTGTTATTACCAGGGGGATGGTAACATGTGTTTGTAATCTATAAGGTGTCGTGTTATTACCAGGGAGGATGGTAACATGTGTTTGTAATCTATAAGGTGTGTTGTTATTACCAGGGAGGATGGTAACATGTGTTTGTAATCTATAAGGTGTGGTGTTATTATCAGGGGGATGGTAACATGTGTTTGTAATCTATAAGGTGTGGTGTTATTACCAGGGGGATGGTAACATGTGTTTGTAATCTATAAGGTGTCGTGTTTTTACTGGGGAGGATGGTAACATGTCGGGGTAATAATTGAGGCACATTCTCACATATATGACAAGACAGTGTATTAAGGTGTGACGTGCGGTAATGGTTTAATGCAGCAGTTTATTATGATGCACCAATGAAGTGCTCGCAAGTCTGCTCCCTGGAGCATCATTCCGACCCTCCACGACTGTATCAGCTCTGTAGGGTCATGGTGAGTTACTCACCAGGGCTACATTCATGCATCATGCTGACCAATGCTCATGATGCATGAATGCAGCCCTTAGCGTGTTAATAGCCTGTTATCAGCAGGTACATGTATTAATATCCTGTTACTCCTAACTGCGTAGTTTGTAGCTACATGATGATTATAACACTGTATCCAACCTTATCAGCTGGAGACTTATCAGTGTATTATCAGTCTATCACCAAGTCTACACACTGTCTATGTCATCAGATGCTTCCACATGAACCACATATGCTGAGATGGGGTCAACCCCGTTTTTCTCCATGGGAAGGGGGTAAATGTGACTACAAATTGAAGGTTTTGGATAATTTTTTTATTATTTTCATTAGGTGAGTATGGTTTGGATCTTGCTTGGGAACTCTGGTTTTGCCCATGTATTATTAAAATTTAGAGCAGCAGGATGCAAGATAGGACCCTTTTATGTGATATTTTGAACTTCTTTTTTTTTTTTACATTGTGCTCCCAATGTTATTGGGGAAAGTAAAAAGATAATGCATTGAAAATGTATAATATTTCCACTAGCCCACAATATTTAGCGCTATATATATGTAACCACTTTAAGAATTATTCCCCCTATCTGCCTGGAGTTATTGCTAAAAGACGTATGGTGTAGGTAAAGTGGAACCGTAGTGCCTCGATCATTTTTCACTAAATTCTACAGAATAATTAACACTATGTATATCAGATTCAAACAGGGATTAAGAATATCTACAATAAGGCTGTATAGAGAAGAAAGACCATAGCTTTGAATGTGTAGGCTAGTAATTCCATCTATGTAAATCAAAATGGATCTGGGGTAGCTTTAGGGAAACCATACGTGCCATATGTTTGGCTTAAGGGAGTGGTCATTATTTATCAACAGGGGGGGATGGTGGGTTTCCGCGGGGACGCGCGGAAATTTTTTACGCCCCTCCCTCGACAGCAGTCAAAAATCTTTTGCGACCCCCCCCCTGTGCCAGAGGCGCGGAGAGTTTTCGCGCCCCTCTTTGATCTATAGTAGCGTGCGGGCTTTTTTGCTTAAAAGAGGGTGAATTTTTTAGCCCCCCCCTCAAGAGGGGTCAAATTTTTTTTAGCCCCCCCCTCGGGAGGGGTCTGAAAATTTTACGCCCCCCCTCAAACCCACCACCCCCCCCTGTTGATAAATAATGACCACTCCCTAATTGTAAATTTACCTTTTGAATATGATAAAAAGTATAAGTCTCATTGGAAGCAACTCATATAAGGACTTAGTGATAGAATTTATGTAAAGTTTGCACCACTTCTCTAGAGTCTACCTTGACTTCTATGTACAAAAGAAAATTCACAGAACCGTACATGCCACACAAATATTTATGTTTAGAAAATAATAGATTTTATAATTATATTGTCACCAGAATTCATTAGTGTAAAGGGACAATACATGGGAGTATGCTAGCTGATTTTGGAGCAAGATTGACCATCTAAAGACACACAAAATACCTCATAAAGAAATTAGCTGACACTATTAGTATCCCAGGGGGGGCACTCTCTATGTAAGGTATACACATATGTGCGGCTTGCAAGGGTACTTTTTCAAGGAAAAGTCCCTAGCAAGCCTCCTGTTTCAGCCACAAATGTCCCTAGCAAGGGTCTACTTTTCAGCAAAATGTCCCTAGCAAGGGTCAACCTTCAGCAAAATACCCTGATTTACGTGGGAAATTTCGAAATTTTCTTGGACATAAGCACAGTTTTCATGAAAATAGCATGAACTAAATTCAATTTTCTCCCCAATCAGTGTAAATTTAAGACATTTTGAAACAAATCTAGGATTATTGAGTCAAAAGTGCCCTAGCAAGGGTAGGCTTTTGAAGAAAAACCCCACGAATGAGTGCCCTAGCAAGGGTAAGGGTTGTCGTGGGTTCAGCCACACACCTGTATCAAAAAAAATTGAAGTGCCCCCCCCCCCGGATTATTATGCTGTGGTGAGTGAGTGAGTAAAAGGTGTTAATGCCGTTTTGACAGCTAAGGTCATATTTATGGCGAGAACTACATTACACAATTTCATAGTGGAATGTGTCGGTACCTGCACATATGCCACACACATCCAAGGGGGATAGAAAAGAGGAGATATAAACCCTTTTAGGTGGGCTAGGTAACTAGGGATGCCGGAGTGACAGTGACATGATGGTACCTGGTCTCACCTGCCCCCTGGTGTTAACAAGAAACACTACACTGGGTGAGCTATTCCTATGACGTAAGAATATAATACTGTAATAGTCCGCCTATAAGGCGCACCCAGAGTCCATGGATATATTAGAAAAATCAAGAAAATTAATAACTTATGTTCTAATCAATGGATTTGATTTTCAAAATCCCAAAGGTTGTGGAAAGCCTAAGGCTCTCTAAAGATGGCCTCTACCATCGTACATGAGGAGGGAAGCCTTAAGGGAGTGATCATTTTTTAACAACAGGGGGGACTGGTGGGTTTGCGCGGGGGTGCGCAAAAAAACATTTCAATCCCCCCTTGTGAGGGGAGACCAAGACAGAGACAGAGGCAGGGAGAGTCAAAGAGGCAGATGCAGAGAGACAGGCAGGGAGAGACACACAACACAAGACAGACAGACAGACAGATGCAGAGAGACAGGCAGGGAGAGACACACAACACAAGACAGACAGACAGATGCAGAGAGACAGGCAGGAGAGACACACAACACAAGACAGACAGAGACAGAGCAAGACAGACAGACAGACACAGAGAGCAAGACAGATGAACACAGGCACACATCACAAGACAGACACCACCACAGAGCAAGGGTGCAGATCCGGGTGCAGATAGGTTTGGTTAAATTCCACTGATTAGTTAGTGGCTGTTAATGGGTGCAGATAGGTTTGTTTAATGTCACTGATTAGTTAATGGCTATATTGTGTGCTGCTGCTGTTAATGGGTGCAGATAGGTTTGGTTTAATGTTACTGATTAGTTAATGTCTATATTGTCTACTGCTGTTAATGGGTGCAGATAGGTTTGTTTAATGTCACTGATTAGTTAATGGCTATATTGTGTGCTGCTGCTGTTAATGGGTGCAGATAGGTTTGGTTTAATGTTACTGATTAGTTAATGGCTATATTGTCTACTGCTGCTGTTAATGGGTGCAGATAGGTTTGTTTAATGCCACTGATTAGTTAATGGCTATATTGTCTACTGCTGCTGTTAATGGGTGCAGATAGGTTTGTTTAATGCTGTTTAATGCCACTGATTAGTTAATGGCTATATTGTGTGCTGCTGCTGTTAATGGGTGCAGATAGGTTTGTTTAATGCCACTGATTAGTTAATGGCTATATTGTGTGCGGCTGCTGTTAATGGGTGCAGATAGGTTTGTTTAATGCCACTGATTAGTTAATGTCTATATCGTGTGCTGCTGCTGTTAATGGGTGCAGATAGGTTTGGTTTAATGCCACTGATTAGTTAATGTCTATATCGTGTGCTGCTGCTGTTAATGGGTGCAGATAGGTTTGTTTAATGCTGTTTAATGTCACTGATTAGTTAATGGCTATATTGTGTGCTGCTGCTGTTAATGGGTGCAGATAGGTTTGGTTTAATGCCACTGATTAGTTAATGTCTATATCGTGTGCTGCTGCTGTTAATGGGTGCAGATAGGTTTGTTTAATGCTGTTTAATGTCACTGATTAGTTAATGTCTATATCGTGTGCTGCTGCTGTTAATGGGTGCAGATAGGTTTGTTTAATGCCACTGATTAGTTAATGTCTATATTGTCTACTGCTGCTGTTAATGGGTGCAGATAGGTTTGGTTTAATGCCACTGATTAGTTAATGGCTATATTGTGTACTGCTGCTGTTAATGGGTGCAGATAGGTTTGTTTAATGCCACTGATTAGTTAATGTCTATATTGTCTACTGCTGCTGTTAATGGGTGCAGATAGGTTTGGTTTAATGCCACTGATTAGTTAATGTCTATATTGTCTACTGCTGCTGTTAATGGGTGCAGATAGGTTTGTTTAATGCCACTGATTAGTTAATGTCTATATTGTGTGCTGCTGCTGTTAATGGGTGCAGATAGGTTTGGTTAATGCCACTGATTAGTTAATGGCTATATTGTGTGCTGCTGTTGTTAATGGGTGCAGATAGGTTTGTTTAGTGCCACTGATTAGTTAATGGCTATATTGTGTGCTGCTGTTGTTAATGGGTGCAGATAGGTTTGTTTAGTGCCACTGATTAGTTAATGGCTATATTGTGTGCTGCTGCTGTTAATGGGTGCAGATAGGTTTGTTTAATTCCACTGATTAGTTAATGGTTATATTGTGTGCTGCTGCTGTTAATGGGTGCAGATAGGTTTGTTTAGTGCCACTGATTAGTTAATGGCTATATTGTGTGCTGCTGTTGTTAATGGGTGCAGATAGGTTTGTTTAGTGCCACTGATTAGTTAATGGCTATATTGTGTGCTGCTGTTGTTAATGGGTGCAGATAGGTTTGTTTAGTGCCACTGATTAGTTAATGGCTATATTGTGTGCTGCTGCTGTTAATGGGTGCAGATAGGTTTGTTTAATTCCACTGATTAGTTAATGGCTATATTGTCTACTGCTGCTGTTAATGGGTGCAGATAGGTTTGGTTAAATGCTGTTTAATGCCACTGATTAGTTAATGGCTATATTGTGTGCTGTTGCTGTTAATGGGTGTACATAGGTTTGGTTAATGCTGTTTAATGCCACTGATTATTTAATGGCTATATTGTGTGCTGCTGCTGTTAATGGGTGCAGATAGGTTTGTTTAATTCCACTGATTAGTTAATGTCTATATTGTCTACTGCTGTTAATGGGTGCAGATAGGTTTGGTTAATGCCACTGATTAGTTAATGGCTATATTGTCTACTGCTGTTAATGGGTGCAGATAGGTTTGTTTAATGCCACTGATTAGTTAATGGTTATATTGTCTACTGCTGCTGTTAATGGGTGTAGATAGGTTTGGTTAATGCCACTGATTAGTTAATGTCTATATTGTCTACTGCTGTTAATGGGTGCAGATAGGTTTGTTTAATGCCACTGATTAGTTAATGGCTATATTGTGTGCTGCTGCTGTTAATGGGTGCAGATAGGTTTGTTTAATGCCACTGATTAGTTAATGGCTATATTGTGTGCTGCTGCTGTTAATGGGTGCAGATAGGTTTGGGTAATGCCACTGATTAGTTAATGGCTATATTGTGTACTGCTGCTGTTAATGGGTGTAGATAGGTTTGGTTAATGCCACTGATTAGTTAATGTCTATATTGTCTACTGCTGTTAATGGGTGCAGATAGGTTTGTTTAATGCCACTGATTAGTTAATGGCTATATTGTGTGCTGCTGCTGTTAATGGGTGCAGATAGGTTTGTTTAATGCCACTGATTAGTTAATGGCTATATTGTGTGCTGCTGCTGTTAATGGGTGCAGATAGGTTTGGGTAATGCCACTGATTAGTTAATGGCTATATTGTGTGCTGCTGCTGTTAATGGGTGCAGATAGGTTTGTTTAATGCCACTGATTAGTTAATGGCTATATTGTGTGCTGCTGCTGTTAATGGGTGCAGATAGGTTTGGGTAATGCCACTGATTAGTTAATGGCTATATTGTGTGCTGCTGCTGTTAATGGGTGCAGATAGGTTTGGGTAATGCCACTGATTAGTTAATGTCTATATTGTGTGCTGCTGCTGTTAATGGGTGCAGATAGGTTTGGTTTAATGTTACTGATTAGTTAATGGTTATATTGTCTACTGCTGCTGTTAATGGGTGTAGATAGGTTTGTTTAATGCCACTGATTAGTTAATGGCTATATTGTCTACTGCTGCTGTTAATTGGTGCAGATAGGTTTGGTTAAATGCTGTTTAATGCCACTGATAAGTTAATGGTTATATTTTCTACTGCTGCTGTTAATGGGTGCAGATAGGTTTGTTTAATGCCACTGATTAGTTAATGTCTATATTGTGTGCTGCTGCTGTTAATGGGTGCAGATAGGTTTGTTTAATGCCACTGATTAGTTAATGGCTATATTGTCTACTGCTGCTGTTAATGGGTGCAGATAGGTTTGGTTTAATGCCACTGATTAGTTAATGGTTATATTGTGTGCTGCTGCTGTTAATGGGTGTAGATAGGTTTGGTTAATGCCACTGATTAGTTAATGGCTATATTTTCTACTGCTGCTGTTAATGGGTGCAGATAGGTTTGTTTAATGCCACTGATTAGTTAATGGTTATATTGTGTGCTGCTGCTGTTAATGGGTGCAGATAGGTTTGGTTAAATGCTGTTTAATGCCACTGATTAGTTAATGGCTATATTGTGTACTGCTGCTGTTAATGGGTGCAGATAGGTTTGTTTAATGCTGTTTAATGCCACTGATTAGTTAATGGTTATATTGTGTGCTGCTGCTGTTAATGGATGCAGATAGGTTTGGTTAAATTCCACTGATTAGTTAATGGCTATATTGTGTGCTGCTGCTGTTAATGGGTGCAGATAGGTTTGGTTAAATTCCACTGATTAGTTAATGGCTATATTGTGTGCTGCTGCAGTTAATGGGTGCAGATAGGTTTGGTTTAATGCTGTTTAATGCCACTGATTAGTTAATGTCTATATTGTGTGCTGCTGCTGTTAATGGGTGCAGATGGGTTTGGTTTAATGCTGTTTAATGCCACTGATTAGTTAATGGCTATATTCTCTGTTGCTGTTAATGGGTGCAGATAGGTTTGGTTAAATGCCACTGATTAGTTAATGGCTATATTGTCTACTGCTGCTGTTAATGGGTGCAGATAGGTTTGTTTAATGCCACTGATTAGTTAATGGCTATATTGTCTGCCGCTGCTGTTAATGGGTGCAGATAGGTTTGTTTAATGCCACTGATTAGTTAATGGCTATATTGTCTACTGCTGCTGTTAATGGGTGCAGATAGGTTTGTTTAATGCCACTGATTAGTTAATGGCTATATTGTCTGCCGCTGCTGTTAATGGGTGCAGATAGGTTTGTTTAATGCCACTGATTAGTTAATGGCTATATTGTCTACTGCTGCTGTTAATGGGTGCAGATGGGTTTGGTTTAATGCTGTTTAATGCCACTGATTAGTTAATGGCTATATTCTCTGTTGCTGTTAATGGGTGCAGATAGGTTTGTTTAATGCCACTGATTAGTTAATGTCTATATTGTCTACTGCTGCTGTTAATGGGTGCAGATAGGTTTGTTTAATGCCACTGATTAGTTAATGGCTATATTGTGTACTGCTGCTGTTAATGGGTGCAGATAGGTTTGTTTAATGCTGTTTAATGCCACTGATTAGTTAATGGCTATATTGTCTACTGCTGCTGTTAATGGGTGCAGATAGGTTTGGTTTAATGCTGTTCAATGCCACTGATTAGTTAATAGCGATATTGTGTGCTGCTGCTGTTAATGGGTGCAGATAGGTTTGGTTAAATGCTGTTTAATGCCACTGATTAGTTAATGGCTATATTGTCTACTGCTGCTGTTAATGGGTGCAGATAGGTTTGTTTAATGTCACTGATTAGTTAATGGCTATATTGTGTGCTGCTGCTGTTAATGGGTGCAGATAGGTTTGGTTAATGCCACTGATTAGTTAATGGCTATATCGTCTACTGCTGCTGTTAATGGGTGCAGATAGGTTTGGGTAATGCCACTGATTAGTTAATGGTTATATTGTCTACTGCTGCTGTTAATGGGTGCAGATAGGTTTGGTTAATGCCACTGATTAGTTAATGGCTATGTTGTGTGCTGCTGCTGTTAATGGGTGCAGATAGGTTTGTTTAATGCCACTGATTAGTTAATGTCTATATTGTCTACTGCTGCTGTTAATGGGTGAAGATAGGTTTGGTTTAATGCCACTGATTAGTTAATGGTTATATTGTGTGCTGCTGCTGTTAATGGGTGCAGATAGGTTTGGTTAAATTCCACTGATTAGTTAATGGCTATATTGTGTGCTGCTGCAGTTAATGGGTGCAGATAGGTTTGGTTTAATGCTGTTTAATGCCACTGATTAGTTAATGTCTATATTGTGTGCTGCTGCTGTTAATGGGTGCAGATGGGTTTGGTTTAATGCTGTTTAATGCCACTGATTAGTTAATGGCTATATTCTCTGTTGCTGTTAATGGGTGTAGATAGGTTTGGTTAAATGCCACTGATTAGTTAATGGCTATATTGTCTACTGCTGTTAATGGGTGCAGATAGGTTTGTTTAATGCCACTGATTAGTTAATGTCTATATTGTGTCCTGCTGTTGTTAATGGGTGCAGATAGGTTTGTTTAATTCCACTGATTAGTTAATGGTTATATTGTGTGCTGCTGCTGTTAATGGGTGCAGATAGGTTTGTTTAGTGCCACTGATTAGTTAATGGCTATATTGTGTGCTGCTGTTGTTAATGGGTGCAGATAGGTTTGTTTAGTGCCACTGATTAGTTAATGGCTATATTGTGTGCTGCTGTTGTTAATGGGTGCAGATAGGTTTGTTTAGTGCCACTGATTAGTTAATGGCTATATTGTGTGCTGCTGCTGTTAATGGGTGCAGATAGGTTTGTTTAATGCCACTGATTAGTTAATGGTTATATTGTGTGCTGCTGCTGTTAATGGGTGCAGATAGGTTTGGTTAAATGCTGTTTAATGCCACTGATTAGTTAATGGCTATATTGTGTGCTGTTGCTGTTAATGGGTGTACATAGGTTTGGTTAATGCTGTTTAATGCCACTGATTATTTAATGGCTATATTGTGTGCTGCTGCTGTTAATGGGTGCAGATAGGTTTGTTTAATGCCACTGATTAGTTAATGGCTATATTGTGTGCTGCTGCTGTTAATGGGTGCAGATAGGTTTGTTTAATGCCACTGATTAGTTAATGGCTATATTGTGTGCTGCTGCTGTTAATGGGTGCAGATAGGTTTGGGTAATGCCACTGATTAGTTAATGGCTATATTGTGTGCTGCTGCTGTTAATGGGTGCAGATAGGTTTGTTTAATGCCACTGATTAGTTAATGGCTATATTGTGTGCTGCTGCTGTTAATGGGTGCAGATAGGTTTGGGTAATGCCACTGATTAGTTAATGGCTATATTGTGTGCTGCTGCTGTTAATGGGTGCAGATAGGTTTGGGTAATGCCACTGATTAGTTAATGTCTATATTGTGTGCTGCTGCTGTTAATGGGTGCAGATAGGTTTGGTTTAATGTTACTGATTAGTTAATGGTTATATTGTCTACTGCTGCTGTTAATGGGTGTAGATAGGTTTGTTTAATGCCACTGATTAGTTAATGGCTATATTGTCTACTGCTGCTGTTAATTGGTGCAGATAGGTTTGGTTAAATGCTGTTTAATGCCACTGATAAGTTAATGGTTATATTTTCTACTGCTGCTGTTAATGGGTGCAGATAGGTTTGTTTAATGCCACTGATTAGTTAATGTCTATATTGTGTGCTGCTGCTGTTAATGGGTGCAGATAGGTTTGTTTAATGCCACTGATTAGTTAATGGCTATATTGTCTACTGCTGCTGTTAATGGGTGCAGATAGGTTTGGTTTAATGCCACTGATTAGTTAATGGTTATATTGTGTGCTGCTGCTGTTAATGGGTGTAGATAGGTTTGGTTAATGCCACTGATTAGTTAATGGCTATATTTTCTACTGCTGCTGTTAATGGGTGCAGATAGGTTTGTTTAATGCCACTGATTAGTTAATGGTTATATTGTGTGCTGCTGCTGTTAATGGGTGCAGATAGGTTTGGTTAAATGCTGTTTAATGCCACTGATTAGTTAATGGCTATATTGTGTACTGCTGCTGTTAATGGGTGCAGATAGGTTTGTTTAATGCTGTTTAATGCCACTGATTAGTTAATGGTTATATTGTGTGCTGCTGCTGTTAATGGGTGCAGATAGGTTTGGTTAAATTCCACTGATTAGTTAATGGCTATATTGTGTGCTGCTGCAGTTAATGGGTGCAGATAGGTTTGGTTTAATGCTGTTTAATGCCACTGATTAGTTAATGTCTATATTGTGTGCTGCTGCTGTTAATGGGTGCAGATGGGTTTGGTTTAATGCTGTTTAATGCCACTGATTAGTTAATGGCTATATTCTCTGTTGCTGTTAATGGGTGCAGATAGGTTTGGTTAAATGCCACTGATTAGTTAATGGCTATATTGTCTACTGCTGCTGTTAATGGGTGCAGATAGGTTTGTTTAATGCCACTGATTAGTTAATGGCTATATTGTCTGCCGCTGCTGTTAATGGGTGCAGATAGGTTTGTTTAATGCCACTGATTAGTTAATGGCTATATTGTCTACTGCTGCTGTTAATGGGTGCAGATAGGTTTGTTTAATGCCACTGATTAGTTAATGGCTATATTGTCTGCCGCTGCTGTTAATGGGTGCAGATAGGTTTGTTTAATGCCACTGATTAGTTAATGGCTATATTGTCTACTGCTGCTGTTAATGGGTGCAGATGGGTTTGGTTTAATGCTGTTTAATGCCACTGATTAGTTAATGGCTATATTCTCTGTTGCTGTTAATGGGTGCAGATAGGTTTGTTTAATGCCACTGATTAGTTAATGTCTATATTGTCTACTGCTGCTGTTAATGGGTGCAGATAGGTTTGTTTAATGCCACTGATTAGTTAATGGCTATATTGTGTACTGCTGCTGTTAATGGGTGCAGATAGGTTTGTTTAATGCTGTTTAATGCCACTGATTAGTTAATGGCTATATTGTCTACTGCTGCTGTTAATGGGTGCAGATAGGTTTGGTTTAATGCTGTTCAATGCCACTGATTAGTTAATAGCGATATTGTGTGCTGCTGCTGTTAATGGGTGCAGATAGGTTTGGTTAAATGCTGTTTAATGCCACTGATTAGTTAATGGCTATATTGTCTACTGCTGCTGTTAATGGGTGCAGATAGGTTTGTTTAATGTCACTGATTAGTTAATGGCTATATTGTGTGCTGCTGCTGTTAATGGGTGCAGATAGGTTTGTTTAATGTCACTGATTAGTTAATGGCTATATTGTGTGCTGCTGCTGTTAATGGGTGCAGATAGGTTTGGTTAATGCCACTGATTAGTTAATGGCTATATTGTCTACTGCTGCTGTTAATGGGTGCAGATAGGTTTGTTTAATGCCACTGATTAGTTAATGGCTATATTGTGTGCTGCTGCTGTTAATGGGTGCAGATAGGTTTGTTTAATGCCACTGATTAGTTAATGTCTATATTGTCTACTGCTGCTGTTAATGGGTGAAGATAGGTTTGGTTTAATGCCACTGATTAGTTAATGGCTATATTGTGTGCTGCTGCTGTTAATGGGTGCAGATAGGTTTGTTTAATGCTGTTTAATGCCACTGATTAGTTAATGGCTATATTGTCTACTGCTGCTGTTAATGGGGCAGATAGGTTTGGTTAATGCCACTGATTAGTTAATGTCTATATTGTGTGCTGCTGCTGTTAATAGGAGCAGATAGGTTTGGTTAAATGCTGTTTAATGCCACTGATTAGTTAATGGCTATATTGTGTACTGCTGCTGTTCATGGGTGCAGATAGGTTTGTTTAATGCTGTTTAATGCCACTGATTAGTTAATGGCTATATTGTCTACTGCTGCTGTTAATGGGTGCAGATAGGTTTGGTTTAATGCCACTGATTAGTTAATGGCTATATTGTGTGCTGCTGCTGTTAATGGGTGCAGATAGGTTTGGTTAAATGCTGTTTAATGCCACTGATTAGTTAATGGCTATATTGTGTACTGCTGCTGTTAATGGGTGCAGATAGGTTTGTTTAATGCTGTTTAATGCCACTGATTAGTTAATGTCTATATTGTCTGCTGCTGCTGTTAATGGGTGCAGATAGGTTTGGTTTAATGCCACTGATTAGTTAATGGCTATATTGTGTGCTGCTGTTGTTAATGGGTGCAGATAGGTTTGGTTAATGCCACTGATTAGTTAATGGCTATATTGTGTGCTGCTGCTGTTAATGGGTGCAGATAGGTTTGGTTAATGCCACTGATTAGTTAATGGCTATATCGTCTACTGCTGCTGTTAATGGGTGCAGATAGGTTTGGTTTAATGCCACTGATTAGTTAATGGCTATATCGTCTACTGCTGCTGTTAATGGGTGCAGATAGGTTTGGTTTAATGCCACTGATTAGTTAATGTCTATATTGTGTACTGCTGCTGTTAATGGGTGCAGATAGGTTTGGTTAATGCCACTGATTAGTTAATGGCTATATCGTCTACTGCTGCTGTTAATGGGTGCAGATAGGTTTGGTTTAATGCCACTGATTAGTTAATGTCTATATTGTGTACTGCTGCTGTTAATGGGTGCAGATAGGTTTGGTTTAATGTTACTGATTAGTTAATGTCTATATTGTGTACTGCTGCTGTTAATGGGTGCAGATAGGTTTGTTTAATGCCACTGATTAGTTAATGTCTATATTGTGTACTGCTGCTGTTAATGGGTGCAGATAGGTTTGGTTTAATGCCACTGATTAGTTAATGGCTATATTGTCTACTGCTGTTAATGGGTGCAGATAGGTTTGTTTAATGCCACTGATTAGTTAATGGCTATATTGTCTACTGCTGTTAATGGGTGCAGATAGGTTTGTTTAATGCCACTGATTAGTTAATGGTTATATTGTGTGCTGCTGCAGTTAATGGGTGCAGATAGGTTTGGTTTAATGCTGTTTAATGCCACTGATTAGTTAATGTCTATATTGTGTACTGCTGCTGTTAATGGGTGCAGATAGGTTTGGTTAATGCCACTGATTAGTTAATGTCTATATTGTGTACTGCTGCTGTTAGGGAGCGTTCATTATTTATGGCAGGGGGGGGGTGCCAATCTGGCAGAATGAATACGTCAAAAAAAAATTACCCCCCCCCCTGGGAATAGGTTGAAAAAAAGTGACCCCCCCTTAGGAATGGGTTGAAAAAAAATGACCCCCCCCCTTAGAACTGATTGAAAGAAAATGATTCCCATCACATTACCTTATACATTTAACCATGTTCAACAAAGTCTGTGTACATCAGGTCTCTTCATTCCTGTCATATTAGGAGAAATTGAGAGACTAATGCACTTTAGCCCGTGCTGAATTAAGTGAACCCTTTAGCTACCCTAATGCTAACCCTATGCTAATCCTAATGTGCAGCAAGATGTGCGCCAGCTAAAGTGTATTCTTCCTGAATTTAAACCATTCCAATTATTATGTTAAAAATGGGGTGGCCGTTGTAGAATGTCGTAAAAGCTATCAGCCGTTAGCCAGCTTTCATTTTGTATAAATGCAAAGCCTTTTTCAAAATGGTTCCGATCTTTTGAAAAATTGAAATGTGAATACCCTGCCATTGATTGATTGACATCTGTATAAAAAGTACCTATTTTTAAGGCTCCTCCATAGGGGGCACTAGCATGGGCCACTACTGATGCAGTTTAAGTGGGTACTATATTTCCCTGTGTATGGCCTCTGTGCTCAATGAAAAAGCATTTTGGACCATTACCATACTTCAACATATGGTGTTTATATGTTTTTTCAGCTATATCAATTTCCGCTACCCTTATATTTCATGCAAAGAAAGATAAAGGATTATAGAAAATGTCTAAAGAATGATGTACAAACCATAGATAAGTCTTGAGCAAACTGTTTGCCACTCCCTCATTATTTCATGTAGTGAAATATAAGCCTGCCCTGTGTATAAGCCTGCCCTGTTTATAATCCTGGTAAATTTGCCACTTAAGTGTGTTTACAAGCCCGTACAGGCTTTTAGTAATACACAGGGAAATACAGGATGTCTTAGCCAGCTAAATCATGCAACCTATTCCTGACTAACTGTAGTGATTGAAGCACTTGTGCCAGATATAAGATGATAAGGTGATTTGATAATGGTTCACTGCTCCTGACACCCTGAACTAATTACCCGGTACATGGAATAAGAAAATGGTAATTGGAATTACAGAAAAATGTGCTTTGCGATCTCTTTTGGCCACCAAGATTATTGAAAATGAACTTTACCGTAATCTCCCGCATATATAAGGCGGAGCTCATGTATAAGGTGCACCCCTAACTCAGGGATGTGTGTTTTGCATATAAGGCACACCTACTGCTTCTGGATTAATATTTTAAAAAACCCTTGTATAAGGTGCACCCCAACCTTTTGACATATGGTGTAAGACATAGCCTCCCTTGGTAAAAGCCAACCTACATGTACATTGAATAGGCCCAAGTTGTGGGGAAAGCCTTGCTAAGGTGTTACCGCGACACTGGAGGGTGTGAGGGCGGCATGGGATGGAGTGAGGGTGGCATTGGATGGTGTGAGTGTCACATGGGAAGGTGTGAAAAGCTATGGCCACCATAGAGTACTGGTAGGGTTGGAGGGGAGCTGATACTGCCCAACACCTTTACAGCATTCATTAGCTTTACCCATAGGTTTGATGGAGGTTGGGGGCTATTTAAATGTTTTTCAGGGTAAATCATTTTATGTATCAAATGATATTTGAATAAACCCCACGTATAAGATGTGCCCTTAACTCAGGCTGATCCTATCAGGCGCACCTGGGCTCTGATTCGCACATAGGCCTAAGACACGCCTAATATGCAAGACGTTATGGTAGTCAGGACTAAAACATTCCTAAATACAAACTTCATGCAAGAGAATACATTTTTATTACTGTACCACATTAGTTAAGTAGTACAGCATGGGAGCAATAATAATGGAGTATGAGAGTATCTCCCAAGAATGTTTTTGGAATTTCTGGAGCCAACTTCATATTCTCATTTGATCTTTTGAATTTGCTCCTACAGTGTGCCTTATCCACAAATCACACGTTATATATGGGAGGTACTATTGAATTTAAAAAATATAATCATGAGCACCATTAAGCAACGTCTAAAGGAGCACCAGGTCTAGTGATGTAAGCAAGTTGTTCTAACACTCGAGTGCAGTTGGGTCGCCTTTCCTGCAATCTGATTGGTTGAGAGCGCATGTTGGGTCAGGGGACCCATAAAAGCACTTCCGGTCTCACTTCCTGTTTGTGGCTTTTCTGTCTTATTTGTGAATTATTTTAAGGAAAATCAAAGCTTTTTCTCGTGTCAGAACGTAAACAAAGGGCTCCGGTTTGTCTCTGTTCCGGAAACCCAAGGCCCTCTGTCCTCAGGCTGGGCTGATCGCCTTCGGCAATTGTTGGATACTCTTTTGAGCAAACATTTAGAAGATCTTGAAGTTCTTGAAGTTCTTTAATGTAGAGTAGACTTGTAGTGTTACAAATTCAGTTTCAGCCACATGTTGACATGCTGATCTCCGCTTCCTAAACCCCCAAAGTTGTGTCCCACTCAACCCACTCACTTTACTTTTTAGTTCCCCACACAGTCACTGGTGGCAGCACCATATAGGCATACCGGTCATACCACATCTCCCTTTTTTTTGGAAAATGAGAAGTTCACTTATTAGTCTCTTTGTCTTGAAATGTTCATAGATGAATAATACCTATCGATCAAAATGAGTAGCTCACTTATCAATCTCTTTGTCTTGAAATGTTCATGAATGAATAATACTTATCAACCAAATAAGAACATGATTATAGCTAGTATCTTGCTATGAAATTATCTCTCAAGTTAAACTAAACTGATATCTCATTGAGTCTTTCACATGTTTTCAATCAGAGGCTTAGGTGCAGATCTGGCTCTCCCAGACCTACGAGGCTCAGTAATATCAGCCCCTGGCGGGTCATCAGGTTCATTCACATATGAAGGGGTACCCGGCTGATCCATCCTCAGTGTTGGTTTGTCAGGTGAGTCAACCCTAGGGGTGACTGCATGTGATGGTATGTCACGTCTTGGTGTAGGATGATGAACTGCTGGAATAGGTCCTGTATTAGGTGGACCTGGTATTGGTAGTGTAGCAGGTGGTAGTCCAACATTTCTAGTCATACGGCGGTTTTGCCTCAGGAGGCCTGTTGGGGTTGAGATGACATATGATCTCGGTCCATCGGCTTTGCCTACAATTGTGCCATGAGTCTTGAGATCAGGGAGCCACACTTTGTCACCTGCTGATAACTCTCCGGCTTCTTTTACACGGTGTCGTTGGTCATAGTTCAGTTTCATACTGGCTCTGTACATCCTCTCCTTTTTTCGTACAACAACCGGGTCTGGTGTGCTTGGTAAGAGTTCAGATGGATAGCAGGGGACTCTGGTCTTTAATTTCCTGCCCATATTTAGTTGCGCTGGTGAGAAGCCATTATGGAGTGGTGTGTTTCGGTACATTAATAATGCTAAGTCCACATCAGTAGCTTTGTTGAGAATACCTCTGACTGTCTGTATGGCTCGCTCGGCCTCACCATTTGACTGTGGATATCTCAGCGAAGATGTTACATGCACAAATTTCCACTCATCTACAAAGTTTGCAAAGTCTCTTGCACTGAACTGAGGTCCATTGTCTGTGACAAGTATAACGGGGATGCCCTGATGAACAAATATTTTCTTAAGTTTGGCGACAGTCTCTGCGGCGTCAACTCCTTTAGTGACTTTGCTTGTCTCAATATCCCTTAAATAGTAGTCAACAACTACTAGGTAGTTTGTTCCAACATGATAACAGAAGTCAGCAGCAATTCGAGACCAAGGACGGTCGGGGAACTCAGTTCCTTTCATTGGCACGATTCTTTCTCTCCTGTACTACTGGCCCAGCCCTCGGACCGAGGGCCTTGGGTCTCCGGACAGAGACGCACCGTCGCCCTTTGTTATTACGACCAATTAATCTGTTTTTATAGTTTGCACCAACATGAATAAATGGATATGAATGATAGGTAATAAGAAAATGTTGGGCAAAATTGTGGCTGCAATCATTAACAAGTACTATTACTTGGTGGAGAATTGTAAACTTCGCGACGTGTCGCGAAAAAAAATCGTGTTATGTTGTGAAATTTTACATTGTGTTGGCGAATACCCCAAAAAAAGGAATTGCGCCGCCCCTCAGGAATAGGTTGAAAAAAAATGACCCCCCCTCTCACAATAGGCTGAAAAAAAATGACCCCCCCCCTCTGAATACCCCTAAAAATTTTGACCCCCCCCCTCATTTGCTCACCCCCCCCCCTGCCATAAATAATGAACGCTCCCTTAATGGGTGCAGATAGGTTTGGTTTAATGCCACTGATTAGTTAATGGTTATATTGTGTGCTGCTGTTAATGGATGCAGATAGGTTTGTTTAATGCCACTGATTAGTTAATGGCTATATTGTGTACTGCTGCTGTTAATGGGTGTAGATAGGTTTGGTTAATGTCATTGATTAGTTAATGTCTATATTGTGTACTGCTGCTGTTAATGGGTGCAGATAGGTTTGGTTTAATGCCACTGATTAGTTAATGGCTATATCGTCTACTGCTGCTGTTAATGGGTGCAGATAGGTTTGGGTAATGCCACTGATTAGTTAATGTCTATATTGTCTACTGCTGCTGTTAATGGGTGCAGATAGGTTTGGTTAATGCCACTGATTAGTTAATGTCTATATTGTCTACTGCTGCTGTTAATGGGTGCAGATAGGTTTGTTTAATTCCACTGATTAGTTAATGTCTATATTGTGTGCTGCTGCTGTTAATGGGTGCAGATAGGTTTGGTTTAATGCCACTGATTAGTTAATGGCTATATTGTGTGCGGCTGCTGTTAATGGGTGCAGATAGGTTTGGTTTAATGCCACTGATTAGTTAATGGCTATATTGTGTGCGGCTGCTGTTAATGGGTGCAGATAGGTTTGTTTAATGTCACTGATTAATGGGTGTAGATAGGTTTGGTTAAATGCTGTTTAATGCCACTGATTAGTTAATGTCTATATTGTGTACTGCTGCTGTTAATGGGTGCAGATAGGTTTGTTTAATGTCATTGATTAGTTAATGGCTATATTGTCTGCTGCTGCTGTTAATGGGTGCAGATAGGTTTGTTTAATGTCACTGATTAATGGGTGTAGATAGGTTTGGTTAAATGCTGTTTAATGCCACTGATTAGTTAATGGCTATATTGTCTACTGCTGCTGTTAATGGGTGTAGATAGGTTTGGTTAATGCCACTGATTAGTTAATGGCTATATTGTGTGCTGCTGCTGTTAATGGGTGCAGATAGGTTTGGTTTAATGCCACTGATTAGTTAATGGCTATATTGTGTGCTGTTGTTGTTAATGGGTGTAGATAGGTTTGGTTAATGCCACTGATTAGTTAATGTCTATATTGTCTACTGCTGCTGTTAATGGGTGCAGATAGGTTTGGTTTAATGCTGTTTAATGCCACTGATTAGTTAATGGCTATATTGTGTGCTGCTGTTGTTAATGGGTGCAGATAGGTTTGGTTTAATGCTGTTTAATGCCACTGATTAGTTAATGGCTATATTGTGTGCTGCTGCTGTTAATGGGTGGAGATAGGTTTGGTTAATGTCATTGATTAGTTAATGGCTATATTGCGTGCTGCTGCTGTTGATGGGTGCAGATTGGTTTGTTTAATGCCACTGATTAGTTAATGGCTATATTGTGTGCTGTTCTGTTAATGGGTGGAGATAGGTTTGGTTTAATGCTGTTTAATGCCACTGATTAGTTAATGGCTATATTGTGTACTGCTGCTGTTAATGGGTGCAGATGGGTTTGGTTTAATGCCACTGATTAGTTAATGTCTATATTGTCTACTGCTGTTAATGGGTGCAGATAGGTTTGTTTAATGCCACTGATTAGTTAATGGCTATATTGTCTACTGCTGCTGTTAATGGGTGCAGATAGGTTTGGTTTAATGTTACTGATTAGTTAATGTCTATATCGTCTACTGCTGCTGTTAATGGGTGCAGATAGGTTTGGTTTAATGCTGTTTAATTCCACTGATTAGTTAATGTCTATATTGTGTGCTGCTGCTGTTAATGGGTGCAGATAGGTTTGGTTTAATGCCACTGATTAGTTAATGTCTATATTGTCTACTGCTGTTAATGGGTGCAGATAGGTTTGGTTTAATGCCACTGATTAGTTAATGTCTATATTGTCTACTGCTGTTAATGGGTGCAGATAGGTTTATTTAATGTCACTGATTAGTTAATGTCTATATTGTCTACTGCTGTTAATGGGTGCAGATAGGTTTGTTTAATGCCACTGATTAGTTAATGTCTATATTGTGTGCTGCTGCTGTTAATGGGTGCAGATAGGTTTGTTTAATGCCACTGATTAGTTAATGGCTATATTGTCTACTGCTGCTGTTAATGGGTGCAGATAGGTTTGGTTAATGTCATTGATTAGTTAATGGCTATAGCTGTCAGTTCTCTTGACTGTAACTTCTCAATCACCATATCTACCATATGTCAACCACTCCAACTAAGCTGTTCCTGCTTATATTCACTCCCCCCGGCCCGGCATTAAGTACCTGGCTACACCGTTTCCATAAAAAAAGTATAATGTTAAAGGTACACCATTCACATGGATATGTAATTATTTAGATACTGTATGATCAAACAGTAAAGTAACAAAATATTTACTTTTCAGTCACATCTAAATCTATTCGCGATCTAGGCTGCTGTAATGTGTACACTCTGAGCCGCCATTGTAAATGGGCTATAAATACCGCTGTCGTGCATGCAGCAGGATCCACATCGGGTCATTGGTTTTGTACCTACCGTAATTTCCCGCGTATAAGACGCGTCCTCTACGCCAAACAAAATGCTGGGGGGTCTTATAGCTTTCTCTCAAGTTGGGTGTGTGTCTTATATGAGGGGTAATTTTACGCGAAAATGCATGTGCTAAGTTTGGGGTGCGTCTTATACGCGCAGCGCGTCTTCTACGCGGGAGATTACGGTGCAGCAGGTACTACTGAATTTCAGAATAAATGTTTCTGAAGAGGGCGGTGATGAGTGACCTAATAAATGAATTTTCCAATTTCAAAAACCCATGGGGTTCTGACCACTACCCCAACTGCCCTATGTCAATAGAAATGTAAATTTGGAACGGGGCTACATGTACCCCCCCCCTATCATCCATCGCCTCCCCATGTCTGAAATGGTCTATGTCTTATACACTGCGGCTTTACAGTAAAAGAGACATCAATTTCAGGTGCAGCGGAACCTGGGGGGGGGGAGGCAAGGCCCCTTCAATATGAAAGTTGGAGGGCCAGACTGTGTTTTGCCCCCCTAACATTTTGGGGGACTTAAGGTCTTGATGATCATATTGGAAATTTTATGTTGTTAGATAGAACTATTGTGGCCTCAGAATGCACCATTTCACTTCTAAAATTTAAAGATTTTCTTGGGTGTGCCCAGACGCCCCTTTAATACATTTCTAAAGACAATACAAACTTTACTAAAGTCATATAGTAATAGCCATACATTTGCCCCCCCCCCCACCAATATCTATGGGTGCTGCCCCCCCCCCCAAATTTGAATAGGTTCCGCCACCCCTGAATATCATTGTATAGCTGGAAGCGTTTTTTTACGCCTTGGCCAACTGGAGACCTACAATAACCCGTACATCACACCCAATGCAGCAAATCATCTCTACTTTGCTTAGCTCTAAAAATTAGATATGTTTCTGGTGGATTTCCAAAATTCAAAAAATCAAAATGACCATAAGATAATACATAATGTTATGCAACAAGGACTGCTACATCATTTTGAGTAGATCGTGAGATTAGAAGCGTCGGTCAACACTTGATGAGATGAAAATTTGTAATTCTGGCAGGCACTGAGTCTACAGTTTTTTGGGCGTACATCTTTGAAAATCGCTCACTGTTGTTCTTAGAGGTGGAATAAAAAGAAATCCCAGCAGGCAACCCACTCATGGGCAAACAGCCTGTGTATGTCCCACTCATTGTGTTTTTAGTTAGTATTCCCCAAGTACACAAGACAAACACAGATTGTTTTCATGTAGTACCGTTTACTGTATTTTCACTGGACGCTCAATAAGATAATACAGATAATATTCACAAATGCTGTCTTCTTTAAGTTTCACAAATCCCAAACTCTTTGTGAGTATTCCGCAACAAGCTGCAGAGCGAGAACAGAGCCAGGATTCCCCGATTATAGGAAATATGTGGTCAGCATATGTACCGTTCACACCGACGGCCAGCCTGCATACTTTTCACAGCTGCTGCTGTGGTTATAGCATTCAGTTAAAGGAAGAAGGGTTGTGGTAACATTTTTGCGATTTATAGTTTCATGAATAAAAAAATGTTTATTTTTAGTCAATATTTGAACATCTAAATCACAAAAACCCCTCCTTTATCTTCAATGGTGGAGAGCCCTGCATATGTAGGGATTTTTAGTGCATCAACACGACTCATGTCGTTCATTTTCCATCGGTTAATCCATGTAAGGTAAAGGAAAGGCCAAAATAAGGTGCACAATATCAACATTGCAAACAGCGTCAAACACAAACTGTCCGAACTGGGATGTTACAAACCGTGTTATTGTACATGGGAATCTGTCGTTAGTCAATCTGTCCTTTTAGACTGATACCCGCTATGGGGAATGATGCATCAATGCACAACTGGTGGTCATGATGCACATCACACCATGCGGCATTTTGTGAGCCTTTATAAGGGTCAATAGTTAGTATTTGTCGTGTTTAGTACCCGCGGTGCTTGTACCGGGTAGGGTCAACTCACAGACTGGCTGCCTGTGGGTCATTTATACAAATTGCCTAAGAGGATATATCTATAAGTTAAGTGGAATACTTTCATGTTACCTAACCCCGTCTTCAACCGATCAACTCCCCCCTCCCCGTCCCCGCCCCATTTCTTTGTTTTACCTTGACTATCCAGTCCTTTGATAACAAACCCAAAATATTTCAACATTTTTACAACTCCCTAAGAGGAACATTTCTGTGATCATTGTTTTTTTTTAAACGATTTAATTTACAATCACTCAGAGTTGATTAACAAAACAAGAAAAAAAATTGATATAAACTTCAGAAAACACACCATCAGTAAACCGTGTGAGACGACTGCCTCCCCACCACCTATACATGTTGACGACAGATCTTGGAGATGCTGGTAAGATCATATTGATTTCTTTGCGAAATTCCCACAGCGTTTTGATGTCTGGGCAGTGTTTGGGAACCAGGTCTACACAGGTATCCGCGACTGTCCCCAGTTCCACACAGGTAGGTACCCTCAACGGTGTGTTAGTTCACTAAGTGTCCATGTCGTGTTAAGTCAGGAGGTGGTTTACTTGGTGAGATTTATGGTATCTTAACCCTTTAAGGGCCGCTGATGCATTCATGCATCATGCCGACTGATGGGCATGATGCACTAATGCATCAGCGGCCGTTAATATCTTGATGTGTGTGGATCATCGTGGTATGAGATCACCTGGACGCAGACTTCTTCTGAGCCACCCAATCACGGATCTTCTCCTTCAATTCTGACGCTGCAAAAATGCGAAGATAAATCATGGCCTAAAACATGCTTAATTCTCTGGTCATTTGTGTTTCTAGCAACATTGGGTGCTACAGGGGAGATGATGTGATTTATGGGAAGGTTCGGGTGCAGCTGCAAATTTTATTTTTTACTTTTAAATCATTAGCATAATTTCCTGAGGGGTAATTTTGTTAGGGCAGGTAGACTTTAAACTGTTTGTAAGCTGATACAACAGGCAGAAATGGGTTTAAATATGTCATTAATTTACAAATACTGTAACTACACAATACTTACCTGGTACGAGTTCCTTCTCTGTCAGCGGCTGCCTGTTAAACGGGTCGGTGGATGAGTTGAGAAGATGGCGCATTATGATTGGTCGGTCCATGATAGTACCGCTGGGTGGTAACAGGACTGGGTCCTCCATTAACGTGTCCATCAACGGGTCTGGAAAATACCCCGAAAAAAGGTCATAAATACCCTAATTCTCTCATAAAAGCTGCAGCTTGTACCAGAACCAACACCCAGCTGGCTGGAGGGAGGGTGGGGTAGGGGTCAGATCTGACACACACCCAATGCTTTCCAAACTGTTCCAGCATAACAAGGGAGTGCGGGCATGTCCTAGGACACGGTAGCTTTTTAAATTCTAAAGATTCATATATCAGAAAAAAAGAATTATGCCATTTTTAGGTTTTCTGAAATAACCAGACTCAGGGTGCCACTGATGTCAGTGGGTCTGGAATATGTGATAACATGATTTTGAAGTTCAGATTTAAAATTGGAGGTCAACTTGCAACTTATGGGCGGGTTATCTACGATAAGACAACTAAAATTATACACCAGGACTTATTCTCTTAGCCAATATAGCTAAGTTATTTCACAAAAGGTCAGCCAAGTTTCTTTCCTTTCTAACCTTTCTAAAACAGTTCCCAATGAAGATTTATAGGGCCAAATAAAAAAAAAAAAAAAAAAAAAACTTGCTCCTTATGGTCAAGTTGCTAGGATACTAGCAGACAACTTGAATAAAAGCAACCATCACATCACATACCGTAAACTCCCGCGTAGAAGACGCGCTGCGCGTATAAGACGCACCCCAAACTCAGCACATGCATTTTCGCGTATAAGACGCACATTTTAAGGCTGAAATTTGTAAATTCAATACATTTCTATAGTAAAAGTACCCCCCGTATAAGACGCCCCCCCAACTTGAAGAAATTCTATAAGACCCCCCAGGCATTTGTTTGGCGTAGAGGACGCGTCTTATACGCGGGAGTTTACGGTAGTACCAAAAAAACTGCAAAAGCTGCAACATCATCCCTAGAGGACCGCAAGCAAGAATCGAATCTGCCGATCAATGGAAATCCATGACCTTAAGAAGCATTGATATGAACTATTAAACTTTGACCCAAGATTGACCTAATTATGGACATGTGACCCTAATTGTAACCATGCCAACGCCTACTCTTTTTCCTACCTCAGTATCCCAAAAGTGTTTATATGCATCACCTGATGGAGACCCATATGGCCGAAACGTTGTGATCAAATGCATACTACAAACATTATGGTGAAATAAAACATCGAAACCTGAATTTTTGTTGTTCTAGTTGTGTCTATTATACAAATAATATTTAAAAAAAGGTTTGTTTCCAGTAACCCAACCGACCCTAGCAAAACAGGGGCAAAACTAACTTTTTTTTTTAAATTTTGAAGAATTTTGTCTCTTTTTTTTTTATATTTTAAAGAATTTTTTCGTTACTTTTTGAGGATTTTTCCTGTATCATTTTCGTGTTCTTCCCCTCTCTCACAGTTGTTATTTTCCCATCATTATTTCACAATGAAATCAAAGAATTTGATACATCCATTGATATGTGCCCTAACATTTCCTATACAAATGAAAAAAAAAATTTAAAAAAAAACAAAAAAAATGACCTACCGACACCACCTTTTCAAGTCATGTTACTGGAAACACACCTTTATTCTTTTTTTGGCCTAGGGTAAAGATTTGCTCTTTCTGATGTGAAATTTGGCCACAAAATCACTGGTTTTTGTCTTCACATGTTTTTAAATGGTATACACACGTACCTTTGAACTCGTCGGGGATGTCGCCGAGGTCTAGTTCCTGTTTCTGGTTCTCGATCACGATTTGGTCGATCTTTGCACCAAGCAGGCGGAAGCGTTCTATTTCTGTGGCCGTCTTGATGTTGGCGCGCTTCATGCGTGTTATGGCATCATCGAACAACTCCTTACGGTAAGAGCGCTGAAATAGAAAACTAATTGTGAGAAGGTGGCCTACACATTGTAAGACAATTAATACAGGGTGTGAATGTCACGCCGACATTACAAGCCTCATCCTCATCTTTGACGAACGCTATAAGCTATCTTATATCTTTTATTCCTGTGCGAAAGATGAAGCTAATGTAACCCTTCCAACAGCTACTGCTCAGTTGGTTTGAAAAGTGCTCTTTTATAGCGCTCCCGCTCTTTTCCATAGCGAAGTGATGTCACATACATTCCAGATATTTTATAAGCGATTGGTGCTGAACACGCTAAAGGTACTCTAACTCATCACAACCTATATCAATATACCCCATATATACCCAGGTAGTGGATTCTCCAATGGGCGCGGCCATTGCTGAAACTGATTACCAGCGGTTATCACTGATAGCAGTTATCAGATGGGTACCACCTCCCCCCCGAGAGGACCGCAGTGAATAGTTGGTGTTATTCAAACCAACTAAGTCAGTATACCCCCTACATATATACTTTACGTCATCGCTGGCTATGGCCTGTGCAAACTTCTGACAGTCAAGGTGTAGGTAGATGTCGGTGAGTTGGTTCAGTTACGTGTACAACTTAATATACCCCAGGTACCCCCCTATATGTGTATGTATCATACCTCATCGCTGGCTATGGCCTGTGCAAACTTCTGACAGTCGAGGTGTAGGTAGATGTCGGTGAGTTGGTTCAGTTACGTGTACAACTTAATATACCCCAGGTACCCCCCTATATGTGTATGTATCATACCTCATCGCTGGCTATGGCCTGTGCAAACTTCTGACAGTCGAGGTGTAGGTAGATGTCGGTGAGTTGGTTCAGCAGCTTCTTGGGTTCCCAGCCGTACTTCTCCGGGTTGTTCACTTTGAGGTTCTTACACTTAGAACCACACAGCTGCTGCAGGTTGAAGTTCAACATGGCCGCCAACCGGTCTACGAGTTCCTGTAATAAAGCATGTTAAAATTCAATATGGCTGCCAACGGGTCTTCTAGTTCCTGTAATAAAGAACATTAAAATTCAATATGGCCGCCAACCAGTTCTTGTAATAAGGATGGGTTAAGATTCAACATTGCCGCCAAACAGTCTATATAAAGTTCCTCCAATAATGATACATTGGATTTTGGCATGGTATTATCAATTTAGTTTTTAGCATCACTTCAGTTTTAGCTTCTGTTACCATTTTTGAAGTCTATCTAATTTGTTGAACATAACCTTTGATAGCTTATCTTTGAATCATTTAAAAGTGGTTCTTATTTCTATCTTACCGGTATGAGGAAGGGGTCCCTGATTTGTTCTGTGAGGTAGTGAAACATGTCAACGGTCTCGGTGGCGAGCGTGAGATAAGACCGACATTGTCGCTCCTCCTGAGATAACTGACGCTGTTTGGCTTGTTGTTGTTCCTGTTGGAGTTAAATGTCACACATTGTCAAAGCTCAGCAAAAATTCACAGTAATCAAATATTTGAAAGACTAAATGCCTGAAGTATTAGTTAGTTATATACACCTGCTTCAATACAAATCACCATCCATTTTCAATAAATTGGTGATTGATTTTATAAAGTAATGTAAAATAAATTTCTACTTGTCTGTGTTTATGTCTAATGTTACCCACAGTTCACTGATAACAGTTATCTGGCTCCCCCAAAAAAAGGTCTGCAGTAAATAGTTCGGATTATTTCATTGGCTGATAATCAATCCCGCTAAGTGGCTATTAAACAACTTACTCGTGGTAGTTTGTCCCACTCTGTTTTGTTCTCGATGAGTTCTTGTAGTTCACGGATAGACTTGAGTGTGTCCAGACTCTCGTCTAGCAGGAAAGTCGTATCATTCATCAACATGTTGGTGAAACGCACAAACTGGTCACCTGACCTGTAAACAGGAGATCAAATGTTTCAGATTTGAATTAAAACTGCTGTTTAGAATTAATAATGCAAATCTATTTATTTGTTGCAAGGGCCTTGGTTCAAGGGGTTCCTGTTCTAAGGTCCTGGATCCAGGGAGCTCCACTTCCAAGAGCCCTGGTTCAGGTAGTGTCTATTCTAAGGACCCTGGTTCAGGTATCCGCTATTCTAAGGGACCTGGTTCAGGGAGTCACTATTCTAAGGGCCATGGTTCAGGGAGCCACTATTCTAAGGGCCTTGGTACAGGGAGCCTCTGGTCCAAGGGTCCTGGTTCAGGTAGCCTCTGTTCTAAGGGCCCTGGTTCAGGTAGCCCCTGTTCTAGGGGCCCTGGTTCAGGTAGCCCCTGTTCTAAGGGCCTTGGTTCAGGTAGCCCCTGTTCTAACGGCCCTGGTTCAGGTAGCCCCTGTTCTAAGGGCCTTGGTTCAGGTAGCCCCTGTTCCAAGGGCCCTGGTTCAGGTAGCCTCTGTTCCAAGGGCCCTGGTTCAGATAGCCTCTGTTCTAAGGGCCCTGGTTCAGGTAGCCTCTGTTCTAAGGGCCCTGGTTCAGGTAGCCTCTGTTCCAAGGGCCCTGGTTCAGATAGCCTCTGTTCTAAGGGCCTTGGTTCAGGTAGCCTCTGTTCTAAGGGCCCTGGTTCAGGTAGCCTCTGTTCCAAGGGCGCTGGTTCAGGTAGCCTCTGTTCTAAGGGCCCTGGTTCAGGTAGCCTCTGTTCTAAGGGCCCTGGTTCAGATAGCCTCTGTTCAAGGGCCTTGGTTCAGATAGCCTCTGTTCAAGGGCGCTGGTTCAGGTAGCCTCTGTTCCAAGGGCCCTGGTTCAGGTAGCCTCTGTTCTAAGGGCCCTGGTTCAGGTAGCTCCTGTTCTAAGGGCCCTGGTTCAGGTAGCCCCTGTTCTAAGGGCCCTGGTTCAGGTAGCCTGTGTTCTAAGGGCCCTGGTTCAGGGGGCTCCTGTTCTAAGGGCCCTGGTTCAGGTAGCCTCTGTTCTAAGGGCCCTGGTTCAGGTAGTGTCTGTTCTAAGGGCCCTGGTTCAGGTAGCCTCTGTTCTAAGGGCCCTGGTTCAGGTAGCCTCTGTTCCAAGGGCCCTGGTTCAGGTAGCCTCTGTTCTAAGGGCCCTGGTTCAGGTAGCCTCTGTTCAAGGGCGCTGGTTCAGGTAGCCTCTGTTCCAAGGGCCCTGGTTCAGGTAGCCTCTGTTCCAAGGGACCTGGTTCAGGTAGCCTCTGTTCTAAGGGCCCTGGTTCAGGTAGCCTCTGTTCTAAGGTTCCTGGTTCAGGTAGCCTCTGTTCTAAGGTTCCTTGTTCAGGCAGCCTCTGTTCCAAGGGCCCTGGTTCAGGTAGCCTCTGTTCCAAGGGCCCTGGTTCAGGTAGCCTCTGTTCCAAGGGCCCTGGTTCAGGTAGCCTCTGTTCAAGGGCGCTGGTTCAGGTAGCCTCTGTTCTAAGGGCCCTGGTTCAGGTAGCCTCTGTTCCAAGGGCCCTGGTTCAGGTAGCCTCTGTTCTAAGGGCCCTGGTTCAGGTAGCCTCTGTTCTAAGGGCCCTGGTTCAGGTAGCCTCTGTTCTAAGGTTCCTTGTTCAGGCAGCCTCTGTTCCAAGGGCCCTGGTTCAGGTAGCCTCTGTTCCAAGGGCCCTGGTTTAGGTAGCCTCTGTTCCAAGGGCCCTGGTTCAGGTAGCCTCTGTTCTAAGGGCCCCGGTTCAGGTAGCCTCTGTTCTAAGGTTCCTTGTTCAGGCAGCCTCTGTTCTAAGGTTCCTTGTTCAGGCAGCCTCTGTTCTAAGGGCCCTGGTTCAGATAGCCTCTGTTCTAAGGGCCCTGGTTCAGGTAGCCTCTGTTCTAAGGTTCCTTGTTCAGGCAGCCTCTGTTCCAAGGGCCCTGGTTCAGGTAGCCTCTGTTCCAAGGGCCCTGGTTCAGGTAGCCTCTGTTCTAAGGGCCCTGGTTCAGGTAGCCTCTGTTCCAAGGGCCCTGGTTCAGGTAGCCTCTGTTCAAGGGCGCTGGTTCAGGCCTGGACCAATCATAAGGCACCATCTCCTCAGGGGGCTTCTGTTCCAAGGGCCCTGGTTCAGGGAGCTCTAGCTCAGGGGGCTCCTGCTCTTACAGGAATTTACGGTACATGATACAAGGGGTCAATGGTTAGGAGATTATGTTAAGGATTCATTTGAAAATTTAGGATCTAAGATCTATGATCAAGAGGCCCATGTTAAGGATGCAATTGAGAGGATTCAATTTAGGATCTGTCATCTATGATCAAGATATTAGGATTTCATATTTAAATTTGACAATCAATTCTGAGTTTAATAACAATTCTAAAAGCAGTTAAATTGCAGTGCGTTTCCCGGATTAGAAATTTATCCTATATTTTCAGCAAAGTTAACACAGCAAAGCTGTAATGCCGTGCATATTCATATCATGTTCTAAGAAGTATAGAATTGATTTACAACATTTTTAATATGATCTTAGATCAAAATTTTCAGAACAAATATTATTTTAATACGGAATCTAAAAGCCCTTCATATGTTGTGTGTTTTGCAATTTATTAATCTATAACATACTTTCAGGAAAGTAAACACAGCAATGCTGTAATGCCGTGCATATTCCTATTATGATCCAAGGAAAAAAGATCATTATATATGAACTCTATGGCCTTTGGAATGGACCTATACTTAAATATATGCTCTGATTGTGGTGCTTCCTCGCTCTCCATGTAAAATCCTGTCCCATTGCTATAGTATGGAGTAAACCTATGCCTGGATTAAAATATGCAAATAAGGAATGTGTGTGAGGGTTGGGAGTAGTGTGGTGGTGGTATTGGTGGTGGTGGTGTCACAATGGTCACTAACATCCATCTGATAACTTTTGAAGATCAAAATTGACCACATATGACCTGGATCCCTGTGATTCCTGAAAGCAAGATGGCCGACACACAAGGTAAACAAAAGAATTAGGTAGTTGAGGTGTCCCAATGGTCACTAACATCTATCTGATAACTTTTGAAGATCAAAATTGACCATATATGGCCTGGATCCCTGTGATTCCTGAAACCAAGATGGTCGACACACAAGGAAAACAAAAGAATTAGGTAGTTGAGGTGTCCCAATGGTCACTAACATCCATCTGATATCTTTTGAAGATCAAAATTGACCATATATGACCTGGATCCCTGTGTTTCCGAAAACCAAGATGGACGACACATATGGAAAACAAAAGAATTAGGTAGTTGAGGTATCCCAATGACTACTAACATCCACCTCATAAGTTTTGACGATCAAAATTGACCACATATGACCTGGATCCCTGTGATTCCTGAAACCAAGATGGCCGACACACAAGGAAAACAATAGAATTAGGTAGTTGAGGTCTTTCAATGGTCACGAACATCCAACTGATAACATTTGAAGATCGAAATTGACCACATATGACCTGGATCCCTGTGTTTCCTAAAAGCAAGATGGCCGACACACATGGAAAACAATAAAATTGGGTACTTGAGGTGTCCCAATGGTCACTACCATCCATCTGATAACTTTTGAAGATCGAAGTTGACCATATATGGCCTGGATCCCTGTGTTTCCTAAAACAAAGATGGCCGACATATATGGAGAACAATGAAATTAGTTAGTTGAGGTATCTCAATGGTCACTAACATCCATCTGATAACTTTTGAAGATTAAAATTGACAATATATGAGCTGGATCCCTGTGTTTCCTAAAACAAAGATGGCCGACACACATGGAAAACAATAAAATAGACTAGTTGAGGTCTCCCAATGGTCACTAACATCCATCTGATAACTTTTGAAGATTAAAATTGACCACATATGACCTGCATCCCTGTGTTTCCGAAAACCAAGATGGCCGACACACATGGAAAACAATAAAATTAGGTACTTGAGGTGTCCCAATGGTCACTACCATCCATCTGATAACTTTTGAAGATCGAAGTTGACCATATATGGCCTGGATCCCTGTGTTTCCTAAAACAAAGATGGCCGACATATATGGAGAACAATAAAATTAGCTAGTTGAGGTGTCCCAATGGTCACTAACATCCATCTGATAACTTTTGAAGATTAAAATTGACAATATATGAGCTGGATCCCTGTGTTTCCTAAAACAAAGATGGCCGACACACATGGAAAACAATAAAATAGACTAGTTGAGGTCTCCCAATGGTCACTAACATCCATCTGATAATTTTTGAAGATCAAAGTTGACCATATATGGCCTGGATCCCTGTTTTCTAAAACAAAGATGGCCGACACATATTGAAAAAAATAGAATTAAGTAGTTGAGGTTTTTCAATGGTCACTAACATCCATCTCATAACTTTTGAAGATCAAAATTGACCATATATGACCTGGATCCCTGTGTTTCCTAAAACAAAGATGGCCAACACACATGGAAAACAACAAAATGGGGTAGTTGAGGTCCCCCAATGGTCACTAACATCCATCTGATAACTTTTGAAGATTGAAGTTGACCATATATGGCCTGGATCCCTGTGATTCCTAAAACAAAGATGGCCGACACACATAGAAAAACAATAAAATAGACTAGTTGAGGTCTCCCAATGGTCACTAACATCCATCTGATAATTTTTGAAGATCAAAGTTGACCATATATGGCCTGGATCCCTGTGTTTTCTAAAACAAAGATGGCCGACACATATTGAAAAAAATAGAATTAGGTAGTTGAGGTCTTTCAATGGTCACTAACATCCATCTCATAACTTTTGGAGATCAAAATTGACCATATATGACCTGGATCCCTGTGTTTCCTAAAACAAAGATGGCCGACACACATGGAAAACAACAAAATTCGGTAGTTGAGGTCCCCCAATGGTCACTAACATCCATCTGATAACTTTTGAAGATTAAAATTGACAATATATGAGCTGGATCCCTGTGTTTTCTAAAACAAAGATGGCCGACACACATGGAAAACAATAAAATAGGCTAGTTGAGGTCTCCCAATAGTCACTAACACCCATCTGATAATTTTTGAATATCAAAATTGACCATGTATGGCCTGGATCCCTGTGTATCCTAAAACAAAGATGGCCGACACATATGGAAAACAATAGAATTAGGTAGTTGAGGTCTTTCAATGGTCACTAATATCCATCTGATAACATTTGAAGATCAAAATTAACCACAAATGACCTGGATCCCTGTGTTTCCTAAAACCAAGATGGCCAACACACATGGCAAACAATAAAATTGGGTAGTTGAGGTGTCCCAATGGTCACTAACATCCATCTGATAACTTTTTAAGATCAAAATTGACCATATATGGCCAGGATCCCTGTGTTTCTGAAAACCAAGACGGCCGACACACATGGAAAACGGTCCCAAGACTCCAAATAATCCAATGCCATGTCACTTAAAACTCCTAAAAAAGTGCATCATACTTATGTGTACATGTATACATAAATATACATGTAGATGGCCTTTAGTGGGTTAATAGTCAGTGGTGCTGAGAAACGCACCACCAGCAGAAGAGAACCACATGGTGCTGGGGGGGGGGGGTGGTGCCAGGCAGGTATGGGGCCACCCCAGGAGCACAGCCACCACCACCATTCAGAGGTGGGTGGGGGGGGGGGAGGCTATAATATATACTATATACAATGGCTCTGCCTGAGATGTCCAGGGCTACCACCACTCTGTCCCCAGGGTCTACAATAAAAGGTCCACCAACACCACCACTGCCACCACTTCTATGCTTGACTGATTTGCAGATTTTAATCCAGGTATAGGCATACTCAATACTGTACCTATGAGAGGATTATACATGGAGAGCGAGGAAGCACCACTATGAGAGCTTGTATTTAAGAATGGGTCCCCTCCTATAGCCGTTCATTCCTAAGAATGAACGGCAATAAAAGGTGCCATATAGTACATACGTGGCCTCCTGTATGATGCGGCCCTGGTGGATTGGGATGTCCCACATCGTCTTCAGGATGATACTGATATGGTAGCGCACTGTGAACTTGTCATAGAACTCACTGCTCGCCCCTGTCGTCTCTATGTCTGTAAATAGAACCAACATCATCGTTGTCAAAACCCATTCCTTGCTAAATGACTGGGCTTCAATCGTTATACTAACCTTATTGACATGAAAAGAACACTATCATGGTGCACACACTCACCTACGTAGAACTTCATGAGTGCGGGTACTATGTGTCTATGAGTTAGGGGTGTAGGAATACGTACCTACGTAGAACTTCATGAGTGCGGGTACAAGGTGTTGATGAGTTAACGGGTGATTGAGTAGCTGAGTGTTGAGTTTCTCGGTGTGAGGTTGGACGGCTGGGTTCATAACAAACATGACTTCTACCAGTTTGGCCGTGAGGTAAGGATTACTGATGTAGTTTGCTGAACACAGGAAGACGACTAGCGCCGTCAGAATGTCGTTCATACTCTGGTCTCCAAGGATACCAGGGCTGTATCTGTGGGACGACAAAGGTGTATTAAAATAGCTTTTATTTTATGATAGTTAAAAAGTCGGGTAGGTACACAAAACCAATTTTATGATAGAAAATTTTAAATAAATAAATAGAGAGAACTAAACGACCATGGCTAACATACTGGCCGATCCACCACGAGGGGGGTAAGCCCGAGGGGAGATATCCCCCTGAGGGGTTGATCGGCCAGTATGTACGCCTGGCAGTTTCTAAGTTCTCTATTTATTTTCTGCTTCTCCAAGGTTTATATCTATCAAAGTCGATTAAATCATTACCGTAGCTCCCCGTACGAGCCGCGGTCTGCCATTTTGTTTGTTTACCTGCACCCAGAAGGAGACTGCAGTATTGGATCGGCCTACAGTGGTGGATCGGCCCATTTTACACCACTGGGGGTGTGCAGCTCAATGTTAACTCTATGGGACAAAGTTATCAGCAGAAAATAAAGAACTAAACGACCATGGCGTACATTGTGGCTGATCCACGCTGAGCTTCGCACTCGGGGGAGACATCCCCCTCAGTGTGGATCGACCATAATATACACCCTGGTCGTCTAGCTGTCTATTTGTTCATGTCTAATAGTGAGGGATACAGATTGAGAATTTTATTCAGGAAATAGATTCTCGATACAAAGTTTCAAAGGCCTTAACTCCAGTGGCTTTTTTATAAAGAACCTTGATTCAAAGAACTTAAGCTTGGATTGGATTCTAAAGACTTTCTAAGCCACAAAGACCTTGATTGTAAGGGCATTTAGCTCCAAGGACCTTGATTTTGAGGGTTTTTGGTCCAAAGACCCTTGATTTCAATTGCTTTGACTGCAGAAACCTTGTATCAAGGGGTTTATCTCCAAGAACCTTGATTCTAAAGAGTAGGGCCTAAGCTCCAAAGGATCTGATGACATAAGATGACATAAAACCTAGATTTGGGGCCTAAGCTCCAAGGGCTTTGCTTTAATGACTTTAGGTCTAAAGAACTTGATTGCAAGGCTTGAGCTCCCAACACCTTGGTTTTAAGGACTCTTACTTTAATTTGTTTTCTTCTAAGGTCTTTAGATCCAAATACCTTAATTCCAATGACTTTAGCTCCAAAAACCTTTATTGTAGGTGCTTTTTACCTCCAAAAGCATTGGATTCAAAGACCTTGGTGATGCTCAGTTACATTTTTGGTACACTATACTCACTGAATAATGAACTGTACAAAGTCGGTGATATCTTCTAGGTAGTAGTCGGGTAGCGCTGACCACGTCATGGGGACTTCTGTAGGTAACGGTAAGCAACTTCTGTAATGATAAACCAAAGTACAATCAGTTACCTCTCTTTTAGATTCCCTGGCTTATGACTGGGGTTTTTATTATAAAAGATTAAAGAGAAAACAGGGGAAATTTGGCCCCAAAATTTAAACAAAATCTACCCCGTTTTTTGACTGAGGTCGGCTTATGAACGGGTTTTACGTTATATTCACACTTACATTCGCATATAAGCCACACCTGGAGTTCAGGGTGATGCTTAGGGAAATGCTATAAAAGATGCGAGTGTATTTATAAGGTAAGTTTTACTCTATTGAATCAAACCTTACTCTAACACATCCCCAAACAGTAGCACAAACGCCAGGTGAGTTACTCACCAGGGCTGCATTATTGCATCATGACGACTGATGGGCATGATGTGCCTAAGGGCTACCAGTACAGCTAAAAACTTACCCAGTTCCCTTGTTGTCAACTATCTGCAGCAATAGTCGTGACACACTATATTCAGACTTACCCAGTTCTCTTGTTGTCAACTATCTGTAGTAGTAGTCGTGACACACTATATTCAGACTTACCCGGTTCCCTTGTTGTCAACTATCCGTAGTAGTAGTCGTGACACACTATATTCAGACTTACCCGGTTCCCTTGTTGTCAACTATCCGTAGTAGTAGTCGTGATACACTATATTCAGACTTACCCAGTTCCCTTCTTGTCAACTATCTGTAGTAGTAGTCGTGACACACTATATTCAGACTTACCCGGTTCCCTTGTTGTCAACTATCTGTAGTAGTAGTCGTGATACACTATATTCAGACTTACCCAGTTCCCTTGTTGTCAACTATCTGTAGTAGTAGTCGTGATACACTATATTCAGAATTACCCGGTTCCCTTGTTGTCAACTATCTGTAGTAGTAGTCGTGATACACTATATTCAGACTTACCCAGTTCCCTTGTTGTCAACTATCTGTAGTAGTAGTCGTGATACACTATATTCAGAATTACCCGGTTCCCTTGTTGTCAACTATCCGTAGTAGTAGTCGTGACACACTATATTCAGACTTACCCGGTTCCCTTGTTGTCAACTTTCTGTAGTAGTAGTCGTGATACACTATATTCAGACTTACCCGGTTCTCTTGTTGTCAACTATCTGTAGTAGTAGTCGTGATACACTATATTCAGACTTACCCAGTCCCCTTGTTGTCAACTATCTGTAGTAGTAGTCGTGATACACTATATTCAGACTTACCCGGTTCCCTTGTTGTCAACTATCTGTAGTAGTAGTCGTGACACACTATATTCAGACTTACCCGGTTCCCTTGTTGTCAACTATCTGTAGTAGTAGTCGTGATACACTATATTCAGACTTACCCGGTTCCCTTGTTGTCAACTATCCGTAGTAGTAGTCATGATACACTATATTCAGACTTACCCGGTTCCCTTGTTGTCAACTATCTGCAGCAGTAGTCGTGACACACTATATTCAGACTTACCCGGTTCCCTTGTTGTCAACTATCTGTAGTAGTAGTAGTCGTGATACACTATATTCAGAATTACCCGGTTCCCTTGTTGTCAACTATCCGTAGTAGTAGTAGTGACACACTATATTCAGACTTACCCAGTTACCTTGTTGTCAACTATCCGTAGTAGCAGTAGTCGTGATACACTATATTCAGACTTACCCGGTTCCCTTGTTGTCAACTATCCGTAGTAGTAGTCGTGATACACTAGAGTAGAATTGCAGACAGCGTTGTAGGAGATTCTCGTCCAGGAGTCCAGCATCAGCGCACAGTTTGCCCTTCTGTAGTCGTTTTATCTGTGACTTCCACCGGGACAAGTGCTGCTTGTTACGTGCTGCCACCTGGGGGGTAAATATTACAATACTAATTTATACCTTGATACTGTAATTACTGTAAAATCCTGCATATAAGGCCCCACCAAAAAAAAAAAACAAGTTCCTCTACGGAGCGCGCTCTTCACGTTTTCTTTGAAAAATAATCTTGTCTACGGATTTTGCTTCCCTTATTTTTGCAAGTTTTCTCTGTGATGTAAGGCAAAAAAAAAAATGTTACCTCACTTTTCCAGAGAGGAATCCTTTGGAAGACAAAAAAAAATTTCGCTGCTCTGTAATGTCACGGTTTATGTTAGATAAATACCAGCCTCTCATATTTTGTCAAAACCAAAATCAGTAGACCAACCAACTTAATATTTTTGGTGTGTCTTAAGCTGTGGTTTCCAGACCATATTATCATTAGGGCTTATGGTGGCTGGTAAAGCCTCAACTGTAGAATATACAAACAGGGGTTTACAATGGCCACCATGTCAGACCCATAGGGTGGCAAGGGTGTGGGTTATGACAAGATTAGCATATATATACAGGGATCTATAGTCAAATAACATTGAGCCAAATGACAGTCCGACATTTAACTCTTAAATCAAGATTTTAAGTTGCCTGAAATGCCATCAAAACCTAAGCCTAAGGGCATGAAGCAAGGCCAAAATTTATGATTCAGACTTGATTAACAAATCCACATACAAGTAATTTCACTTGAGGATGTGTACAGTATTGTGTAGTGGGCCCTTTAAGGCCATGGGCGCTTGTTAATTTCAATACCCTCGTACCCCGGTCCCTTTTTAATTTTGAGACCAGTGCTTACTTGTATTCTGATTTTAGTGCTAAGGATTGATTTGAACAGGGGTGTGAAATGCCGAAACTCATTTCCAATGAAGCACAATATACTGCCTCGCAGACACTCATACTTGATATTTTTACATAAGATTTAAGTGGCTATAATAGTAAATTGGACACATAATGCCACCATCTGATGTAGAGAGAGTTTTGGAATTACCCTTGGGATAGCATCTGTATCCAATTTGGGAAGAAACTTTACATTGGGGAAAAATATGTCAGACCCCCCTCCCCATAAATGATAATTTATTTTCTCAGTGGATTTACACAGATCTCAGGAATGATCCTGGTAAGCATAGAAACCGCGGATTTCTGCATTTCCGTGGGAATTTCACACCCGTGTTTGAGTATACCTGTTCCCCGGCCACTTATCGGAGAGTCTATAATACACATATCCCCCACTTACAGGTAGGTGCTTCCACTGTGGTTCTGCTGCCGTTAGCTCATCCACCATACGCTGTAGTTCACGCGCAGCTCGCATCCTGCGCGGGTATTTACGTGCTGCCGGCAGGATTGACAGGTGGTGACAGTGTAACGTCAGGTAAAAACACTCCGTGGGGAACTTAGGCTCTGTCCATACATGGTTATTCTTTTCTGCAAATGAAACAACATTTTATATTTGGGATTTAAGTTAATTACTATAATCACCTATACATGAATCTGAGCCCTCCTGTACCTTGTAGAATCAGCCCAAAGTCTGGGCTGCATTTTATAGGTAGGGAGTACTTTTACTACAGAACAGTACTAAACCTTCAAATATCAAGCCTTGTAGCATTTCTCTCAATTCAAGCTGCACCCCATACAGAGATTATTGTAGTACACTACTCAAGCTGCACCCCATACAGAGATTATTGTAGTACACTACTCAAGCTGCACCCCATACAGAGGAGATTATTGTAGTACACTACTCAAGCTGCACCCCATACAGAGATTATTGTAGTACACTACTCAAGCTGCACCCCATACAGAGATTATTGTAGTACACTACTCAAGCTGCACCCCATACAGAGGAGATTATTGTAGTACACTACTCAAGCTGCACCCCATACAGAGATTATTGTAGTACACTACTCAAGCTGCACCCCATACAGAGGAGATTATTGTAGTACACTACTCAAGCTGCACCCCATACAGAGATTATTGTAGTACACTACTCAAGCTGCACCCCATACAGAGATTATTGTAGTACACTACTCAAGCTGCACCCCATACAGAGGAGGTTATTGTAGTACATTACTCAAGCTGCACCCCATACAGAGATTATTGTAGTACACTACTCAAGCTGCACCCCATACAGAGGAGATTATTGTAGTATACTACTCAAGCTGCACCCCATACAGAGGTTATTGTAGTACACTACTCAAGCTGCACCCCATACAGAGGTTATTGTAGTACACTACTCAAGCTGCACCCCATACAGAGGAGGTTTTTGTAGTACACTACTCAAGCTGCACCCCATACAGAGGAGGTTATTGTTGTACACTACTCAAGCTGCACCCCATACAGAGGAGGTTTTTGTAGTACACTACTCAAGCTGCACCCCATACAGAGATTATTGTAGTACACTACACAAGCTGCACCCCATACAGAGGTTATTGTAGTACACTACTCAAGCTGCACCCCATACAGAGATTATTGTAGTACACTACTCAAGCTGCACCCCATACAGAGGAGATTATTGTAGTACACTACACAAGCTGCACCCCATACAGAGATTATTGTAGTACACTACTCAAGCTGCACCCCATACAGAGGAGGTTATTGTAGTACACTACTCAAGCTGCACCCCATACAGAGATTATTGTAGTACAATACTCAAGCTGCACCCCATACAGAGGAGGTTATTGTAGTACACTACTCAAGCTGCACCCCATACAGAGGAGATTGTTGTAGTACACTACCCAAGCTGCACCCCATACAGAGGAGATTATTGTAGTACACTACACAAGCTGCACCCCATACAGAGGAGGTTATTGTAGTACACTACTCAAGCTGCACCCCATACAGAGGAGATTGTTGTAGTACACTACCCAAGCTGCACCCCATACAGAGATTATTGTAGTACACTACTCAAGCTGCACCCCATACAGAGATTATTGTAGTACACTACTCAAGCTGCACCCCATACAGAGGAGATTATTGTAGTATACTACTCAAGCTGCACCCCATACAGAGGAGGTTATTGTAGTACACTACTCAAACTGCACCCCATACAGAGGAGGTTATTGTAGTACACTACTCAAGCTGCACCCCATACAGAGATTATTGTAGTACACTACTCAAGCTGCACCCCATACAGAGGAGATTATTGTAGTACACTACACAAGCTGCACCCCATACAGAGGAGGTTATTGTAGTACACTACTCAAGCTGCACCCCATACAGAGGAGGTTATTGTAGTACACTACTCAAGCTGCACCCCATACAGAGATAATTGTAGTACACTACTCAAGCTGCACCCCATACAGAGATTATTGTAGTACACTACTCAAGCTGCACCCCATACAGAGGAGATTATTGTAGTATACTACTCAAGCTGCACCCCATACAGAGATTATTATAGTACACTACTCAAGCTGCACCCCATACAGAGATAATTGTAGTACACTACTCAAGCTGCACCCCATACAGAGGAGGTTATTGTAGTACACTACTCAAGCTGCACCCCATACAGAGGAGGTTATTGTAGTACACTACTCAAGCTGCACCCCATACAGAGGAGATTATTGTAGTACACTACTCAAGCTGCACCACATACAGAGATTATTGTAGTACACTACTCAAGCTGCACCCCATACAGAGATTATTGTAGTACACTACTCAAGCTGCACCCCATACAGAGATTATTGTAGTTCACTACACAAGCTGCACTCCATACAGAGGAGATTATTGTAGTACAATACTCAAGCTGCACCCCATACAGAGGAGATTATTGTAGTACACTACACAAGCTGCACCCCATACAGAGGAGATTATTGTAGTACACTACTCAAGCTGCACCCCATACAGAGGAGGTTATTGTAGTACACTACTCAAGCTGCACCCCATACAGAGGAGATTATTGTAGTACACTACTCAAGCTGCACCCCATACAGAGATTATTGTAGTACACTACTCAAGCTGCACCCCATACAGAGATTATTGTAGTACACTACTCAAGCTGCACCCCATACAGAGATTATTGTAGTACACTACTCAAGCTGCACCCCATACAGAGATTATTGTAGTACACTACTCAAGCTGCACCCCATACAGAGGAGGTTATTGTAGTACACTACTCAAGCTGCATCCCATACAGAGGAGATTATTGTAGTACACTACTCAAGCTGCACCCCATACAGAGGAGATTATTGTAGTACACTACTCAAGCTGCACCCCATACAGAGATTATTGTAGTACACTACTCAAGCTGCACCCCATACAGAGATTATTGTTTTACAATACTCAAGCTGCACCCCATACAGAGGAGGTTATTGTAGTACACTACTCTGCCTTATAGACGCAAAGAGACTATGATCAAGTTAACTTACTTAGTTGTTCTTGCCAACTTGTGACCTCTGGTTGTGATGCGTGTAGACGGGAGTCATCCTTTATACAGATCCGCGACTTGGGGTGGTGTGGGTAATATGTGTCGACCTGCAAATAGCGATTTCATATTGACATTAAAGTACTGTTTTATAGTGTAAAACAGCCTCGAATAAGCTGCACCCTGACTTCTGCCTATTCCTAAAAGCCTACTTTTCATTTGGGTTCTGGTATTAGCCGGCTTATACAAGAGAATTTACGGTACTGATTTAATGCCAACATTCACTTTAATTGACAGTGTGTGGTTATTGTTTTATGCATTTTCGTTGTTAATAGTCATTCAATATATTTTTTCATTACCATAAAACCCCGGTCATAAGCCGGATTTTTTTTTCTATTTTTGACTAAAATCTGCTTCTAAATTCCCCCCCAACTCTACCCCTGGCTTATGACCAGGGTTTTAATACAATAGATTAAAGAGAAAATTGGGAAAATTTGGCCCAAAATCGGCTTATAGGATGTCCCTAAACTCACCCACCGGCTTATGACCGGGGCCAGCTTATGACCGGGGTTTTACGGTAATAACCACATTACATATTAGCGTAAATCACATTTTTAGATTGAGGCCATTCTTACCTTGTCCAGGTTGATTTTGATGGAGAGTTGTTGGAAGACGCAGAGAAAGTTTAAGATGAATCCTTCTCCCGACACCAGGTTTTCATCGCTCTGTAAAGTCATGGTTTATTTGATCAGTTAGTAATGTGGGGAAATTTATGTTCTACATTCTGAAGAAATTAGACACATTGAAGGGCACCTTGAAATCTAGAGTGTTGTTGGAGCTTACAGCTTGAGGATATTAGGGTTAATGTGTGAGGACTTTAACCCTTTAAAGGCCGCTAATACCGTAATCTCCCGCGTATAAGGCGCACCTCGCGTATAAGACGCACCTAGAGTTGAAGAATATTGTCAAAAAATAAAAAATTTGTAGAGGTACGTATTGTTTAACCATAGAGTTGGGTACCGTCTGACGTGGCGGGTGAGTCGAGTCGTCGGACGTTCCTCAGGTTCCGGATAGGTGGCAGCACCGATCCGGGTCTGTGGGGACATCTGACGACGAACACCTGGGTCCTTATATAAAGCCCAGGGCTCAGCCGCTACGTCAGAGGCCCTTCTGGCCTCCGCAGAATGTAGATCACTATTAATCATTATTAGCTGCCCCTTCTATACTATCCGGCAGCCATGAGTGTGCATTAAGTAATAAATCTAACCGTTGGCATACACTTGAAATACTGTCTTACTCTTTCTTTCCGAATCGTAAGACCCGAACCCCCAGGTCCGTAAGGCCACAACCCCTTACAAATTCATAACTTTGGTTCTACTTAATGGATTTTCAAAATTCAAAAAGCTCTGTGTAGCTAGGGCCCCCCGCACCCCCTTGAAACCCTGTCATTTTTTGAGTTAAGGGAAGTGTAATATATCAAAAGAAAGCTATTGGTGTCCCCCTTGCGGATCCAGGAAGTACTAAAACCTCGCGTATAAGATGCGCCTTATACGCGGGAGATTACGGTACATTAAGGCATCATGCCTATTGGTCGGCAGTTACTCACCAGGGCTACACTTAAGCATCATACCGACCCTACAGGATTGATACACAAACTCCAGGAGGGTCGGCATGATGCTCCAATGAAGTGCTGTTGAGCAGTATTTCTAGCACTTCATTGGTGCGTCATGAGTTTCTAGGGATGTCATCGATATTCATAATATATAAATATCGTCAAAATTGATATGTTGAATATCGTATCGATATTGCTCTTATATCGATACATTATGACCTACTCAATTATTTTTTTGAGAATTTTAATCCAATACCTACCGTAATCTCCCGCGTATAAGGCGCACCTCGCATATAAGACGCACCTAGAGTTTTAGAATATGACCAAAAAAATAAAAAAAATCATAACTTTTGTTCTACTGAATGGATTTTGAAAATTTAAAAACCTATGTGCATGTAAGGCATCCGGGAACCTCCTTAATCCCACTATTTCCTATTATGATTGAATGGGAGTGTTATATATCAAAAGAAAGGTCTTGGTGTCCCCCTTGCGGATCCAATAAGAACTAAAACATCCCGTATAAGACGCGCCTTATACGCGAGAGATTACGGTATATAGAAAAGTAGGGAAACATGGGCATGTTTGGTATCAAATTAAAGCGTATGATGTCAGAAATATAATAAGCCAGGGTTATCTTGCATTGTCCTTACTTCCCGTACGAAAGCCACCATGTCGATATTTGGATGAGTAAATAATATCATCTTAAAAAAAAATCAGCCTCACATTTTTAATTTCACTATGTGCCCCACCTCCTCCCATACTACCTGATGTATATGGCCAGGTCGTATGTTCAAAAGTTTAAGGGATATTCATACATTCTCCTTTCATTTTTTTTCTATAAAGCTTGCATCATAAACTTAGAGAAAAGTAGTTGTTTCTAATTATTCCAAATTCGTGAAAGTTTGGTCTTGAATACTGTGGTCGTAGTTTATTTCGCGCTGTACATATTTTCGCGAATTTCACGGAAATTTAAAGTCCGTGAATTTATGTCCAGTGTGAATATTTCTATCATATGCAAATGTTATTATTGATCTTCAAAAGTCCGTGAATTTAAATACACGTGAAATAGGGCTTTTTATCAATTCCGTGAAAATTTATACCAGTGAAAATATCTACGACCACAGTAGTCTATAAAATAGCAGAGTGCGGGGGGGAGGGGGTTCTTCCTTGGGCAAAGATAAAGATATCTCTCAGATTATCCTGTAGACATCAGGACTGATGCACCTCTTCCCATCCAAGCAAATTTCCAGCTTCATCTTGGCCTGCCCTGCTGTAAATGTCAACATTTGCCATTATTATATCCCTTACTGAAAATCACTATAAAATCGCAATAAATCGCACTATCGACACCAAAAATTGTGATAATCGTCATAAAAAAGAGTGGATGTCAGTGACATCCCTAATCATGACGACCAATGGGCGGTAAAGGGGTTTAGGAGGTATGAGTAGATGCTCTTTACCTGTATCTGGGAGCGTTTGATGTTACGTTCTATAACGGCGGCCAGGTACCCCATGGTGGCATCCCGCGTCTCTGAGTTTACTAACAAGGCATGCATTATTTTAAACATCTCCCCCTGTAACAGAATAAAATATATCATTTGTAATTAGTGTTTCTGATGACAGGAGCTCAAAAACCAATCTTCCTCAAAATGAGTCCAGATGTTTGTGTCGAAATATTTAAAAAAGAAAAGACTCTTATTTAAAGATGGGAGAATCAACACAAAGTTATCAAAAGATAAACTGGAGATTATTTCCACTCTTATCAATACCTGATAGACAGCTCTTACATGAACAGACCATGGTTTTGAGAAACACATTAGAAGAAATTGTCAATATCAATATATTTACGGCGTGCTTACCCGTGCAAACTCTAATGTGCGCTGTAGTTGCTGGTTGATGACCCTGGCCGTGTCACCTGATATGTCTGTGTCTGTGAAGAACTTGTCAACCACCTTCGTGTTGTCCTCGGCAAATACTGATAGTGCGAGGAAGGGCCCGAGGTAGGACAGCTTCTCTAACTCTTTGCCTGTAGCTGACGTCATGGATTTAGGCAGCCAATTAGGCTGCTGGATTATCTGTAGCAGAAAAGTGATTATTTTCTCAGTAATTGTTTCAAAGATTATAGACTCTGTGAGAGATCATACTAAATGTAGAATATATTACTCTGCTTTATTTTCATCTTACTTATCATACCTTGGCCACACAAGAACAATAAGAATCCTTAACCTCAGTGCTAGACATGAGAAAGTTAAGAAACTAATTCTCCTGTATTAGCCGCACCCCTCATATAAGCCGCACCCTTAGATAGTGGATGCGCTGAAAGCCAAACATACTGTAAAACCCCGCCTATAAGTTGATTTTTTAAAAACTTTTTTTTCTTGTATAAGATGATTTTTGATCCCAAGTTGGGGGGTCGACTTATAGGTGGGGTTTTTATATGATAGATTATAGTGTTAATATTTCTCAAGCCTTTTTTCTATAGGTCGAATTAGTTTCTCAAAGAGGGGGGTCGACTTCTAGGTGGGGTCGACTTCTAGGCGGGGTTTTACGGTAGGACTTGAAAATTGGCATTTTAGTACTCTTCCGTGGTCTAAAACACCCTTGTATAAGCCGCACCCTGACTTGGGGCGATTCTATAAGTCTAATTTTGATTTGGGTTCTGGTATAAGCCGCACCCTGTCTTGGGGCCGATTCTATAAGCCTAATTTTGATTTGGGTTCTGGTATAAGCCGCACCCTGTCTTGGGGCCGATTCTATAAGCCTAATATTGATTTGGGTTCTGGTATAAACCACACCCTGACTTGGGGGCGATTCTATAAGCCTAATATTGATTTGGGTTCTGGTATAAGCCGCACCCTGATTTGGGGGCGATTCTATAAGCCTAATTTTGATTTGGGTTCTGGTATAAGCCGCACCCTGATTGGGGGGCGATTCTATAAGCCTAATTTTGATTTGGGTTCTGGTATAAGCCGCGGCTTATACCAGAGAATTTACAGTACTATAGAACATAGCTTTTTGAATTTTTAAAATCCATTCAGGTCAGATTCCTAAACTCTAGGTGCGTCTTATACGCGACCTGCGCCTTATACGCGAGAAATTACGGTACTTATAATGATATTTCCGGTACATACCAGATTACATATAGGCCGCATGCTGCCCACTTTAAGTTCACAGAGTTCACTCAGCAGACAGAGTGGCTGTTTGTAGTCCTCAGAGTCTAACCCGACCCCGCGCATAGCGACCACCAGACCCTGCAGCACGGGGGAGAATGTCGCCGCCAGCTGACCCCCCGAGTGTAAGTAGGCGATGAGATCTGGGATGAAGCCTCCCGGCGTGCAGGCGTTTAGGAGGAATGGGAGGAGCACCGAGCCCTTAGATGCTGATCTGTGTGGGAACATGACATTTTAGCAAGTATTGATTTCTATTTAAATTGAAGGTCGAAGAGAACCTGAGAAGACTGATGGAGTGCATATATACCTCATAATAATATTGACTTATTCTAAATGATATCAAAGTGCAGCGAATATCATTGTCTTTCTGGCATGAAAGAGCAAATGCAAAACTTTTAGGCAAAAGGCAGAAATCTCCCCTCAGTCACTAACATTCTGCATCCATTTACGGAAATTTTGCTCTGATAATTTTACCCCAGCGATAAAGCGCAAACCCTCTTTTAGGAGGACTAAGTCTCATATTAGTTTATTAACTACAGTCGTTATTGTGCCATGCGGTAGTTATTGTAACGAGCCGTACCTTGGTTGTGTGAAGATTCCTTGTAGTACGAGCACTGTGTGTTGTATACACTGACTGCGTGCCTCACATAGTACCTGATTCAGGGGCGGCACAGACGCACGCTGAAATATATACATACATTAATGAAATTTTTCTTTACAGGTATGGCACTTAAATATTGTTTTAAACAAATGAAGCTTTCAAACTGATCCAATCAGTTTTATTTTCAATTGTGAAAATGTAATCTGAGACCCTGGCAAAATTCTACCCATATATCTGCTCGATCTGTTTTAACTCTTTCAGTGCACCAGCAGATCAGCGGATGCACATGCCTAATTCATCATCGCCTGAGTCATTCAACCTCTTGCTGAGTTTTTTTTTTTTAATTTCATAAATCACCCTATTATACTAGTGTTGCCGACTTTTACCAACGCTAATACTGTAAATTCTCGTATACCTTATATCTCACGTCGGGGTGCGGCTTCTATGAGGGGTGCGGCTTATATGAGGGGTGCGGCTCATATGAGAGAATTTGTGGTAGCTGGCTTAGGGCCATAATGGCCTGCTTTGATCTCAGCTTTATAATGGCGAAAGAATTTTTTAATTTGGCCTATTAGAAGCCAAGATAGGGAAATTTCAGTGAAGTTATGTTCAAATATTTTCCAAATTCTTTTCAGTTATAATCAAGTTTATATGGTTACCTTAAACATATTATCAATATTCATATGGCCCGTGTGAAAGGGAAATGGCCTCACCGTATTACAATTACCGTAAATTCTCTCCGGCTTATACCAGAATCCAAATGAAATTGAGGCTTATAGGTTCAGTCCAAAGAAGGGGTGCGGCTTATATCATAGGAGAGGTTTTTACCCCATATACCAGAACTAAAATGCCAATTTTCACGCCCCAGATGATGCTTATAGCCTTCACTCAAACTCAAAGTGCTGCTTATATGAGGGAATTTACGGTAGTATACGGTGTTAAAGTGAACCTTGTGGTTGATGCATTCCTACAGCAGTGACCTGTTGTAACAGTCGAACAGATAACACAACACGTACCTTGTGGTTGATAACAGTCTAACAGATAACACAACACATACCTTGTGGTTGATAACAGTCGAACAGATAACACAACACGTACCTTGTGGTTGATAACAGTCTAACAGATAACACAACACATACCTTGTGTTTGATAACAGTCTAACAGATAACACAACACATACCTTGTGGTTGATACAGTCTAACAGATAACACAACACGTACCTTGTGGTTGATAACAGTCTAACAGATAACACAACACGTACCTTGTAGTTGATAACAGTCTAACAGATAACACAACACATACCTTGTGGTTGATACAGTCTAACAGATAACACAACACATACCTTGTGGTTGATACAGTCTAACAGATAACACAACACATACCTTGTGGTTGATACAGTCTAACAGATAACACAACACATACCTTGTGGTTGATACAGTCTAACAGATAACACAACACATACCTCGTGGTTGATAACAGTCTAACAGATAACACAACACATACCTTGTGTTTGATAAGTCTAACAGGTAACACAACACATACCTTGTGGGTGATAACAGTCTAACAGATAACACAACACATACCTTGTGTTTGATAAGTCTAACAGGTAACACAACACATACCTTGTGGGTGATAACAGTCTAACAGGTAACACAACACGTACCTCGTGGTTGATTACAGTCTAACAGATAACACAACACATACCTCGTGGTTGATAACAGTCTAACAGATAACACAACACATACCTCGTGGTTGATAACAGTCTAACAGATAACACAACACATACCTTGTGTTTGATAACAGTCTTACAGATAACACAACACATACCTTGTGGTTGATAACAGTCTAACAGATAACACAACACATACCTTGTGTTTGATAAGTCTAACAGATAACACAACACATACCTTGTGGGTGATAACAGTCTAACAGATAACACAACACATACCTTGTAGTTGATAACAGTCTAACAGGTAACACAACACGTACCTCGTGGTTGATAACAGTCTAACAGATAACACAACACATACCTTGTGGTTGATACAGTCTAACAGATAACACAACACATACCTTGTAGTTGATAACAGTCTAACAGATAACACAACACATACCTTGTGTTTGATAAGTCTAACAGATAACACAACACATACCTCGTGGTTGATAACAGTCTAACAGATAACACAACACGTACCTTGTGGTTGATAACAGTCTAACAGGTAACACAACACATACCTCGTGGTTGATAACAGTCTAACAGGTAACACAACACATACCTTGTGGTTGATGCGTTCTTCCAGAAGCGACCTGTCGTAACAGTCTAACAGATAACACAACATCTCCGTCTCCTTACACTTCTCTGGTGGGAACCGGTCGTACGGGAACTGACGACTCGGCGGTTTGAGGGGACTCCCACTGCAACCAGAATAATGTATAATGTGAAACACTGCGTGTTAGCCACACCACGTACCAGGTGTCTGAAAAGGTCACAATTCCGTACTTTAGAATATATAAGTAAAAGCCCACGTACAAGCCACATTCTCAGTTCATGCCTTTTAAAAGGTTGTCATGATGCACCAATGAGCATGATTGATTGATTGATTGATTTGTGTTTTACAGCACTTAAGCGGCACTAAGTGGCTATCCCGTGCTTCACAGGTTGATAATTTAACAGAAGAATATGTCAGTGCCCGCGCATATGTGCACCACACACATCCTGAGAGGATAGGAAAGAGGAGATATAGACCCTTTTAAGTGGGCTAGGGAAGCCCGCAATGAGCATGATGCATTAATACATCGTGGCCATTGGTCGTCATGATGCACCAATGAGCATGATGCACCAATGAGCATGATGCATTAATGCATCATGCTCATTGGTGCATCATGACAACCAATGCCCATGATGCATTAATGCATCATGCTCATTGGTGCATCATGACGACCAATGGCCATGATGCATTAATGCATCATGCTCATTGGTGCATCATGACGACCAATGGCCATGATGCATTACCGTATTCGACCTAATTAGCGCACTGTGCGCTTAGAAGATATCTAAAATGGATGTCCAGTAGCAGGGATGAAAGTCACAGAGCACGAAAATCCCTGAAATGGTCCAATATTCGCTCCAAAAACCTGGGTTTCTATATGAATGTATAGGGCCCTGGAACTTCAAAATCCCTGAAATGGTCCAATATTCACTCCAAAAACCTGGGTTTCTATATGAATGTATAGGGCCCTGGAACTTCAAAATCCCTGAAATCAGGGAATTCCCTGAAGACTTTCATCCCTGCAGTAGTTAAGAGTTTAATATAAAATTAATCGATACTTACATGTAAGTTGATGATTAATTGTTGTTCCAGGAGCAACGATAGATCGTTGCGGGGTACATAGGAGATGCGCATGCGCAGATCCGTAGATGTCAGACGTCCGCTGGCAGTGAATCAATCGCTGAAAGAAATTTCGTTTATGGTACATAGGAAATCAATATCTATACTATTCAATTTGTCGTAGTTATATAGATGAATTCGTATCGTCGAATAAGATCTATATATAGATATTATATTCAAGAAAGCTTGAATATTGTAGATTAATGATTATGCCTGACTGTCACTAATCTGTTCATCCTAGGGAGGATGGGTGGGCCTATGTACCCCGCAACGATCTATCGTTGCTCCTGGAACAACAATTAATCATCAACTTACATGTAAGTATCGATTAATTTTATATTCCAGAGCGCAACGATAGATGTCGTTGCGGTCTAATAGGAGACTTTAAAGTTCAGCTGATTCACTGCCCATTTCCATAGTCCTATTATCTAATGTTACTAGTTCTCACAAACTGGTAGAAACTGTAACGCAGGACTTTTTAGGAAAATAAGTGAATAACTTTATTTATCCTGACTAAAGAGGCAGTCAGGTTTCAAGAAAAAGTCTTGTTTGGTCAAACCAAAAGAAAGCTTACTTTCATTTACCCTTCTTTTAGATTCAATGAAGGTAAACAACACCCTTCTTTTTAGATTCAAAGAAGCCAAACAACAAAATCCCAATTGATTTTAGTTGTAAATAGCACATTAGTCATGTGCTAGAAAGAGGAATTTTCCATTTGGGAAATTCATTAATTAGATTACCTCAGGTTTGAGTTTCTCAAAGGTTAACAGCTGCTTAACAGTATTGTACCTCCTGATGTTGTACAATCTATGTAGTTCTAATACTACATAATTTGAGATAAATAAGCATGTTAAAATTCTCTAGCAGACATAACATGCAGAGAGTGTACAATCTTGCTGGTATGTATATAACAGTCATATTTTGTGCAAATTAAGCAGGTAAGACTGCTGCACAATTTATGTACAGACAAGTAGTTATGACTGTTTTTACTAAAACAGTAGGCACACAAACAGCTATTAGTTGTACACCCTAGTGGCATGCATATGTACCATATAAGCAGCTAAGGCTTGCTTGGTCAGTTATGGTATGATACATATCATTCCTGCGTAAGAAGATACTGCTTAAATGAAAAAAGGGGGATATGTACAACTTGTTGTACCATTTAAACAGCTTAATCTGTTAACACCCATATTCACAATGTAGAAAAAGATTTCTACATTTATAATGTAGATTTGAACAGCTCACCATAAAGGTATGTTGTAAATCATAAGCAGCTGGTACATACATATAGGTGCAAAATATGGTACCTACACATATTGTACAACATAAGCAGCTATGACTGCTGGACAAGTATTTTAATCCATATGTTGTACAATTTAGTACACTTGTAATGTATATATAAACCATCTACATATATAATGTGAGCTTCAGCTGGTGCAGGCAAAACAGCGACCACATTTACTATGTAGAGTGTGGTTTCTACATTCATAGTGTAAAGTAAAACAACTTACAGTCTTTACATGATGTACAATATAATTACTAATACTAAATACCAGTATGGTATAGTATATTGACCTTTTGTAGCACACAAAAAACAGTCTGTTTGTCTAGTGTCGTGATAGCTTCAAATGAAGCTATTACCTATACTTGTACAAATAAGCAACTATGACTTATTGTACAAGCCAGAACCACTAGACATGGTAAAGTGACAGTACTTGGCTAGCTACTGCTGCAACGGTATAGTGTAAACAGTCAATGTTGCTAATACTGTAAAGTGTACACATGTTTTACTGCATAGATAGGTTCAGCTGATATGGTAAGACATATAAGCTGCCAAATTAAATAGCTAAGAAGCTAGTTTATTGGAACCATACATTTGTACAATTTTGTCCTAGAATCTGGACATATTGTACCTTATCAGCAGCTTGACATATTTACTTATTGTAAATAGACTACCTATGTTATCTAGCATAATCAGCTACCCTAACTAGTACCACACAATTATGTGTATGTTGTACAAGAATAAACCGTTATGCTGTTTATACAAGCACAAGCAGTAACAATGATACTGCATACAGTATTATACACCAAGTACACCATACATGTCCTAAATGCTGATTGGAAGATCAGCTTGCCAGTGTTGTGCCAGGGAGCCACATCTCTGGTGGTGCTGAGTTCATCTTACCCACAAACTCTAGTAACAAGTCCTACCACAGGTCTGGACAGTTACAAAAATGAGATTGAGACTTATACCAAACTTCTTTATTTGGTATGAATGATTAGCCTGACCCATCTTCAATTGACTCAGAGATATTGCAGTGGGTCTGCTTTATTGGTGGCTCATGTAAGAAATTAATTAGTTAAAATACCAAAAGTTATGTCCACCACCTTTGAAATAGCAAGGTGGATCAACTGATAGTCTCCATTATGAAACTACATCAGTGACAAACTCAGTATTTAGATTTAATTTCATTAACAAGGTCAACCAAGACTATAAACGAGAGTCTTAGCTCTTACATTGAAATAAACTTCACCAGTTGTGGAATTTTTTGGCCATAAGGTAAGGATATTTTGATTTTGCAAAACACTACCTATAACCTTGAATCTAGACACCGTTTCTTGGGCCTTCTGCCCTCATTAGAGGAGCAAATCAAGAAATCATTTTTAGGCAAATGGTAGAGGAGATAGATTCAACTGCGGGTCTATTAGACCAGCAATACTAGTGCTGTACCAAAAGCCACAGTTCTGGTGGTGTCAAGTTCATCTTAGTCTCCAGCTCCAGTAACAGTCCCATCGTAGTACGGACAGTTTTACAGGAGTCCCTGTTTAGAATTTACCAATAATTCTAAAACAGTCACCTCACTCTACAGCCCTGGTGGTGTCAAAGTCATCTTTGCACAAACTCCAGTAACAAGTCCTCCCACAGGTTCGGACAGTTACATAGGAGTAGCTGTTAAGAATTTTACTCATAATTCCAAAAACAGAGTTTATCAGGGTTAATGACATAACGACAACTATTTACTGCGGTCCTTTCGAGGAGCAGTTGGTAGCCATCTGATATCTAATATCAGTGAAATTGCTGGGTTTCAGCAATGGCTACCTCAGTACTCTTGTTTAATAGGTAAGATTTTGTCCTTCTGTCCTCTTCTGAGTAAACAGAAAAGATTTTGTTGGTGTAACCTGATACGTAACTCATTTTTATCACCAATCTTTAGGTGAATTAAGATGAGCACACTACCTCAGTTAACCACCTTACCACTTTGGCCACCGGTAGACTTTAGTTTGTCAAAGTAAACTGAACACCAAGAAAGACATCCTAACCTAAGATAAATAAATTCAGAGAATTTATGACATGAGGTATAGGTTATCAGTAACTTGAGCACTCAAATAACCCAAACACAAGCTAGGATACTTGTGGCTGCACATTGACCTCTATGATATTTCTGAAGAAATATTCTAATGTAAAAACTAGGTCTCAGTGATTTATATATCACTACCAAGCAGCTTTGTGGTTATTGGTGAGTCAACTGCAATTCTCATAGAATTCTATGACATTAAGTATGGCTCTTAAGCTGTTAAATACAGGCTTAAAGATTTTTACCATACTTGTGAATCTATTGGGCATAAATTATAGGTATATTTGAATTCTCAATTCACAACCTATACAAAAAGTTTTTACGCCAGAATTTAGACACCATTCTGCCCTTCCAAGGGAGGCAGATCAAATTCTCTATCTTTCTCACCATAAATGGTAGAACAGAGAATTTCGGAATGCTGATTAAATCAGCTAGTTAATGTTGTGCCAATGGGCCACAACTGTGGCGGTGTCATGGTCATTTTACACCCAATTCTATTAACAAGTCCCACCGCAGGTCTGGACTGTTACTCAGGAGTTACTGTTAAGAATTTTACCAAATTCTAGACAGTGGCCTAAAGGTAAAGCAAATACAGAAATCTCTGTATTCTTTAAGGGTGTAAGTAACCTGCCTGTTACAGTTTTAAAATAAAACAATTATTGTGTAACTGGCTATCTGATACTCAACTCATTTGGTCACCAGTCTAGGTGATTACTAAATAAGTACACTAGGGTGCCGCTATGGCTCTAGGTAATACTTCAGTGTATCAGTAAATAGTTTCAACACCAGGTTGGACAACCTAATCCTGTGCTAGCATAATTTCAGGGAAATTATGGCAAAAGGTATAGGTATTGGAAACTTTAGTGCCCGAAAGACCTGACACAAGCTAATAAGCCTGTGGCTACCCATTGACCTTTTAAGAAAGTTCTGAGGAGTTTTCACAGGTAAGGGTCTCAGTGATTTTTGAAATCACTACAAGGCAGCTTATCGGTTATTGGCAACATGCCCAGAAAAATGGTAAAGCTGCCTTCCCAGGTGATGCAGGTCATAAATTTCTCCACAGAAATTTTTTGGCATAAAGTATAGGTAATTTGATTGTTTAAATCACAACCTAACCACTTGATTTTGACACCTTATTAAGAATCTGCCCTCACCAGAGAGACAGGTCAAATTTTTTCTCTATCATTCTCACCACAAAGGTAGCATAGAGAAATTTGACATGCTGATTAAAGATCAGCTTGCCAGTGTTGTGCCAGAAGGTCACAAATCTGGTGGTGTCAATCATCTTACACCTTACTCCGGTAACAAGTCCCATCGCAGGTCTGGACAGTTACACTGGAGTCACTGTTTAGAATTTTACCCAAATTCTAAACACAGTGGTCTAACTGTAGAGCAGGCACAGAAAGAGCTGTATTTTAGGTATAGCTAACCTGCTTATCTTGGTGACATGATAAGGCCATAGACCCTATCTAAGAACCAATCTTAAAATGTCTGGAAATTTTTCCACCACAGTGAAAAATTTTTGTAACGAATCTTTACCAGATTCTATAGCAGTAGTTAGTCTAAGCTAACAGCTACCAAAAGACATTTATTGGTGTAAACTGAAAACATAACTCCTATCACCAATCTTAGGTGAAGAAAATGAGTAGGAGTGTTCAGCAGATAAAATAACTTTATCTGCATTTATAGTGTATCAGTTTGAAGTCAACCAAGGAGGGGTGATCAACTTAGCCTGTGCCTCTGTACAGTCAGAGAAATAAGGCAAAGGTAAAGGAAATTGTGATATCACAATCTCACTCAACCCCAAGTAAGCTTGTAAGGCTTGTGACTGTAAGCGGACCCTCTGGAAAAATTTTTGAAATTTTTCGGCACAAGGTAAGGGTCTCAAGTGATTCTCTGACTCACTTTAATTAAGAATTAACAGGCTTGTTAATCTTTTGGGCATAAGGTGTAGACAAGTGATTTTCTAAATCACCACCTTTTACGCCCTTGCAAAGGCAGTCACAAACTAAAGCTCTGAAAAGCCTAGCTTTAGCCCTCCCCGGGGAGGCAGGTCATAAATTTCTCCAACTGAGAAATTTTTTCGGCATAAGGTATAGGTAAGCTGAATTAGCAATTCAAAACCTAGACAGCCAAAAGACAGTCATAGACAATCAGCCCTCCGCGAGGAGGCTAGTCTTTCAAATTTCTCTAAATGAGAAATTTTTCGGCATAAGGTATAGGTAAAAGCAGTTTTACAAGTATCAACCTATACAGCCGTGTTTAGACACCGTTCTTAAGACTTCTGCCCTCCCCAGGGAGACAGGTCAAAATTTTCTATCATAATCAGCGAAAATGGTAGAAAATCGAACCACTGATTGAATCAGCTAGCCAGTGTTGTGCCAGGGGGCCACAACTCTGGTGGTGTCAAGGTCCTCTTACACCCAAACTCCAGTAGCAAGTCCCACCACAGGTCCGGACAGTTACGAAGGAGTTACTGTTTAAGAATTGTACCCAAATTCTAAAAACAGTGGCCTATCTGTACAGCGAGCACAGAGTCCAGCGTCTTAATGGTGTAGATAACCTCCCTGATACACAGCCATTTCATCACAAGTCAGTCTGTGAGTACGGGATGGCTCGTGCCACTTCATTTCATCAGAAATTAATGTGGAGACCTGCAGCGGTCCGACTTTGAGTGTATCAGGCACAAAATAATTTTAATATACCATAGGTTAAGTCCACCAGCTCAGAACATAGCCAGGTGGGTCAACAGACTGAACTCCATCAAGAGGCATATCTGTGACTATCTAACCAGTGCAAAGGTCTACTAAAATTATTTCGTTTGATGATGTCAACTCAGGTTCCAGATCATGAACCTATGGGTAGATTGACAAACATCAAGTGTCAATCAAGGCTTCAGAACACAAGCCTAAAATTGACAAACTTGGTTAGTTTTGGAGATAAAAGAGGTAAACTGACAGGTAAAAGGAGGCAGAAATCCTCCTAAGTTACCCTTAGCAGGAGTGTGGAGGTAGATAACCTCAACCACCACCCCAGCAGGCAGACTGACACTAGAGTGACAGTACAGGCCTTGGTCTATGGGAACTTCCTCAATTATCGCCCAAAAACAAACCAACAAAAACATAACATACAAAGCAAGCCAAGTAAAATGGACAAGAAATATAGTAAAAACGGATACAAAAAGGAGTAATCTCACTGTTTTTGGAGGAAAATCCGTCTTAATTGCACCAAAATAACAATATAAAAGAGAAAACGGCAAGCCGAGACGAAAAGTTCGGCGCCGAACCGGAAATTGACGGAAAATACCGGAAACAGCCGAGGATTTTGCCGCCAAACGGTTCTAAGTCATTGTTGGTGTCGTAAAAGTATACGAATCGTAATTTCGATCAAAATAAGACGGAAAAAAGCCCAAAAACAGTAGATATTAACAAAATATTAAAGAAATGATCTTTAATAAATGAATACGGGGTGAAAAAACTCGCCTAAAGTAGAACGATCGGGATAGAAACCCAAACTGCTTCTCCGTACACGGCGGGAAAACAGAGATCGTTACAAATTTTGAGAAAATTAGCCTAAAGAGGCCTAATTTAGACTTTGAAGGCGAATTAACCCCCTAAAAGAAGAATAAAATCAGATATGAAAAATGGAAGTACTAAAAATTGTCAAAACTCACTCGAATTGTAAAGCCAAATACACCTAAACAGGGTTCCGCTCAGGCCGCTGCATAGTAATGAGTAGTACGCAAACAAACCCAACTCGTACCACTCGTAGTACGGCAACCCCCCTCAATAAAACCTTCATTTTCTCTACTTCCTTCTCAACCTTTTTTAACCATTGAATAAGATCACAGTCATAAGGTCAGAAACTGATGGATGCTGCCTTATTTTGCTTGAAAAATGATGTTTTGATTAGGAGAACAGTGCTAGAAGAAACGGATGGGCGATAATGTAGAAGTTTTCCATTGCCTTAAACATGGCCGATGCTGCGCTTCTTGGGTTTTGAAGCCAATCTTTGAACTCGTTTTTTTCATCTATTTGTTGTTCAAACAGCGATGAAGCTCTATGATGTAGGTGTATACAATATTTTTGAATCAGGAAATATGGCTGACTAAGCCCCTGTCACGATCCTGATTGTGTGAAAAGCCTAGAATGTCAGTGCCCCCTTTCACCCTTCCTCCTATTAGTATTAGGCTACACTGATGCCTCGCCACTCATCTAAGCATCAGGACAGGGTCAAAGGTTTTTGTCCCACCACCCTTCAAACCCAACAAGCCTCCAATCTGGCAATAAATGACTCTGCCCTCGATAGTACTACCACTGGTAGTTGTACAAGTTAATACCAGCTTTTTTTCGCACGTCCGCGCGCAAACCCACCAGCCCCCCCCCTGTTGTTAAAAACTGATCACTCCCTCATATCCCATCTCATGGATACCAAAATGACGGATACCAAAGGAGGGAGGGGCTGATAAATAGGGGCCGAGTCATTTATTGCCAGGCGGGGGACTGTTAGATATGGGGGGGGGGGGGGCAGAAAAAAATCTGCCAAAATCCAGGGCCCCAGATGGGTAAAATTGACAAAGGAACAAGGCCACTTTTTAAATTAGACAAGTGACATGGGGTTAAGGGAGTGGTCATTATTTATCAACAGGGGGCGGGTGGTGGGTTTTTGCGTGGACGCGCGAAAATTTTTTACGCCCCCCCTTGACGGCAGTCAAAATTTTTTGCGCCCCCCCCCCCTGCACCGGAGGCGCGTAGAGCTTTCGCGCCCCTCTTTGATCTATAGTAGCGCACGGGCTTTTTTGCTAAAAAGAGGGTGAATTTTTTTAGCCCCTCCTCAAGAGGGGTCAAATTTTTTTTAGCCTCCCCTCGAGAGGGGTCAGAATTTTTTACGCCCCCCCCTCAAACCCACCACCCCCCCCTGTTGATAATAAATGACCACTCCCCAGGGGCGGTGCAAAGAATTTTGACTGCTGTCGAGGGAGGATATTTTTTGGATATTGTAGGTTTTTGCTCTCCTCAATTCTTTTGGTAACCTCCACTGGGGGGGGGGGGCTTGATGGATTTTGGCAGATTGGCAGATTTTTTTCTGCCCCCCCCCCATATCTAACAGCCCCCCGCCTGGCAATAAATGACTCGGCCCCTATTTATCAGCCCCTCCCTCCTTTGGTATCCGTTATTTTGGTATCCATGAGATGGGATATGAGGGAGTGATCAGTTTTTAACAACAGGGGGGGCTGGTGGGTTTGCGCACGGACGTGCGAAAAAAAGCTGGTATTAACTACCAGTGGTAGTACTATCGAGGGCAGAGTCATTTATTGCCAGATTGGAGGCTTGTTGGGTTTGAAGGGTGGTGGGACAAAAACCTGACCCTGTCCTGATGCTTAGATCAGTGGCGAGGCACCAGTGTAGCCTACTGTACTGTGTAGAATTCAGTAGAAAGAAAAGTCCCGGAGAAAGGTACTCAGAGTTTTGGGGCAGGGAAAGGATCTAGTGGATAAATTTTATGGAAAGTCCCTTCAATAACTATCCAATAGCCTGATCTGAGAATCGTAGGATAATTTGGGGAAGGGAGCAGTTGAAAACCTACGTGGGAATAATGAAAATCAACGGGACAAATTTGTCATTTGCAAGAAATAGCCTTTAATAGGGACACTGTCAAGCTAATGGAGAACTACTACGTTATCGCCCTAGTCCATTTTGATTACTGTTTTCGGTTAATTTCTTGGCTTGTCATCATTCAAATTAATCACATTATTATCGTATAACATGTAAGTGATATGTATGCATAGTGTTTACAACTTTATAGTGCATTGATGAGCCATAGTTTTAGATTTATTTACAGTCCTCCCTGCGTGCCTCTTTGAAATTCCCGGGTTTGTTTGCGTACCACGCGGAAAGTAGGTCACGACGCCATGCCCAAATATGGCAGACCCTGTGTGTGTGTATTGCGAGACGTCCTCCTCCTATGGAAATACACAGCAGTCTGACATCTACGGATCTGCGCATGCGCATCTCCTATTAGACCGCAACGACATCTATCGTTGCGCTCTGGAACTGAGCTTAAAATCGAAAATTTGGGGTAATTTCTAGTTCGAAAAATGACCAAAAAGAGGGGGTGTGCGCTTATTAGGGTATGTGCGCTAATTGGATCGAATACGGTAATGCATCAGCAGCCCTTAAAGATACTTTATTCTATACAGTATTTTTGTCCATACATACCTCATGGGACTTGACCCGTACACTTTAGACGGGGAGGTGGACATTTTGGCGGGAGGTGCACGGAGAGCTTCAAACGGGTTATCCTGACATTGTTCTAACAACATGAGGACCTCTACCAGGATCTGTGACACCAGGTCAGGCCAACCCTCTGCCGCTATGAAATAAAAACACAAATTCTGACAAAAACACTCTGCCGCGTTAAGACAGCAATAGAACGATTGGTAACAAAAGCATTATCATACCAAACTGGTCTTTCTTATTTGTACATTAGAATATCACAAAGCAAAACTGATGGCATTTCATTAAAGGTGACTTGTGCCTCAAAGCTAAATCATCATGGCTGTAATCCTAAATGAGTCACGACTGCATCAGTAACCCTTTAACAACCGCTGATGCATCAATGTATCATGCTCATTGGTCGTCATGATGCACCAATGGAGTGCTGGTGAGACTACTCGACAGCACTCCATTGGAGCATCATGACGACCCTCTGGAAGTATATGTGCTAACCCCGTAGGGTCGGCATGATGCTCCAATGAAGTGCTAGCAAGCAGTCTCGCCAGTACTTCATTTGTGCATCATGCTGACAAATTGGCATGATGTATTTGCGGTTCCTGGATAAAACATATATACGTACCTTTGTCGTCAGTGTCCTGCATGGCTGTGGCAAGATGTGGTAAATAAAGGCCCTCCTGTGGGCGCTGTCCCCACGACACCTGTATATAGAAGGCCACATTGTCAATGGACGATTCTGGGTATTACAATTATTTCATACATATTTACTTTTCACCGCTAATCTTATTCACAGCTGTGTGGCCGTAAGCCATGGCTTATATGCAGAGATGCCACTCACTGGCCGACAAAAACCAGGAAAACTGGACTTTGGACACATTTTCCCAGGAAGTTTTTGTAATTTAATACAGCAATCTTGGAATCAAAACCAGGAATTCCTGGTAAACCAGGAAATGTGGCATCTCTGTATATGTAAGCGCTAAGCTCCGTGAGGCTTATAGGAACAGCCTAAAGAGGAGGTGCGGCTTTTAGCCAGGTATTAAGCACCATAGAACAGTACTATATGTACAATCTTCAAGACCCAGGAGCAGCTACTGTAATCTCCCGCGTATAAGGTGCGTCTTATACGCCAAACAAAATGCTGCTGAGTCTTATACGTGGGAGGGACATTGCCTTGAGTTTGGGGTGCGCCTTATAGGGGGGGTATTTTTACTATAGAACAGTACTAAATTAACAAAAATCTGCCTTATACGTGGAACAGGCCTCCCTGAGTTTGGGGTGCGCCTTATACGCGGGCTGCACCTTATACACGGGAGATTACGGTATATAGCTTTCCCCACAGTTGGGGGCGTGGCTGATACCCTCGTATAAGCTATCCCCTGAGTTTGAGTGAAAGCCAAAAAATCTAAAATGGTATAACTTTTTTCTAATGAAATTGAATGGATCTTCACAATTTAAAAGCTACGGGGTCATAGGGGCCCCCTGGACACCCACCCCTAACGCTGGAACAATTGGCAAGATATTGGATTTGTGCCAGATCTGACCCCTACGCCCACCATGCACTTACCTGGAATATGCGGCAGATTGATGTAATGACTTGTTCTTCTGATGCTTTCGGCTCCTACAAATAGGAACGACAAATATGTAATTAACATAGGTCAGCAATGACCTCATCCTTTGTTGTCAATAAAAGCTATTATAATAAACTACTTCATACTCCATGAAATTCTCTATTCTTACATATCAAAAGGCTGTATTTCACTTGTTGTTTTCTTCAGGTAGTTTAAAACCATACCTGGCTCATAAATAACATTTATCTGTGGCAGAATTAAACGGTGTAAACTACCGTAATCTCCCGCGTATAAGGCCGTCCTCTAGGCCAAACAAAGGCCTTGTGCGTCTTATAGGATTTTTTCAAGATCAGGGTGCGTCTTATACGTGGGGTAATTTTGCTATAGAACAGTACTGGATCTACAAAATTTAGCCCTAAGAGGTGCGTCTTATACGCGAAAATGCTTCTGCTGAGTTTGGTGTGCGTCTTATACGCGCAACGCGTCTTCTACCCGGGAGCTTATGGTATGTATAAAAGTCACATGTGGCACATTTACACTGCGCCTTTTGTACACATTCTTTTTAACTTGCAACCTGTGAGTGAGTGAGTGAGTAATAGATGTTTGACACCAATTCGACAGCTAAGGTCATATTCATTATTTTACGTACATGGCAAGAACTACATTACATGATTTCACAGAGGAATGTGTCAGTGCCAGCACATATGTGCACCACACACTTCCAAGGGGATAGGAAAGAGGAGAAATAGACCCTTTTAAGTGGGCTTAGGGAAGCCCGCTACAGCCTGTGTAGAACACTAAATCTAATACTATGTCTACAGGTTTAATAACTGTAACACGTTGTACCTTAGCGGGCGTTCTCTGCTCAGCCTCGTCCACCTCCATGGCCTCTATCCCTGAGTCCACGTCCACCGACTGTGCACTGTAAGAATGACACATAATGTCTTTAAACTGCTAATGAGTCATGATTATTTAACAATATTCTAACAGCTAAGGCCTGACCATTTTAAATCTTGATCCATACGGGTAATTAACCTTTTCAGAATGTGTGCATCATGTCTACTTCATGTGTTTGATACCATGATAAGAGGACTAGGAGACCCTTGAAGGGTGAAGGGCGTCATATGTGTATCTTCACATAAGACGGGAGACGTACCTTTTGTCTGAGGACAGCGTGTCCGTGTCCATCCCCTGAGAGTCTGTCTGTTCACCTGCAAATAGATAAACAACCAATGTATTTGTATCGTTTTCAAGCTTTTGCACAGATTCTACTGGAGGTTTTAGATAAATAAATGTACTGTGAAACCCTGTTTAAGAGCGACAAATACATACAAACTACACTGCACCACATTGCAGTTAAGCTACAAGCCGTATCAGTGGTCTGAAAATTGCTATTTGGTTTGCATACTCTATACCAATGATCCCCTCACGTATAACCCGCACCTGGGCTGAGCACAATCATATTCCCAGTTAGCAGGTCGCCCCATGGGCGCCGCCATTACTACAGCTTGTTACCAGCGAGTTCTACTGATAAGATTTATCAGATGGGTACCAGTCAGCCCCCGAGAGGATCGCAGTGAATCATTGGGATCATCTCATTGGCTAATAAATAATCCTGCTAAGTCCGTATAAGCCACAACTTAGTGATCTATATATGTATACCTGCATACTCAGGACGGAGAAAAAAAAAGTGAGTTCATCCAAATTTTATATGCCCAACCTCCTTTTATGAACGATAAGATGAGATCTCAGTCATTGAATCTGGACGAATCACAAGATTTCTGGGATCTTCAAAATGATTAAAAACAGAGGAAACTGAGGAGTTTGTAGGTATGTCTATAACCGTGGCACATATGCAGGTTGTTTTTTTTTTGGTGAGTTCAAGTCCCCACTTACTTTTCTTACTGCTGCTAGCGGCCCCAGATCGGGGCGGAGTACTGCGGTGTGACTGCGGAGGTGTGGTGCGGTGTGCTTTGGCTGCTGGTGGTGAGGTCGGAGTCTTCTCGGGACTCTTCTCATGTCCCGCTGCACTCTCCTGACTACTCATGGGCGTCTGACTCTGGCTCTGGGAGTTGTCTCCTCCAAGACGCGCCAGACGACGCCGGCGCATCTGTCAGTAGCAAAATAAAGAATGTCACAATTTACATACGGCAATAATAAGGCACACCCCAAATATAAGCCGCATCCTATGTAAAGGAAAAAGCTGCAAGAATCACCTAGGGCTTGGATTATGGCCCGTTCTTATCAAATATACCCTGCCTATAACTCACCCCCTCATAACTTTAGGGAGTGATCATTTTCCATTTTTTTTAACAGCAGCGCCTACTGTAAAGTTCTATGGGCTATGACCTGAATAATTCATTAATTTCAGGGATGAAAGTCACTGAACACCAAAATCCCTGTGTCCTTAAAATATGTTTTATATATAGCTATGTATAGGACTTTGGAACTTGAAAATCCCTGAAATCAGGTCAATCCCTGAAGACTTACATCCCTGTAATTTAACCTATTGCGCTATGATAATGGGCAAAATGCTAGAGGAACGATTCTTGTTGCGATGATGTTGATCAGAGTATGCCCCCCCCCCTCAAGCCCATGGCAAGACGGGGACATCGGGTGGACCTGTTCTGGCCACGGGAAAGTGCAGCAGCATCTCGCACAGCAAAGTTTGGTTTTGGACAAACCTTCATTTGGTTCATACGAACGATAATGGTGCATGCTAGATCTGCCTCAATGAGAGTAGAGTGCAGTTTTGGGTGAAATCAAAGAGGGAAGTCAGAAGCAAAGAAAAGGACGGGAACCGGGGGACACTTGCAGTTTACGGGCCCCCTTGCTGGAGGTGTACACTAACCCTAACCCGGGAACTGGTATGCCTGTTTATCATAGATTAGATAAAGGGGGTAAACAACCCCCTGCGCAGTTGAAAAAATGTTGCCCCCCCCGGGTCAAGGCCAAGGGGCAACCCCCCCTCTCAATACAAATCCTGGGACTAAATGATAATCAATGATCATCCAAGACCAAGGCTCACACATATTAAAGATTAGCAGCTAGATCAAATGCGAAGAATTGTTCAACCTTGATTGAAAACAAAACCCACTGTAGGCACTTTGATAAAGCCACTGTGGAGGGTGAGAAAAGCTGGCACACTGGGTTGACACTTTCTGCCTGGTGGGAGTGCGGCCGATAATCGTGACCTTGCCGATATCGTTGATTAAGGGTTCTATTAGGGTATTTTTCTTGTATTTAAATAGTTATCCTTAAAGTTTAGTTATCAAGGTACCCACCAGCGAAATCAAGGAGGAAAAATTCCAATTATTAAACATTTTACAGTAAGTTGAATATGAAGGTTATATTGGAGGTTTAAAAAACATATCAACCACTAGTCTAGAGACACCATAAAACTAACACCAGACACAGATTTAGGGCATAATACTCTGCCAGAATATGAATTTTCATGTTTCTATCACTTTGCCCACTGATACATTTGAGGGGACCAAAAACTGAAACATTTGGGAAGTGCTGGCTATTCATATCACTCAGTGCTATAGTGACAGCCAAGCAGGTGGCCACTGGCAGTGGACCACTGAGTGGTCAGTGCATGGCTGCACTCAGAGACTCACATCACAAAAACTGACACCTATTTCTACCACTTCTATAGTGCTACTTGCTGCAATATTTCAGACACTATTTGTCTTGTATCTCTGGTTCTACACAAGAGAGAAAGATAATTCCAAAAGAATTGAAAAATTCACAATGAGCTCAATCAAATGTGACCAATTTTTTTTTTTTTTTGGCAAAAAGTTTAAATTTTTTGTTGAAGTGCCTACCCCCTGTCACTGCCCCCCCCACTTCTTTTCTTTCTTTTTTATTTTAACAATATTTAACACAGTGTCACAGGTTTTCTCAGGTTGACATATCACCAAAGTACAAATTTCTAGTTTTAACTTCTTTTTTACCATGAGTCGGACATGACTGACTTGCTCTTGAAACACAACAACAACCTTGGCAATCACAACCAATACCAAACTAGCAGAAGTGACAGGAGACGCAGTTGTTGTTTTCTTTCTGCAGCACTGGCAGCTCGGATTGTGACTCGGCAAAACCCAGTCATTGTTGTCTCTTTCTGCGCCGTCACAACTCACCTCATCCTGCGATAATTCACTCATCTTTCCTCTTCTAACTTCACCAGTGTCTCTCTTCTATCACCCTCTCACAATATATGGCACGATTTGACACTTTGATGGGGTTTTCTCAGTAATTTTGTCGTTTTTACAGGACCCAAACAAAGTCAGGGTTGCAAACAGATGGCGGCCATATTGGAATTGACCTGACCCGAAAGGAAGTAGTCCCTTGGTGACGTGTATCCAACATGGCCGCCAAGGTAGGGAAAACACCAATTTTCACTCAGTTTATTTCTGTTTTCTCTGAATTTGTCTTATATTTTTGGTTATTCATGAGTGAAAGTTAACAGTGTATATCTGGGGCACCCATTGGTACAAGTTTTTAGGAGTTTTGAGTTTGACAATATCCAAAATGTAAGTTAAAAGGGCCGCCGACCCGGTCTCCTCACGCCCTCGCCGACACGTCGTGACGAATCCGTTCAATCAATCGGATCCCCAGTTTAGTGTCAACACCAGCGCCTTCGGCGCTGGGATAGTGTAAGCAGTCAAACAGGCCACATAACTATATAGCCTTAGGGACACCCTGTGTCTCACTCCTACACCCATGGTACATCCTGCCTCTCACTCCTACACCCATGGACATGGTACATCCTGCCTCTCACTCCTACAGGCTACACCCTCCGCCCACCCTGTGTCGCACTCCTACAGGCTACACCCCAGCCCACCCTGTTTCTCACTCCTACACCCTCCACCCACTCTGTGTCTCACACCAATACCCACAACGTGCGTCTCACTCTTACACCCTCCGTCCACCCTGCATCTCACTCCTACACCCTCCGCCCACCCTGTGTCACACTCCTACACCCCAGCCCACCCTGTGTCTCACTCCTACCCCCTCCGCCCACCCTGTGTCTCACTCCTACCCCCTCCGCCCACCCTGTGTCTCACTCCTACACCCCAGCCTACCCTGTGTCTCACTCCTACACCCTCCGCCCACCCTGTGTCTCACTCCTACACCCTTCATCCACCCTGCGTCTCACTCCTGAACCCTCTGCTCACTCTGTCTCACACCAATACCCGCCGTACAACCTGCGTCTCACTCTAACACCCTCTGGCCACCCTGCGTGTAACTGCTGCACCCTCCACCCACCCTGTGTCTCACTCTTACACCCTTGGTACACAAAGGGGTAGTGGGTTTTGACGGGGGGAATAAAAAATTCAGACCCCTCCCAAGTGGAGACGAAAATTTTTTTGACCACTCTTAAGGGGGGGCATAAAAAATGTACCCTCTTTTTAGAAAAAAAAAGCAGGCATGCTACTATAGATTATAGAGGGGCACAAAAATTCTCAGCGCTGGAGGCACAGGGGGGGCTGCTGCTGATGGGGGGTAAAAAGTTTTCGCGTGTCCTCCCCTGTTGATGAATAATGACCACTCCCTTAGTGTCACACCACAGACATTGACAGTGATATATTTTGAGTGGGACTAAAAAGCTTCACTGACAGTGTCAGTCTCATATTGAGTGTGAATAAAATATCAAATATCACTAGTTGGACTGACAAATCACTGACCGTGTCCAAGAGTTAACAAACATGGCTGAAAAACATAAGGAAAAGTGGCTGAAAAATGTAAAATAGGGGGGCTAAAATCGGCTGAAAAACGGCCAATGAATACTTAGAGTCTCAGTGACAATTCAATTGTCACTGACACTCTACACATCAGACTCAGTGACAGCTTTAGAAAACGACCACTGCCTGTCAATTCAATCATCACTGACAGTCAGTGACACTGTCAGCCACACATATGTCAACCTGTAAACTATATAGATCCTGAAATATGTCAACAAACTTGGCCGAAAAACATCAACAAACTCGGCGAAAAAATGTCAACAAACTCGGCCAAAAAACGTAAACAAACTTGGCTGAAAAATGTAAACAAACTCGTCATGATGCACCTAAAACTTCAGTTTGAGACTTTTAATCAAAATTCTTAAGTGACAATGTTTTAAAAATGCTTTTTCACCCCCTGACAGCAATCATTTGCTGCTTTTGTGCCAAGTTTTTAAAATTGTTTTCTCGGCCATGTTTTTTTTCCAACAATATATGATGGGAAACCATAGCCTGATTCCAAACATGGTTGATTCTAAGCTACAGTACAATCTTCACAAAGCTCTCTCCCCATGTGCAACTTGGGGCTAGCATACAGGCTTATTATGTAACACCTACCGTAATCTCCCGCGTATAAGGCGCGTCTTATACGGGGGTTTTTAGTTCTCATTGGATCCACAAGGGGGGCACCAAGACCTTTCTTTTGATATGTTACACTCCCATATAAGCTCATCTGCTGCTTTTGGGGTCCAGGAGGGTCACGGGGGTCCAAACAGCACATAGCTTTTTGAATTTTGAAAATCCATTCATTAGAACAAAAGTTATGAATTTTTTATTTTTTTGACCATATTCTGAAACTCTGGGTGCGCCTTATACGCGGGATGCGCCTTATACGCGGGAGATTACGGTAGCTTGTGACGTCACACCTCGCACCATAACTTTAAAAGTATAGTGTAACTAGTGTGGGGGTTTCCACACCGTCTGCCGCTCAGAAAGCTCTGTACTAATATCATATCATATGCCTAGGGACCGGTTGGCAGGTCTATGTCAACACATATTAAATCGCGATCTGCACCCAAACATTAGATTTAGTATAATCCAGTTGAAAATTGTACCCTAGAAAGAAGAAATCTTTGCCAACCTATTGCTTCTTGAATGAATGAAATAGACTGATTAGAAGAGAAGGAGTGAATTTTTGAATATAAAAAAGTTAGGAGTATTTTCTGTCACCATTTTCTGGTCATTATCAGCTCTGTGAGGGAAAATTAGCCTTTTAGGTCAAGTCATGCCTCACTGACCACACTCACTGAGTGGTGCATTTTTGACATTATCCCATATAAATACTAATAACTTTCTAACATTCAAGGTTACAGAGAAACCAGTCCCACCAGAAGGCAGAAAACAGTTTGGTGGTTCTAGGGGTATAAATTATTTTGTGATTTGTCATGGAGAAATGTATTATATTTTGATGGAAACTCAAAATTCTGTGTGGTGGAGTAAATTCACTCAGGTCAGATTTGTGCAATTTTGAGCAAAATATGCTGTTACTCTTTTTCTTCAAGCACTTTTGAGCACACATATATTTAGGAACCAGTTTTAGATTCTTGTAGGAAACAAAATTACGGACATTGGTTTTAGATTTTGTCAAATTCTGTTTTTCTTCATTAGACAAGAAGTTCGATATTTAAAGTATAAATTGCTCTTTAAAGTGTGTCATTTGACAAAGAATTGTAGGAATTACAACAAATTTAGTAACTGATGGCAGGGTGAGACTCACCCCGGTCACAGCAAACATGGCATTGTTTATACTTGATATTTTAATAAACTAGACATCCCACGAGAGAATGCTTATGATATTCCTATTCTATGGGTCTTTTTACATAACATATCAAAATATGATGTTTTTCCATGGAACAGAAATACCAAAATCCAGGTCTTGAAGTTGCCCAGTTTACTATAGTGACAGATATGCAGTGCTTTTCACGGGCTCCCGGCGCCCATCCCTATATTAAACCAATTTTTCTCAGGATCGACCCACGTTCACTTTGGCCTAGTCCCCTGTCTTGACACCGAAATGCTGAGGCCACCGTGCGTGACTTCGCACTTGATTGATTGATTTGTGTTTTACAGCACTTTAGCGGCACTAAGTGGCTATCCCGTGCTTCACAGGTTGATAATTTAACAGAGGAATGTGTTAGTGCCCGCGCATATGTGCACCACACACATCCTGAGGGGATAGGAAAGAGGAGATAGAGACCCTTTTAAGTGGGCTAGGGAAGCCCAGATGACTTCGCACTGTCACAGTCTGTGCCTACCATCATAATTCATATGTATACATAATACCGGTTGTCAAATGACAAATCACAATTCCACAAATCGTGGACATGGTCAGTAGGCATGGCAGGGTTTTTTTGTTTTTTTTTAAATTCCAAAAATTCCAAAAACAAAATTTATCAATACTATAGGATGCTAGAAGTGTGAGTAATGTGCTTTAATTAGGATTTGATATGCTTTTGCTAGCCAAATCCATCAATTTATAAAGCTGCCAGGAACAGGCTTTTCACTGGGAATGATCCTGAATCTGCCCAAGGTCCAAGGAGGGGGTCTTGTTGAGAATCCAAGAAAATGAAAAAAATCATTCCACAGCTATCTGTTACCAGTCATAAGGACGCCTAACATTTTCTCTCCATGTATCAGTTGGATTTATCATGCTAGTGTCAATAGTTTTTGTACAAGAGGTGATTGTGTACAGGCTGTCAGAAGAAGTTTTTACAGAAAATGATAGAAACACACACTTGACATCTAAATGATCATAAATCATTGAATTCTCAATGGATTTTAATGCTGTTATGTATTCCTTGTAGGAAAAATATTATATTATCACATCATTGAATCAGATATTATGTGATGTTTTCATAATTTTGAAGAGCAGGGAAGTAGACATAGCCAAATTTTCAGGGTCAACCTTGTTCTAAACCTTACTTTCCCAAAAACAATGCCATGCACAAATCAATGAACATTATACTGATTTATATAGAAAAATCTTTCCATCACCTATATAGTGGTTAGGGAGTATCACTAATTTCGTCAATTTTTCAGCATAACCTATCTTTGAACCTCTGATATATATCAATGATAATTTGTTTTTACTAAAAGCATAGCCTGATACTAAAACTAGAGGTGTTGTAGGCAATCATAGCATTTGGAATCATGTAAATATCTTTGTTGGTTCTCCTCCAGGGTGGGGGCAAAGTTGACATTACCCAGATAGAAAATGTTGGGCAGGAATGGCTGCCTCAGCGGCGGAGTGTTGGTCACGCCACCTGGTGAGTTCTGCCATGCCTATGGTCAGTTATGAACCTGTCACTTGTCAGTGTCACTGATATGCATCACTGAACTCTCCTCATCTTGAACGGGCCGTGATCCTGAACGATTAGATTGTGTCGCTTTCACCCTTATAGATGGACTAGTGGAGTCCATACTCCTACACTGGGCTCCAGCTACAGTACCCGGTAGTACTACCTAGGGTTTCCACACGTCAGGGGGAGTCATTGAATGTCATGGAATTAAAAGTTGTCAGGGAAAGTCATGGAATTTCTGAAAATTTCTTCTTGAGTCATGGAAAGTCATGGAAAATGGGAAAACTGAATATTTATTGCAAAAATCCATCGGAGTGGACTTTTTCTCACCTCGATTGCAGCAATTTATCCAGGAGGTCAACCCTGATAACGTCCAAATATTTTAAAATGTCATGGAAAATTTAGATTTTTGTCATGGAATTAGAGTCTGGAGCTTTTGTGGGAACCCTGAAAACCACCTTCAGTCAGAAGCCAACCCTTTATTTGAGGACAATTTAGAAGCCGAAATTCCGAAGATCTAATCCTGAATTTTATTACGCTATAGTTAACCGGATTTAAACTTGCTATAAACTGAATTGGGCGTCATGTTCCAAATTTTGGTCATCTTCTGAGCCATGTTTTATAGTAAATGGTAGTAGCGGTACAGAGTAGGACGGGAGGAGTGTTGGGACAGGCAGGTCTGTCTACGCCCACACGAAAACTGAACATCCCAGAAGCAGGGCGCCATCCACAAATGACATCAGGCCTAAATAAAATTGTTGTGTTCAGGTAACGCTACCTACCGTAATCTCCCGCGTATAAGGCACAGCCCGCGTATAAGGCGCACGTAGAGTTTTGGAAAATTCTCAAAAAAATGAAAACTTCATAACTTTGGTTCTACTGAATGAATTTTCAAAATTCAAAAACCTATGTGTAGCTTGGGCTATCCCGGGCTATCCCTTATGTCCTATTATGACCAAGGGGGCATGTAATATATCAAAAGAAAGGTCTTGGTGTTCCCCTTGTGGATCGAATGAGAACTAAAACCCCCCGTATAAGACGCGCCTTATACGCAGGAGATTATGGTACCCTAATTTTTTGGCCCTACCCTAATTTTTTTATGGGCATTTTGGGGGAAAATCTGATATTTTGTCTGTTATCAAGACGTGGAAGTTTTTTTCACGATCTCGCACATCAAATCTGCGTGGGGTAGGCGCGATAAATTTACAGCTGGCTTAAAAAAAATTCCCTACCTGCCTACCCTAATTTCTTTCGACCCCATTAAACACAATTTTTTTTTCTAGGCCTGATGTCATGTTGGAGGGGTGAGCGATACAACCTTGAAACTGTCTCAGCAATGCAACATTGAAAACCTATTGCCTCGTCAAAAAATATTCCGTCCAAAATGTCTGCTACCAACCTGTCCGTACTTCCGAGTCTGAGGTGTGTGGACAGTAACTGGACTTTCTGCCAGGTCTGAGCCTGGTACCACCACAGTGAATTTTGGGGCAGACAGCTGATGATAGGATGGAGGGGGGGGGCTACCATTGAATGCCGCGGCTAGTACTAGAACCCAAATAAAATTAAAAAAATAGGCTGAGAGGAAGAGGCCATAGTTGGGGTGCAGCTTATACAATTGTATTTTACACTATAGATTAGTGCTGAAAATGCCAATTTTCAAGTCTTGCCTAGGACTTCAAGCTTCTCCCAAAGTCGGGGTCTGGGTGCAGCTTATACAAGAATTTACAGCAGTTCTGTAGGTACACAGTAAGGAGAATTTTGGTATTGCTCTGATAATAAATTCAAAAGGAGGATGTATTGATAGATCTATTTAGCTTAATATGAATGAATTTACTGGCTCCCTGTTATTCATTAATACCTTTTTGATTCCTCCACAGTTGTCCCATGAGACATAAGAGTACAGCACCAAAGGATACAGTTGTCATCATTCAGTCACCGTCCCGTCACGCCCCTCGTCCTGGATGCAGCGTTCAGGCACCAGCCCCCACTACACTGTGCACAACACAGACTTCCGTGACCGGAGCGCGTCTCCCGCCGTAACGGGAAACCACACCATGACCACCGGGAACCACGTCGGGTCTACAGACGATAAGGTGTGTGTATTATTAGAGTTTGTTTTTTTAAATGATATTTAAAAGGAAAGAAAAATTTTCATATTATATTAATTCACGCATCATGTTAACCCTATAGGGGATTGATGGACCCCCAGTGGGTCGGCATGATCGGATTGATACACTACATTGGTCATTCATAGCCAAATTACTGTGCTGACCCATATGGGCATGATGTACTCCCATATTAAGGGCTTTTAAAGGGATAACACATTGATTCTGCTCACGTTAGTCACTGTGTTAGTGTGTCGCTCGTGTTATGTTCTGATATGTTATTCATTTATTCACTGTTCGTATTACACAGGGTTGGAAGGTAAGAGTCAGTGTGTAACTAATGACAGCATGTACCGTGTGGACTGTCGTGTTTATAAGAGTCAGTGTGTAACTAATGACAGCATGTACCGTGTGGACTGTCATGTTTATAAGAGTCAGTGTGTAACTAATGACAGCATGTACCGTGTAGACTGTCGTGTTTATAAGAGTCAGTGTGTAACTAATGACAGCATGTACCGTGTGGACTGTCGTGTTTATAAGAGTCAGTGTGTAACTAATGACAGCATGTACCGTGTGGACTGTCGTGTTTATAAGAGTCAGTGTGTAACTAATGACAGCATGTACTGTGTGGACTGTCATGTTTATAAGAGTCAGTGTGTAACTAATGACAGCATGTACCGTGTGGACTGTCGTGTTTATAAGAGTCAGTGTGTAACTAATGACAGCATGTACCGTGTGGACTGTCGTGTTTATAAGAGTCAGTGTGTAACTAATGACAGCATGTACCGTGTGGACTGTCGTGTTTATAAGAGTCAGTGTGTAACTAATGACAGCATGTTGTGTGGTTATTTTTTTTTATTCTGTTTTTTTTTCTGGCCTGAGATATTTCCACAAATATCAGATAACATCTTCCATGAATTGTCAAAGAGGAAATACAGCCTGGCATGATATCAGCTTTCTAATGGTCCAATGAATTTCATACCAGAACCATAAATATCAATTGTCATTTGGCCTGCGTTAGAAGAAAATGGCTTGCGTAAGAGGTGATGCCAAGGTGGCCTGCGTCAAGAAAATGTTTTTGGCAACACTGGATTAGTAAAATGTAAACTGCCATATTGAACCCTGCATCTGGTTTTTACTTAATGCTGGTAGGAATGAGTCGTTATAAGCTGCTTGAACGACTAATGTACATGTTGTGTATCAGTGTGAAGTGCTGCTATAATATCTACTTTTAACTCCAGCGTAGAAGACGCACACACGTATAAGCCACACCCCTGACTTGGTAATGAGCTATATGCTACACACGAGGCTTGACATCTCAAGGTTTAGGACTATTCTAAAGTTCTAGATACCCGCCTATAAGCTGCACCTTTTGTTATGGGGTTTTCTGTCTCTGTCGCAGCTGATATGTGGGAATGTACGGTATAACAATTTCAGTTCAGCTGTTTCTTATCAATAATTAGCGTAATGCTCTGTTTACGAAGTCTAAGCCGCACCCCGAGTATGGGAGAAGCTATAAGCCGCACCCAAGGTTTAAAACTTGCCAGTTCAGTGTCAAATACCCTTGTATTGACTTTGAGCCCATAAGCCTCAGTTTGATTTTGGTTCTGATACTAGCTGTGGCTTATACAAGAGAATTTACGGTAGTATGTTAACACGCAGGCTTTGAATACAAGAGAATTTACGGTAGTATGTTAACACGCAGGCTTTGAATACAAGAGAATTTACGGTAGTATGTTAACACGCAGGCTTTGAATACAAGAGAATTTACGGTAGCATGTTAACACGCAGGCTTTGAATACAAGAGAATTTACGGTAGCATGTTAACACGCAGGCTTTGAATACAAGAGAATTTACGCTAGTATGTTAACACGCAGGATTTGAATACAAGAGAATTTACGGTAGTATGTTAACACGCAGGCTTTGAATACAAGAGAATTTACGGTAGTATGTTAACACGCAGGCTTTGAATACAAGAGAGTTTACGGTAGTATGTTAGCAGCCAGGCTTTGGATACAAAGGGTAATATTTTCAAAAAGCTTATGAACCCCCGCCCTCCCCGCCCTTCAAATCGGCTTATAGGCGGTCATGGGCTTTGAGGTGAGGTTGACTTAAAGCCAAGGTGTTACGATATTGATTTCCTTACACGACGTCCCAGCTGTCCATGTGTCTGAAATAGACATTGTAAAACTAATACACCCCAACTGGTGTGCTGAATGAAAACGTGCTGAAACCTGGAATACAGAGTCAGGATGTGGCTTATATATATATTGGCGCATACTCTAGGCTCTAACCGTAATCTTTGATTTCATAATAAAGCCACACCCTGAGAGTGTGTTGAAGCTAGGCGTCAGGCACTTGAAAATTACCGTAGACGCTCCTATAAACCAGGGTTTTGGGGTCACCATAAGCCACAGAATCTTCTAAAACAGTCTTAAAGTTTGCTGGGTTTAAGTATTTCCTTAGAACTTACTCAATCTGTGTCCATTGTCTTGTTAGATTGACCAGGCGCCCGTTCACCGGCATAAGTCGTCAAACTCTCTACCTGTGGAGGGGCGTGACTCGTTATCATCCCGGACGACGCCCGACATGAATCATGTAGCTACACAGACTAACTTATACTCAGCATGGGGCCATGGGCTTTAGGCACATTTACACATCCACTTTATAACAACTACACTTTTATCACACAGCTTCCAGCTCCAAACTATAGATACAAACCAAGACAATAGACACCATGTATATAGCAATGATAGCCTTAGATGCATGATGCCTGAATGCTTCAGAATCATGTCACCAGAATGCACTTCATAGGCTACCGTAAACTCCCGCGTATAAGACGCGTCCTCTACGCCAAACAAAATGCTGGGGGGTCTTATAGGATGTACTGAAATTGGGGGTGCGTCTTATACGAGGGGTAATTTTACTATAGAAATGTACTGAATTTACAAAATTGAGCCCTAATCTCCCGTCTACGCGGGAGATTACGGTATTTATTTTTGTAGCTCTTATTGTTTAACTTTTTGCCAACCCTGAATTGGGAGTTACTCTAGTATATGTAAGCCGCATCCTGAGTTGAGGAGAATGCTCCAAGGTGCCTCCAGGACTTCATGTTTAAACGATCACATACCTCCAAAACCGCGCTGCTTATACACAAAACAGAGTCTTAACATAAACCCTGGCATGGCTTATAGACCAATTCAGGCGTCTGATGCGATTTATACCATTTCCACTAACTGAGGGTATCTCCAGTATCAGTGGATTCTCATAGTGAAAACTGTTTACTTAAATGACTTTCATTTTAGATTGACTCAAAATAGTTGTTTCAGATCCCAAACATTATCTTGTCATACTAGCATTAGGTCTTAAAAAAAGCTGTGTTCAGGTGACAGGGCTGAAATAAAATTAGGGTAGGTAGGAACATTTTTCTTTGGGATTTGTTTTTCAGGCCAGCTCTAAATTTCCGTGCCTACAGGTATCATTAACTGAACACTGTCACAACACATTTTCTTTGTAGGCCTTAGGAAAACCTATGATATTGATAAATGTCGAGTTCTATACATTTATGACTAGTATGAAGTAATTCATGAAGTCTATTTAATCTTATAATTAACCATCATTTTCCACTTTATGACATAAGTCATATTGGGGCAGCTACCTGAAGAATAAAAGTGTCTACAAGAGTCATTTTTTCAACTTGAATGAAAATGTCAAAATAATAATTTTTTTAAAAAAAGACAAAGAAAAAAAGTTGGAAGTTTTGAGTCAACATGTATTGATGCAAAAAAGGTGTGTATCTTTAATCATTTAAGGGCCGCTGATACATTAATGCATCATGCCCATTGTGTTCATGATGCACCAATGAAGTGCTGGGGAGACTGCTCGCCAGCACTTCATTAAAGCATCATGCTGACCCTCCGGGAATATATGTATCAAAGCCTTACGGTCGTCATGATGCACCAAATGAAGTGCTGGTAAGACTTCTCGCCAGCACTTCATTAGTGCATCATGTCGACCAATGGGCATGATGCACTCTTGAATCAGCAGCCTTTAAAGAGTTGAATTCTTTGTGTACCAGATGAGGAATGATGCAGGGTTGGAGGATGCGCTGCCGTCTGATGCAGCCAAGGGCCTCAAGTCGCCGCGTGCCATGTTGTTCCTGTTCCTGTGGTACTTCTTCAGTCTCCTCACGCTCTTCTTAAACAGAATCATCCTCACATCACTTGGCGGCGATCCTGTCGTGTTAAGTAAGTCTGTTTACTACAAGATATAGATTTAAGTCCCTCAGCCAAAATTCTTTATACAAAAGAAAGTGGAGTAACTGAGCTTGTGGTAAAGGGAAACACCACCACAGCAGTGGCTGTAGATTCTGTATTCTGATAAGTGCACCGGTGCCAAAAATAACTTGTGAGATGCTCAACATTCAATACAAAAATCAATTCTAGTAAGGAGACCCCCACCTATCCTTTTAATTGACTTTTTTCTTCTTTGCATTTAAAAAAACTACCTTAGTTTGAAAAAAAACAACTTTAGTAATGGTACAATGCCCCAAAGATAGGGGGTGCCCTTATTAAAACAGGTGCGCTTATTATAATAAACCGGGTACCTTAAATTACATTGTGCACCATGATTTATAATTACAGTAAATTCAAGATTAATATATGCTACTCTTTACTCTGACTCTATTTTATATAAAGTAAAAAGAGAACTTTGTATATTTCTACACATAACTGGTGGATCATACAGAATAATCTATACATATTATATATCTATTACTACAGGTACATTCCAGATGGTCGGTACGACTACGTTAGGGCTGGCACAGATGTACTTCCCTTGCGGCATGTTTAAAAATGTTAAACGTGAAGGTCCATGGCCGCCAAACTTCTACAGAAACATGATTATTGTAGGCACCTGCAGGTTAGTTTGGTTTATGGATATTTTACTTAAAGTTAACTATACTTGATTTTGATTGATAACCTTCATTTGAAGATAATTCTCAGAACTGGATTTATAGAGAGCCATATAACAGATACCATTGTCTATCTTGACTGATACTGTGGTCGTACTAATAAGCGCTCTCCCCCTAATAAGTGCCCTCCCCCGCCTCCTCAAAATGCTTTTTTCTCATCATACAAATTTGTTGATATTTTCAGATTTGCGACTGTGTTCCTGGGGTTGGTAGCGCTAGAGTTTGTGGAGGTATCGTTCACAGAGACCGTGAAGAGCTCGGCGCCCATCTTCACGGTTCTCATAGCACGGTGTTTGTCAGGGGAGATGACAGGACTATATACACAACTCTCACTTATACCCATCATGGGCGGCCTCGCCCTGTGCAGCGCATTTGAACTTAGTTTTAATACAATCGGCTTCCTGTCAGCCCTCGGTACTAACCTTACTGAATGGTAAGTTAATCTAGAATTGTAATGACTTAAGAAGTACCCTACTATCTTAAGTACGAGGTGTAATCCATGTATAAGGTGGACCCTGATTTGAAAGGTTCTAAAGTACTTGAACAAAAATGGCATTCAAGATGTAAATAACAAATATAATGATTATCTTGTGATTGATCCAGATCATTTATGGGGGTGGGCTTAGTAAATTCTAAACAGAAAGAATCAAGATATCCTGAAAAGTCACCAGAATGCACACGTTTGCCCTACAGACTTACAAAATTTCCTGGAACACATTCTCCTTCCTCATTTTCGAACATAAAGGTTGGGAGATTCTTAGTTGTTTTCTTTCTTGTTTAGAGTTTGCAGGTATGATGATTAAACAATAGAAGAATTTACTACTGTGATAACTATATATTTGATAGTACAAATGTATCTACGGTACAAGATAAGCAACCTGTCTTATATATTTCAGTTTACAGAATGTTTTCTCAAAGATGTTGATATGCGGGAAAGCTAGATACACGTAAGTATCAGATATATTTATTTTAACACTTCTCATAAGGCCAAAGACAATGAATGGAAAAGTGGATATTCTTACTTTAAGGACTTGTAAAATGAAGTCAATTGAATCAGTGATGTTAGCTTTACAGCGTTGTGGAAATGATGCTGACATACCGGATTTTGGCAGCGTAGAATCTCAATGGCTGGCATAGGGCCCTAAGACGCAGTCCAGAATATCATAATCTCAGCTTCCTAAGGGCAAGAATTTTTCAAATTGGCCAGTGAGAAGCAAAGATAGAGGCCATATTTGTAAAAGTGTTTCATATCAAATATTTTTAAATTTCTCCATACTACAAAAGCCTGCATTGAGAAAAGGCTAGGACGCTCTAGCTTTTTGAATTGTGAAGATCCATTCATAAGAAAAAAAAAACATTTTGAAATGTTCTGAATTTTCCACACACTTAGGAGGGTGGCTGATATGAGGGTGCAGCATATACAAGAAGTTTTACGGTACATATGTTTGTAATTACAGACCAGGTGAGATGCAGTACTACACGAGCGTAGCGTCCATCCTTATACAGATTCCGTTCTGCCTCTTCCTGGTCGACTTCACCACCGTGCAGGACAAGTGGACCAACCAACTCTTCATGGCCTATTTAGCTAACGGTATCTTCTTCCACTACCAGACCATCTGTGCCTACGTTCTGATGGGCTACATCTCCCCTGTTACTCACAGGTAACTACCACAAATTCTCTTGTATAAATCACGGCTAGCACCAGAAGCCAATTGTAAGTGTGGCTTATAGGAGGTTCCTAAAGGCAGGGTGTGGCTTATACCAGTGTTTTTAGCACCATAGAACGGTACTACCATTTATTGTCGTATAAGCTGCGGCTTATACCAGAACCCAAATCAAAATGCAGCATGGAAAATGGATCATCCAAAAGAAGGGGTGCGGCTTATAGGAGGGTATTTGGCACTATAGAACAGTACTCAACCTACTATTTTCAAGCACGCGATGCACCCCATAGCTTCCTCTCAGACTCCGGGTGCAGCTTATATGAGGGTGCAGCTTATACGAGGGAATTTATGGTACATCATGCAGTCCTCCAGCTCCCTATTGTAAAATAAAGTAAAGGAATTGAATTACAAGAACATGTAAAGCAAGGCCTAGTGTTGTCACTCCTCTTAGCTAGGTTCACACTGATCAATCTACCATCTTGTTTTTCGCAGCCTTTATGACCATCGATGATTGACGCAAATCATTTTTCTTCCTTACCTGCCCTCCCCCTGTGCCCCACCTTCACCTATAGTTTTATTTACTAACCAGGCTTAGTGTCTGTCATCTCCTGCTCACAGATAAGTGCTACTCTGTATACTTATGGAGATCTCAAATTCTCCACATTCCTTTTCGTTTCCAATTTTGTACATTTCTCATATATCAAAGGAGAAACAGATTATTCAAAAAGGTTAGATGGTATCTATTCAACATAAACTGAAAAAAAAAAAAAGAATGTTGGCAGAAAGGGTTTGAACCATCTCTTTGTGATGTCAAGTGATGCCAGACTTTGCTAGACCTTTGAGGAGAATCATCAGAGTGCAACAGAATGAGACAAATATATCTTTCCTCCCTTATCCTACCTCTCCTTACCCCCAGTACAAGTTCTATTCACTAAACACCCCCAGTTCACAGCCTTCTGTACATCTCAAATTCTCCACATTTCTGTGCATTTCTCAGGCCACCCATTGTCCCCCGAAATTCTGTTCATTTCTCCACATTTTTTTTTTTCAATGAGCAAAAAAATAGAATTTGAGTATCATACTTCACAGCAACCTGTAAATATGTTTTTCACCGTAGTTAATAAATGTCCCATTGTTATAAAAAAAAGAATAAAAAGATTTATATCACACCACAAGTTATGTCGTTGTTGCCATTCATCCTGATTTGACACCGCTCTATGATTCTGTCATGTTCTATTTTCAGTGTGGCTAATACAGTGAAGAGGGCGCTCCTTATCTGGCTCTCCGTCCTGTTCTTTGGTAACACTGTCACGTTATTGTCAGGTGTTGGTACAACCGTCGTCTTTATCGGAGTTCTCATGTACAACAAAGCTAAAGAACATGACCAAGCACGCATGGCTGTAGATCAAATGTACAATGATGCTAAAGTGTCCACAGTATGACCTCATACTGGTGGTAGGTTTTATAATGTTAGATTCACTAGTGCTGATATTAGTATGGAGTAGATGGGGGTAAACAGTGATATGGGGCAGTGCTGCCAGTACTGTGGGTATTATATATAGACATTATGGGACCATGCGATGAGGTATGTGTAATGGTATAAATGGTGAGTGTTTGTATGAGAGCTCAGCGGGCTGTTGTATCTTTTACTGTGGGTATTGTTAAATATAGACATTAAGGGGGCGCTCTGATTGTGTGAGTGGTGAGGGCGGTTGTTTCTTTTATTTATCCTCTGTGGCCTCTCAACTGTCAGACAATGCCAGGTTCTACAGGAACTATGACGCTGCTGGTGTGTGAACGCTCAAATTAAGTGGCCTTGATTTGGTGCCTGTATTTACGCATTACACATGTCTTGTTACACGGCTGCATGTCACAGCAATTTAATTGAGTGGTACACAAAAAGATGTAATACATTTGTATTAGGCATAAAGTGAGAATCTCACATGATATATGTAACATTCCATAGTCTGTGCCCGGTGTAGAACGGTAGAGGACACGTCTCATTGAGGTCTCACGATGCGGCATTATAAGCCTCATGTCATCCTCATATGTACAGCTCTGTCATGGCTATTGTTAGCAGAGTCTTTCACACAGTTACCATGTCAATGTTATTAGCAGCCAATGTTGTATGGGTTAGATATAGAATTAGTGTTTTGGGACGCTGCTCGGCAATTCATTTAAGAAGCGGGTACATCAACTGATATATTTGTGGCCATAATAGGTTTCACATGTTCATGTAATATGTCGTTTATGATGCACCAATGCGGTGCTGGCTCACCAGCACTGCATTGCAGCATCATGCTGGCACAACACTGGTGCATCAGAGCATCACCTTCCTGAGAGAAGTATTTCACTGTGTGTGGGTCAATAAGGTAAAAGGTACTTCATTAAGGCCCTCGCAGAGGTCCCTTTTTCCTTGTTGACTCAGTGAAAATCAAAAGTCACATACTGCCAATTATCAATAGATCACTCTTATTTATGTTGACATTTATCTAATTTGCTGTTATTTTCAGAAATCTCTCACCCAGTTGATATAATTCACAAATATTTAGTTTCAAATTATGAAAGCTGTTTTTGTATCAATTTCTGTATGAGTTGTGGAAACTCTACCTGACTGCACAGGGTAGAAAAGAAATGGGTGTTGACAATGGGTGTGATTTGTATAATGGGATTTAATAGCAATGTTATTTACAATTGCTATAAATGGTTAGATGGGTTTTAGATTTTGTTACTTGTTATTTTAGTGCAAAAAGTGTATGTAGTATAAAAGATCAATACTGAGATTGTTGACATTGTTGTGGATGGTTCAAATGGTATTTGTTAACCCTTTAAATGCCGCTGATGCATTAATGCATCATGTCCATTGGTCATCATGATGCACCAATGAAGTGCTGGTGAGCAGTCTCATCAGCACTTCATTGGTGCATCATGATGACCAATGGGCATGATGCATTAATGCACCAGCAGAATTAAAGGGTTAACCCTGATGGTGATATTGGGAGACCCTGGTACACTGAGCTGGTATATCACATCAACACATGACATTATGTATGATTACTACTGTTGGTACACTGCTTGGTTATATGACTTGTGATTATTTGTTATTTCTTCCAATAAAGAAGTTTGGCATTTTATGTATGATTATAGTATGAGGACATCATGACAGGTACAAAGGGAGGTAGAATAGAATTACTGTATTTTCATCTGTCCATACTCTCATTGTCATATTCAAATTATAATACCCATTAAAACCAAAGGTATTTCAATTGAATTAACCTATGTTTAGGCATAATGTAGACTGTTCACAATCATATCTTTCATGATTCATATTAGTCTGTTTGTGACCATTGATCATGGCATTAATGCATACCGTATTGGACGCAAGTAGCGAACAGTGCACTTAAAGATATCTAAAATGTGTGTTTAAAAGTCAAGAGTTTAATCGGTTTTCAAAGATTGAAAACCTTTAGTAATTTCTGGTCTAAGGTTTCTAGCAAAAAGAGGGGGTGTGCCCTTATCAGGCTAATTATGTCAAATATAATCTCTCCCCACTTTAGATTTTGTATCACAGATATATATTTATGGAAAGTTTAATTCAACATTCAGTTCATATTGATTCTGCATGTAGTGACATATATTGACAAACAGATGACCTGTCATTTCATCTGTAAATCAATGCATTTGAATAATTTTCTTGCCATATTACTTACAAAATGAACAAGAGGTCAAAGATATGAAGGAAAACTATTCATTAATGTGAACAGTCAAGATTAACTTGTTTATAAATTGGAATCTCATATTTTGTTTCAGTTGGCTGTAACTGCACCTGGATCAACAAGGTAAAAGGTACCTCGGTGAGGCCCTTCACAGAGGTAGCTTTTACCTCGTTGACCCAGACGCGGAGCTACAAACTGGTTTCTTGAGGCGTTGATCTAGTGCTGACATATTAACAACTATAGATGGTGTTAGTTTATACAAATTTTTATTCACTCAAGAATTGATTTTACGTTTTTGTCAAATGGTTTCAAACTGCCTTCAGCGTTCAACATGCACTTTGATCATGGCTTTTATTTTTTTTGCGTACATTCCCCATTACGACTCATCCCGAGAACAGGCTGAATCAGATAGATAAGTGTTATTGCCGTTCATTCTTAGGAGGGGACCCATTCTTAAATACAAGCTCTTATAGTGGTGCTTCCTCGCTCTCCATGTATAATCCTGTCTCATAGGTACAATATTGAGTATGCCTATACCTGGATTAAAATCTGCAAATCAGTCAAGCATAGAAGTGGTGGCAGTGGTGGTGTTGGTGGACCTGTTATTATAGACCCTGGGGACAGAGTGGTGGTAGCCCTGGACACCTCAGGCAGAGCCATGGTATATAGTATATATAGCCCCCCCCCCACCCACCTCTGAATGGTGGTGGTGGCTGTGCTCCTGGGGTGGCCCCATACCTGCCTGGCACCACCTCCCCCAGCACCATGTGGTTCTCTTCTGCTGGTGGTGCATTTCTCAGCACCACTGACTATTAACCCACTAAAGGCCACCTACATGTATATTTATGTATACACGTACACATAAGTATGATGCACTTATTTGGAGTCTTGGGACCGTTTTCCATGTGTGTCGGCCATCTTGGTTTTCGGAAACACAGGGATCTAGGCCATATATGGTCAATTTTGATCTTAAAAAGTTATCAGATAGATGTTAGTGACCATTGGGACACCTCAACTACCCAATTTTATTGTTTGCCATGTGTGTCGGCCATCTTGGTTTTAGGAAACACAGGGATCCAGGTCATTTGTGGTCAATTTTGATCTTCAAATGTTATCAGATGGATATTAGTGACCATTGAAAGACCTCAACTACCTAATTCTATTGTTTTCCATATGTGTCGGCCATCTTTGTTTTAGGATACACAGGGATCCAGGCCATACATGGACAATTTTGATCTTCAAAAATTATCAGATGGGTGTTAGTGACTATTGGGAGACCTCAACTAGCCTATTTTATTGTTTTCCATGTGTGTCGGCCATCTTGGTTTTAGGAAACACAGGGATCCAGCTTATATATTGTCAATTTTAATCTTCAAAAGTTATCAGATGGATGTTAGTGACCATTGGGACACCTCAACTAGCTAATTTTATTGTTCTCCATATATGTTGGCCATCTTTGTTTTAGGAAACACAGGGATCCAGGTCATATATGGTCAATTTTGATCTTAAAAAAAAGTTATAGATGGATGTTAGTGACCATTGGGAGACCTGAACTAACCAATTTTATTGTTTTCCATGTGTGTCGGCCATCTTTGTTTTAGGAAACACAGGGATCCTGGTCATATGTGGTCAATTTTGATCTTCAAAAGTTATCAGATGGATGTTAGTGACCATTGGGACACCTCAACTCCCTTATTCTTTTTTTTTTCCATATGTGTCGGCCATCTTTGTTTTAGGAATCACAGGGATCCAGGCCATATGTGGTCAACTCTGATCTTCAAAAGTTATCAGATGGATGTTAGTGATCATTGGGAAACCTCAACTACCTAATTCTATTGTTTTCCATATGTGTCGGCCATCTTTGTTTTAGGAATCACAGGGATCCAGGCCATATGTGGTCTATTTTGATCTTCAGAAGTTATCAGATGGATGTTAGTGATCATTGGGAAACCTCAACTACCTAATTCTCAGGGATGTAAGTCTTCAGGATTTATCAGGATTTCCTGATTTCTGAAATTTTTGAATGACATTTATTTTCCTTACATGAGTGGTAAGGAGGTCTGTTTGTGAAAAATAGAAGGCTTTTATATAAAGTGAACTTATGGTTCCTGATTTTTGCCTATTCCTGACTTACATCCCTGAATTCTATTGTTTTCCTTGTGTGTCGGCCATCTTGGTTTTAGGAAACACAGGGATCCAGGCCATATATGGTCAACTTCGATCTTCAAATGTTATCAGATGGATGTTAGTGACCATTGGGAGACCTCAACTACCCAATTTTGTTGTTTTCCATGTGTGTCGGCCATCTTTGTTTTAGGAAACACAGGGATCCAGGTCATATATGGTCAATTTTGATCTTAAAAAAAAGTTATAGATGGATGTTAGTGACCATTGGGACACCTCAACTACCCAATTTCATTGTTTTCCATGTGTGTCGGCCATCTTTGTTTTAGGAAACACAGGGATCCAGGTCATATGTGGTCAATTTTGATCTTCAAATGTTATCAGATAGATGTTAGTGACCATTGAAAGACCTCAACTACCTGATTCTATTTTTTTCAATATGTGTCGGCCATCTTTGTTTTAGAAAACACAGGGATCCAGGCCATATGTGGTCAACTTCGATCTTCAAAAGTTATCAGATGGATGTTAGTGATCATTGGGAAACCTCAACTACCTAATTCTATTGTTTTCCTTGTGTGTCGGCCATCTTGGTTTTAGGAAACACAGGGATCCAGGCCATATATGGTCAACTTCGATCTTCAAAAGTTATCAGATGGATGTTAGTGACCATTTTATTGTTTTCCATGTGTGTCGGCCATCTTGGTTTTCGGAAACACAAGGATCCAGGTCATATGTGGTCAATTTTGATGTTCAAAAGTTATCAGATGGATGTTAGTGACCATTGAAAGACCTCAACTACCTAATTCTATTATTTTTCATGTGTCGGCCATCTTGGTTTTAGAAAACACAGGGATCCAGCTCATATATGGTCAATTTTGATCTTCAAAAGATATCAGATGGATGTTAGTGACCATTTGGACACCTCAACTACCCAATTTTATTGTTTTCCATGTGTGTCGGCCATCTTGGTTTTAGGAAACACAGGGATCCAGGTCATATGTGGTCAATTTTGATCTTCAAAAGTTATCAGATGGATGTTAGTGACCATTGGGACACCTCAACTACCTAATTCTTTTGTTTTCCTTTTGTGTTGGCCATATTGGTTTCAGGAATCACAGGGATCCAGGCCATATATGGTCAATTTTGATCTTGAAAAGTTATCAGATGGATGTTAGTGACCATTGGGACACCTCAACTACCTAATTCTTTTGTTTTCCTTGGGTGTCGGCCATCTTGGTTTCAGGAATCACAGGGATCCAGGCCATATATGGTCAATTTTGATCTTCAAAAGTTATCAGATGGATGTTAGTGACCATTTTGACACCACCACCACCAATACCACCACCACACTACTCCCAACCCTCACACACATTCCTTATTTGCATATTTTAATCCAGGCATAGGTTTACTCCATATTATAGCAATGGGACAGGATTTTACATGGAGAGCGAGGAAGCACCACAATCAGAGCATATATTTAAGTATAGGTCCATTCCAAAGGCCATAGAGTTCATATATAATGATCTTTTTTCCTTGGATCATAATAGGAATATGCACGGCATTACAGCATTGCTGTGTTTACTTTCCTGAAAGTATGTTATAGATTAATAAATTGCAAAACACACAACATATGAAGGGCTTTTAGATTCCGTATTAAAATAATATTTGTTCTGAAAATTTTGATCTAAGATCATATTAAAAATGTTGTAAATCAATTCTATACTTCTTAGAACATGATATGAATATGCACGGCATTACAGCTTTGCTGTGTTTACTTTGCCGCAAATATGGGATAAATTTCTAATCCGTGAAACGCACTGCAATTTAACTGCTTTTAGAATTGATATTAAACTCAGAATTGATCGTCAAATTTAAATATGAAATCCTAATATCTTGATCCTAAATTGAATCCTCTCAATTGCATCCTTAACATGGGCCTCTTGATCATAGATCTTAGATCCTAAATTTTCAATTGAATCCTTAACATAATCTCCTAACCATTGACCCCTTGTCAAATACCCCAGACATATGCCAAACTTTTATTGTTATCAGTGGCGGATCCATGATTTAGACAATGAGGGGGCACGACCCAAAAAGAGGGCACACCCCTATTTCGGAGGATTTTTGGGGTCCACAATAATCAAATAAACTCTTTACTGCAAACAAAAAGGAAAGTTGCATACCCCTTATCTTTTTGCCAAAGTCTACCCCATGATTTATGACCGGGGTTTTGATCCATAGAAAAGAAAAGTTCAAATTTTATCCCGAAAACGCATCGTAACATTTTCCTGAAGTCTACCCCTGGCTTATGACAGGGGTCAGCTTATGACCAAGGTTTTCTATTTCATTAACCTGTCCCACATGTAGTGACCATGTATCTTATACAAACAACCTCTTACTGTGATATTCCTAACGCCTCCAGTATCTCTGTGCTGATGGTGCCACACTTTACGTGCCACATGACGCCTCCAGGTCCCTTCGGTCTCATGTAGCAGTTTTAACTGCACCATAAGTGACTATTGAATGTAAGTTTTCAGGATTTTGTTTGATTTCAGAAGTCTCTTAAGTTTGACATCCAAATACAATTACCCAAATCTACTTTCTTGGGAGTTTTGCAGTGATCTGCAATGAATTCAGAATTTCAGTGTGTATCTTAAGAATTTTTCATGACCTGGCTTACTAGTGTTGTAAATAAGCTATATATTAGATGCCTATCAATAACTACCGATACAATAAATGATGCATCCGGTAATTACATAGCTCTAATTCTTACACCCATTGTTGGCGACCATGTAGCAGGGATCTTTCATATATCAAACTGTTCATTCTGTATCTGTCACATAATAAAATGTATAAAAAAATAATGCGGAATTTGTTTTACTTCATTCAGGGATAATAATTATTTGTGAAACAAGTTAACGAACTCTAAGAAGATTTGTGTACTTAGTAAGTTTGTGGATTTCGGAGACAGCTTGAAATGAAGACGCTCCTATGGCGGCAGGATTGCGAAACCAGAAGTGCATTAAACACTTTATTCATGTCTGATGGACTAAAACGATACTACTGCAGAGATGCCACTTTTCCTGGTTTACCAGGAATTCCTGGTTTGGGTTCCAAGACTTCTGTCTTAAATTATTTTTAAACTGCTGTCTCGAGACAGCGGTTTTATTATATGCATACTGGAAGGAGCCGTTTACCTGGAATCCGGATCGTCAGAAATCAAGTATAGAATCTGACTGGTCTCTCCCTCCCCTCCCACCCTTGTCGTCCGGCTATAGTAGGGGCCTGACTGGTCATTTTGGCCGGTGGAGCGAACTTACATTGAATTAGAATGGGAGCTCATACCCCCTTGGTCCGGTCGGTGTCCAGTCTGCCCTAGACGCGCGTTGCCCAACTGGAACGCCTCCCTCCCTCCCACGCGGTCCCCGTCTTTGATTGGCTGCTACACTGCTGAGTCAGTCAGACGGACCATTGACCCCTAGACGCGTTTTTCACACATACGTCACAGCATCGGCCCTCTCTATCCCCTGTCCGTCTCTATCCTGTCCTGTTCTTGTTGATTTCATGAAGCCGAGAAAGCCTTCCATTAACCCACTAAAGGCCACCTACATATACACACATGTACACATAAGTATGATGACCCTTATTATATTAGGAGTTCTAATTGGTGTGGCATTGGTTTATTTGGAGTCTTGGGATCGTAAACATGCGTGCCATTCCCATATTAGGAGCCCCCAATAGCGTGGCATTATTATATTTGGAGGATATGTTGCGTCCAATTAACTAAATCACTTAACTGCACCAACATATTTATAAGGATATGAGTGGATAAACATCCCATGATGAACATTTCCTGTCAGACGGCTTTAATATGTAATTAAAAAAGAACCACAATGAAATCATAGTTACCTCAAGTAGAAGCCATGCAATAAACGCTTGCCTCTCTGAACATTGCTCACCCAAAATCAAAATGGTATCATAGACACTCATTCGGTAGCTCCCGGAGCGGAGCATACAAAACATAACCCTGCCTTGTGACTCACTCATTGGTACTTTGGATGTTACATCTTTGTACACCAATATACCAAACAGAGAGGGGCACATCGCAGTGGGAAGACATTTGATCAAACACCGGTAGGCAAGTGCTAATGAGCCCTCCAACCAGAGCCTTTGCCATCTGTTATGGCAGGTCCTAACCATGAACAATTTAGAATTCGACGTTAAACATTACCTACAAGTCGCAGGCACAGCTATGGGCAACCGAGTGGCCCCTACCTACGCCAACATATTCATGGGTGAATTTGAAGAAAAATATGTCTAGAGCTATCAAAAACAACCTTTGTTGTGGTTGAGGTTCATAGACGATATATTCTTCATCTGGACTCACGGTGAAGATGAATATCTGAAGTTTCTCCAACATTTGAACTCAGCTCATGCCACGATCAAATTCACTGGAGTCAGTCAACTTTCTGGATACCACCATAAGTATACATCCAGAGGGCCTTAAGACTGACCTCTACATCAAACCCACAGACTCCAACAACTAACTGAGGTTTGACTCGGCCCATCCGAGACACTGCATCAGAGGCATTCCTTATGGACAGTTCCTGCACATACGCAGAATCTGTTCAATTGACCCAGACTTCATAAAACATAGTATTATGAAGGGTCGTCATTTTGTGAGACGAGGGTATGACCCATGTCTCATACAGTCTGCTTTCCTGAGAGCTTGGGCCCAAACCAGGGACCTCCTACTGGAATCCAAAACCAAAATGGAAACCAGACACAACCACATCTTGATCACAACTTACTCACCCGGGTCCAAGTGCCTGTCTGAAATTGTGGAAAAGAACTGGGACCTCCTTATAAGGTCCTACCATACTAGGAAAATCCATGCCAAAGGTTTCATGACTGTGTACAAGAAACCCAGAAACATTGGGTCCTATGTTGTCCGAGCCAAATTGCCAGCCCCGCCCCAGGCGGTACCGGTAATACGGAGCAATATCTGCAAAACCAGAGGTTGTGGATATTGCACCCGGATGAACTTCACTGGGAAGATTACATGTGACACCACTGGTCGGATGTACTCATCCAAGATGAATGTATGTTGTAAGAGTTCCAATGTCATCTACTCTTTGGGCTGCAAACGTTGTGGCAAAAAGTATGTAGGACAGACAAAGGGACCCTTGATGGATCACATATGCACCCATTATTGCAACATTAGCAACACCGTGACCTCCAGCATTGTTGGTTCTCACTTTAATATGGCCTACCATAAACAATTGGATGATGTGGAGGTCACCATGGTGGACTTCATACATGCTCACCCAGCTAGTGACAAGGCCGCCTACCTATGGAATCTTGTGGAATTCAATTGGATTCAGAGACTCCATTCCAATGCCCCCACCGGTTTGAATATAGCAGATGCCCCCTTCGGGGCAGGCTAGTTTTTTTGGGGGTTATTGGAATTTTGTACTCATTCCCACCTAGATCGGAAAGTGTCTGGATGTCTATCCACATGCACACCATGGGTCCCAGACCTAGCCACGTCAAAAAAAAATTTCTAAAATTTTCTGGGGCCCGAGAAAATGTGGTGTGCTCCATAATCCATAAAGCACAGGGAACACTGAGGTAGAGGATCTATTCCTATTCCTTTCAAATCTTAAAAATTCCGGGAATTTTTAATTTTTAGGACGAATATTGTTCGCCCCCACTATAGGTGACCACTTACTCTATGTAATACCACACCTGAGTTTTGAATTTACATTGTAAATAAAGTAACTCAAAGCCAGACCCCCCTGTGGGGACTGGGACCACTCTAGGCAATGATCATTGTCTAACTCAGCACTAACACATGCCTGATGATTCCTCATAGGAAGAAACTGCTCTCATTAGAGTCCTAGATCCTGTATCTAAGCCTCAACCCATGGTTACCAGTAACTATGGTAGCTGTTACTAACTCTCCCTAGAGATGTGTACACAAATGGTGTTGCCTAGCAACAGTGTTCCCTATGATGTCAGTCCCCCTGGGACAAACCGTCATTCTGAGTGGTCGTATTGTGCAATCAAGTCATCTCTCCCTAGCTCTCGTCCGAAATTAGATATAGAACATTGCAGTCACAGTGCAAACCCTATGGGCTCAAAGCAGACATAGAACATTGCAGACACAGTGCAAACCCTATGGGCTCAAAGCAGACATAGAACATTGCAGACACAGTGCAAACCCTATGGGCTCAAAGCAGACATAGAACATTGCAGACACAGTGCAAACCCTATGGGCTCAAAGCAGACATGGAACATTGCAGACACAGTGCAAACCCTATGGGCTCAAAGCAGACATGGAACATTGCAGTCACAGTGCAAACCCTATGGGCTCAAAGCAGACATAGAACATTGCAGACACAGTGCAAACCCTATGGGCTCAAAGCAGACATAGAACATTGCAGACACAGTGCAAACCCTATGGGCTCAAAGCAGACATAGAACATTGCAGACACAGTGCAAACCCTATGGGCTCAAAGCAGACATGGAACTACAGTGACTGACACTGTCCTAACCTTCTCTCCACAACCTCTGTATGGAGATTGAATCAAGTTGGAGTGCATGCTAAGCACACCCCCATGCTGTCAAATCATGCACATGAAGGGCAAAAACAATGACTTTTAGGCTTCAGGGGGTTCCCTTAATAGAATTAGTTTTTTTTTGTTTCAGGTTTTGGGCATCTCAAGAGAATTTTTCCTCTTGTTAGAATAAATATGGTACCCATAAATGTTATCATTTTCAGGATTACACACTCTTAAGAACAATATGAAGAGGTCCATGGTGCAAAACCCTTTTGTTTCTATTAATTTTCATCATAAAATGCTGTTTTGATCTGATGATTTATTTAAAAACCATGTTAAAGTCCTATTAGAACCCCATATTAGGCTTGTGAGGCCTTTTTTGATGCACTATCGAGCTGTTTAGCTGTAAATAGCAACAAAAGCATTGTTGGCACCATGGACTAGAATCATGAGTTGTGCCTAATTTGTCTCACACGTTTTGTATCACTGAGATATTTCACATGCCTTTAAATATGATCAAGTAGAATACAAAAAAGGATGATTTTGGTGTCACTTGGTGATTATGCAATGATGGTGACCTTTTTGGTCCCACATTGAAAACTGTGTTGAAAATGAGTTTTTGCAAGCAAGTGTAGCAAGCCTACAAGACGCAAAACTGTAATACTATAATCTGGAGACCAACAAAAAAATCACGTTTTTCTTTCAAGAATAGTACTGACATATGTAGGGGACCAGAAATCCCCGTACCTGGTAGATTGACCCTCAGGGGCCAGTTACCTGGTAATCACTGCTCCCCTAGTGTGTATCATATCGATCCAGGTGTAGTTGGAAGGTGGAAATATCAGGCAAGGGATCATGGTGTAATGGTTAGCATGCTGGAATGTCATGCCAGAGATCCGGGTTCAAGTCCCGGTGATCCTAGATATTTTCACCGTCCTCTACACATACATTGATATTTGTGACAAATATTGACTAAGCACTGACATATATTGACTAATTGCTGACAAATAGTACATAGTCAAATATTGACGAAATGGCTGACAAATAGTGACTGTACTGACATAATTATATTGACTACTTGCTGTAAATAGTGAGTAATCATAAACATATGTAGGGGCCGGCACCATCATCTATATACTAGTGAAAATCATCCGAGAGACGTGTTCGTGTGTTGCTAACTAGGCGTCGTCTTGCGGTACCTGTTTGGTACAAGAAGGGGCAGCACCATGCCTCGCGCCCAGCTCCTACTAAGGAGCCAGATGATTGGCAGAAGAGGACTGCAGCCCGTCCAATCCACACACGTAATCTTACCTTCTGTATTCGAGATTTTTGTTTGTTTGTTTGTTTAGTTTTACGTCCGGGGGCCATCGAGGAACTCAGACATTCAAGAATTTTAAACTATTCAATAGTAATGGTAGGCTGCAGGCCTACCTCAGGTTTGCGCATATGAGTGGGTGGGTGTGTGTGCGCGCGTGCATATATTTATGAGTCTGCTTGTAGCAGTGGGACACGGCTCGTAGCGGTGAAATACCACTCGTGGCTCAAGGCCCCTCTTTATCGTGCTGCCTCACGCAGGTAACATGTCGCAAACTGTAGACACATCACCCGGTCGGTCACATTATCCTGACACCGACGGACCAGCCATTTTTCGATTTTTTTTTTTTTTTTTTTTAATTATATGTATATATGATCTATATGTACTTATATAAGTTTGATTCTTTGAGGAAGTTCAGGAGTTCTTTTGTTTCTATTGTGTTGAAGACAGCTTTCAGTGTTGTTGCATTTTTAAGATATTTTCTTCTGTTGCTTGCAGTCCTTCGACAGTTGAGCAAGATATGGTAGGTAGGTAAGTAGTTGTTTTACGCCATTTCGACAGTTAGGGTCATATCCATGGCGGTCAAACATGTTTTAGGTAACTATTTTAGTTAAGTTTTATACTCAAATAGTAATGGTTTAAGTCATTGTTTTAAGAAGAAGGAAATAGAGAATAACATAAAGGATTGAAGACTGAAGATTTTTTTTTTGTTTGTTTAGTTTTACGTCCGGGGGCCATCGAGGAACTCAGACATTCAAGAATTTTAAACTATTCAATAGTAATGGTAGGCTGCGGGCCTACCTCGGGTTTGCGCATATGAGTGGGTGTGTGTGTGTGTGCGCGCGTGCATATATTTATGAGTCTGCTTGTAGCAGTGGGACACGGCTCGTAGTGGTGAAATACCACTCGTGGCTCAAGGCCCCTCTTTATCGTGCTGCCTCACGCAGGTAACATGTCGCAAACTGTAGACACATCACCCGGTCGGTCACATTATCCTGACACCGACGGACCAGCCATTTTTTTTTTTTTTTTTTTTTCCTTTTTTCCTGTGGTATAAAGTAGTAATGTGTTTTTCAATAACATACATTTTGAAAGGTAATTAGATAAGGGTGTAAAGGCCAGCTTCCTTGAGGAAAGCTGTAATGCGATCAGGTCTGATGGTGTTAAAAAGGTCGCTTAGACTACCTGCTTGGTAGAAGCGTTGTCTAATAGGTGTAAAATCAGTGCATTCCAAGAGGAGGTGTTTAATAGTGAGATCTTCATCACATGCTATGCATGCTGGAGCGTTTTCTCCTTTGAGGAGATGGGAGTGGGTCAATCTGGAGTGTCCAATACGACAGCGTGATATGACTGTTTGATCTTTTCTATTTGAAGGAATGTGATGTCTTTTCTCCTTGACAGACTTGCAAATCGAGAACAGTTTATTATTGGGATTTTCATCCCATTGTGTTTGCCACAGGTCCTCAGTGTATTTCTTGATTACTGGTTTGAAGTCTGATGATGGTAAAGGGCATGGTTGTTGCGGGTAATCAAGTGCATGTCTAGCCAATTTATCGGCATCCTCATTGCCCTTGATGCCCACATGGCCAGGGAGCCAACAGAACCGGATGTCATATCCGGCCTGTTTGAACCCGATGAGGCCTTTCAGTATCTTCACTATTACTGGATGGTCGAGGTTGGTATTGTGCAGGTCTTCTAAGCATGATTTTGAGTCACTGAATACAATAAACTGTTTCCCTGGGGACTCTTTTATGCGCTTTAATGCAAGGAATATAGCACAGCCTTCCGCAGTGAAAATGGAGCTATGGTTTTGCAGGCGAGCAGCTACTCTTCTACCAGCTCCAACTGCAGCAGCTGCCACTTTTTCTTGAACCTTTGAGCCGTCTGTGTAGAAAGGTACATGATGAGGGAAGCTATAGCGTATTTCTGCATATCTGGTATGGTATTCAATTGGCGAAGTTCCGGTTTTTGTGGTCATGGCTAGGCTGAAGTCTACATGTGGGGACATCAGCTGCCAGGGTGGTATTTCTGGGATATGGGTTGGACTCAACATTGTCAAGTCCACTTCTAGTTGTGTTAGGTGTGTTCGTATTCGCACACCGAGAGGTTTGGCAATTCTTGGTCTATCATTGTACAGCTGATTGTTTTCAGGTTCAAAGACACACTTGTAGGCTGGGTTAGAACGATTTGTCTTCAGTCGGGTTGCATACTGTAATGAGAGTCTTGTGCGCCTAAGTTCTAGTGATGGTTCATTGCTCTCAACATACAGACTTTCATACGGGGAGGTCCTGAAAGCTCCAAGTGCCAAACGTAAACCTTGACGGTGTACTGGGTCAAGCATTTGGATGCTAGATGGTGTTGCCGAACCGTATACTTGGCAGCCATAATCAAGTTTTGATCGTATAAGTGCTCTATATAGCTGGAGAACAGTAGTGTCTGAGCCCCAATCTGTGTTGGCCAAAGCCTTCAGCAGATCAAGGGCCTTAGTACACCTGGCCTTAAGGTCTGTCATGTGTGGTACAAAGTTCAAACGTTTGTCAAATAGCATGCCCAGGAACCTGGTCTGTTCTACCACAGTGATTGGGTTCCCGTCTAATGTGAGAGCAGGATCTGGGTGAAGTTTTCTATGCTGGCAGAAGTGCACAGCAACTGTTTTTGATTGGGAAAACTTAAAACCATTTTCGTTTGACCAGTCTCGGATGTTATTGAGGCAGAGTTGAAGCTGCCGTTCTATTGTGTGCATGTGTTTGGCCTTGTAGCATATGAGGAGGTCATCCACATACAAACTACATGGCATGTCTCGTTGAATTGCCTTCACAACACTGTTAATTTTGATGTTGAACAGAGTGACTGAGAGTATACTTCCTTGTGGAACACCCAGTTCTTGTTTGTGTTCCAAGGATAGGTATGTTCCCATTCACACCTTAAAACGTCTGTCAGCCATAAAGTTTGAAATAAAAATGGGCAGGCGTCCACGGAAACCCATTTCATACAGGTCTCTCATGATGCCATGTTTCCATGCCATGTCGTACGCCTTTTCTAGGTCAAAGAAAACAGCGACGACATGTTCTTTTCTAACAAAGGCATCTCTGATATAGGCTTCGAGGTTGACTAGGTTATCAAGGGTGCTCTGACCTCTTCTGAACCCACTCTGGCGGTCAGAGATCGCATGGTTCTTCTCAAGAACCCACACTAGTCTGTCGTTAATCATTCGTTCCATGGTCTTACATAAGCAGCTTGTCAATGCTATTGGTCTATAGTTTGTTGGTTTTGTATGATCTTTGCCAGGTTTTGGGATGGGTATTACTGTGGATTCTTGCCATGATGTTGGCAGGTCGCCACTTTCCCATATTTGATTAAACAGTTCTAAGAGTACTTCTTGTGAGGATACAGGTAATTGTTTTAAAAATTCATAATGTATTTTATCTGGTCCTACTGCAGTGTTGTGAGACCTCCGTAGAGATTTCCTTAGTTCCTGCATTGTGAACTGTTGATTGTACTCCTCAAGGTTGGTTGAATGGAATTTCAGACGCTTTCTTTCTTCTTTCACTTTGGTGTTGAGGAAAGGTTGGCTACAGTTTTGAGAGGATGAGTAGTACTCAAACGTTTCAGCTAGTTTGTTGGCTATGTCCATAGGACTAGTCAACAGCTGATTCCCATTGACAAGATGTTGGACTCTAGACCCGGCACTTCTGCCTTTTATTTTGCGGACCATTGACCAGATCTTGCCAATGGGTGTACGTGAAGAAATACTAGATACGTACTTCTTCCAACATGCACTCTTTGCTTCACTTACGATGCGACGAGCCTGCGCCCGTTTGATTTTAAAATTTGCCAGGTTTTCAGCTGTAGGGTTGGAACTGAATTTGCGCAAAGCCTTTTTGCGTGCCTTGATGGCGTTCTTGCAGTTATTGTCAAACCAGGGGTTTCTTGGACGTTTTGGTGATGTTGATGTTTTTGGTACAGTCTTTTCTGCTATAGAGTGTAGTGTGCTGGTGAAACTTTCCATTGTGACCTGGGTATTGAGTTTGTCCTGGCACAATGATTGGAATGTGTTCCAGTCAGCTTTGTTCAATTTCCAATTGGGTTCTCTTTTTCCAATATTGGACTCTTGTAATTGTAAAAGGATGGGGAAGTGGTCACTTCCATGGAGGTCATCCAAGACTTTCCATGAGAAGTCTGGGAGGAGGGACGGATCAGCTATTGATAGGTCTATGGCGCTGTATGTACCATGTCCCGGATGAAGATAAGTATTTGAGCCATCATTTAGAAGACCCAAAGAGTTTTGAGCTAGGTAATTCTCTATGGTGCGTCCTATAGCATCAGTTGAAGTTCCACCCTATATGGGGTTATGCCCATTCACGTCCCCTAGGATCATAAATGGGGTTGGGAGTTGGTTCGTCAGTTGGACGAAATCTTGCAGAGTGACAGGTGATCTTGGTGGGATATAAAGGGAGACAAGAGTGATGGTTTTATCTAGAGTAATTGTAACGGCAGTTGCTTGGAGGTTTGTAGTGAGAGGTAGTGGGCTATGTAAGACATCATAACGGACCAAGATTGAGGTGCCACCAGTGGCTCTATCACCATCTGGCCCGAGCGTGTTATACGTTTTGAAGTTTTTAAGTGATATAACATCTGTGTCCTTTAGATAGGTTTCTTGTAGGCAAAATGCTAGTGAGTTAAATTGTTGGCATAATATTTTGAGTTCATTGAAATTGGCTCGAAAGCCACGACAGTTCCACTGAATGATTCCTCCACTTATCATACCGGGTGGTGGATAGGGGAGGGAGGTCTATTAGGACCTTTAGGTGATGAGGAGCAGCGGACTGGGCCACTCTCTTCCATATCTATTTCTAGTGAGTTGAATCTGTTCTGGGTAGGGCAGGTGCGATCACCCGATTTGCGTGGTTGGCCACTGCTACTACGCTGGGGCTTGTTTGCTTTCTGACTATTGCTTCCGCTGGCTCTGTTTCCTTTGTTTGTTTGATTTCTGTTTGTTTGCTGGTCATTCTTTGGTGCGTTTTAGTACCAGTTGTCTTCTGTGGGTTTGATCTTGGTTTCTCTGAATCAGTGACGACTCCAACTGAACTGCTTGTTGTAGCTTGCGCCTTGATTTTACAGTTGTGGGTCTCGTCGGTCTGAATTTCTACCGATGTAAACTTTTTCTTAGTCGTATACCAGGTTGGTGTCGGTGGGTTCAAAGCCTCAACCAACTTCCTCGCCTCAGGGTAGGAGATGTTGTTCTCAGCTTTTTTTGTTTGAACTTCCTTTTCTTTTTTCCATACTGGGCAGGACTTTGATATGGCCAAATGGTCGCCCTGGCAATTGGCACATTTTGCCTGGTTTTGACAGGTAGTGTTGTCATGACCATTTTGGCCACATCGAAAGCAGATGGGTTCCAGGCGACAAGAGTTCTTTCCATGTCCGAATTTCTGGCACTGGTAACAGCGCAGAGGATCCGGAATGTACAGGTTTACTTTCACGATCAGGTAGCCAATTTTAAGCCTTTGTGGAGGTTTGGGTACATCAAAGGTCATAAGGTACGTGTTGGTATTTACTAGTCCGTCATCAGTCTTCCTTTTGAAGCGTTTGACTGCAGTGACACCTTCAGACGCCAGCTCTTTCAAGATCTCTTCCTCTTCCATACCCTCAAGGTCTCTAGTGCGGATGATACCCTTACTTGAGTTGAGGGAACGGTGGGGGTGGGAATTGATGTTTATACCAGCGAATTGCTTTGCTTTGAGGAGGTTGGAAGAGTGTGCACGAGTGCCACACTCGATCAGAAGGTGATTGTTCTTGGTTTTCTTTATCGAAATGACTTGGCCGTCTATCCCCTGTATGCCTTTCTGGATGGCAAAAGGGGACAGCTTAGTCAAGGGTGTGTCTGGACTGGTAGATTCCAGGATCACAAATTTTGGCCAGTTCGAGGTCATTTGTTGGGTTAGTCGAGGTTCGTCGTCCGAGCCGTTGTCCGTTGCTGGTTTCCTTCTTTTCAATGGTTGGTTAGTTTGTTGGGGTGTAAGTTGATTATCCATAGTTAATAATCCAAGTATTTCATCATTCTCGCTCCCCACCCGCTTATGTTGGAGCCCCAATTTGGTTGATATGTATTCACACACCAGGGACTACGAGAATGACATACTTAAGGAATCATGTATCCCTCTCAGTGCAAAACAATGAGAAAATACAGTACTCAATTGTCCCTAAGCCGTCGCCGTCCAGGATAAAGTATTTACAATACTAGACATTTCATGAACGAACAAGTTTGTTGAAAGAATAAAGGTAGTGGTAACACGTAGTTAGTATGTTAAATATCCTGAGGCATGGGCACGACTGCCGATTAATTGGATCGGGACGGTCCAATTGCTCGTCTAGCTGAAGTAGGAGCCAAAGCTGCCGTGTTGCCAGCCAGAGCAAAACTAGGCCCCGTTGCTCTGGGGGCTCAGACAGCCAGGATCTCTTCCTCCCATTCACGAGTAAGCGACTCACGGCAAACAAGTCGCCCTCCAAGAGAAACATGCTGGAGGGAGCATGCCCCCCAATGGAAACATGCTGGGGGAGGCATGTGGATAGAAAAGATCAGACCCCTTTCGGCTGGGGATGCCAGAGACCCAGCATGGGTAGTAGAGAAAAGGTCACAGAGAAGACAGAATAAAAGAGAGAATGAGCGCCCTTCAAGATGGTTGGGGAAATCCCAGTCCTGCTTTTGGTACTCTTTGGACCAGGCTGATCAGTACATAAGCTTAACTGTGAGTTCAGTCTTGCATTCTTGGCACATTGGTTGGGCTTCACCTTTCAGATGGTGTTCGTGTGTAAGCCTTATGTGGCCAATTCGTAGACGTGTTAGTTTCACTTCGTCTGATCTGGATAGTTTTCTTTTTTCACCCTTTCCTTTCAGTCGAGGCTGAATGGAGTGTAGCTTGTTCTCATGCTGCTTCTTCCAGTCAGCTTGCCATTTCAGTTTCACATATTTCTTGATGGTTGATGTCAGGTCCGTGTGTGGGATTGGCACTTCTCGAGGTGTCAGTTTCAGTGCTGACTTTGCCGCTTCATCTGCTGCCTCGTTTCCGTCTATGCCAATATGGCTCGGCAGCCAGCAGAAAACCACATCTTCCTTTGCTTTCTCAAGGTTGTTGGTTTTGTCCCTGATATCTTGTATCAAAGGATTGTTTGGTTCATATTGGTTCATTGCTTCAAGGCATGACTTGGAGTCTGACAGAGCAATGAATTTCTGGTGAGTTGATATCTTGGCATATTCTAGAGCATGTAGCTAAAGGCCATCCGAAGGGTGGAAGATTTGAGGGCTTTGCCCAACCTGAACTACTTGTGTCGTGTTGGTTCTTATAGTCACTAAGTGAGCCAAACAGCCACCCACTTATTGAAAGTAATACGAACCATGGATGGCATTGCCTCTCAGCAGTTATTATATGGCAACTTGATTGATTGATTGATTTGTTTAACGTCCTAAGGCTGTAGGCCATATGGGACTGCCTCATTGGTTATCAGACATTTAGTCCATTCTTTTCTCAAACTTAATTTGCGTGTGTGTGTGTGTGAATGTGAGTGTGCGCGTGCGTGTGTTTGGGAGTCTGCTTGTAGCAGTGGGATACGGCTCGTAGCAGTGAGACACTGCTCGTGGCTCAAGGCCCCTCTTTATCGTGCTGCCTCACCCAGATGCTGTGCCGCAGACTGTTGACACATCATCTGACCGGTCCACATTATCCTGACACCGGCCGGACAGTCTTGGTTCTATACCAATCGGGCCAGCTTACCATGGAGAGCCACTTTCCAACCTAGCTGCAAGATTACTCTTCCAGCCGGGCTGGAGGATCATTCCCCCAGCCCACCTGACCGATACTTGAGGGGAGGTGTTTCCCCCCCGCTTCAGAGCTTCTCGAACATCTTCACTTCCCTGAGGAAGGTCAGAAGTTCTTTCTTACCAGTGCTGGTAAACACACTGTTCATGGACAAACCATGAAGGTGCTTGTCCCTACTCCTCTTTGTTGCCTGACATGAGAGCACCAGGTGTTCCATTGTCAGAGGTACTTGACATCGCTGACACGTGGGTTGGTTTTCACCCTTCATGAGGTGCCCGTGAGTCAGCAGTGAGTGACCTATCCGAAGACGGGTCAGTCTTGTTGATTCCCTCCTGGTCAGGCCAGTGTGGTCATGCTCTTTGCCAATCGAAGGTTCGATGGCTCTGAGCTTGTTGTTGTGGTCAGAACTCCATCTTTTCTGCCACTCTTTCTTTATGAACTCCTTGGCCATAGGGAGCAGGTCTGAAGAGGGGATGGGAGCCAAGCCGGGCTCCCGGCTCAGGGCAACAACACTGCTTCCTATCATATTAGGACCAGCCATCACTGCAGGTGGGGAAATCATAGTCTGTAAACCTGCTGGGTCAACTAAGTAATGATGGGGAGTTTTGAGCAGCTGGTTGCTAGTGGACTGTTGTGTAACATGTTCAAGGAAGATCCTATGGTTAGCTTGAGGAAACGAACTCAGAAGCCAGCTGAAACTTTCAGGGCTTATGGAATGGAGTTACATGCTCTATTGAGTAAAGCCAGACCTGGCACTGAAAATGAGGACTGGTACATGGATGACTTGATCAGCCAGTTTTCTAAGGGCCCAAAGGACCGAGACTAGCAGATTTTGTTTGTTTGTTTAGTTTTACGTCCGGGGGCCATTGAGGAACTCAGACATTCAAGGTTTCTCGGACATTAAGATCTTTCTTTTCTTTTTGGACAGGTATTTATATGCTGCTTGCCCGACACAGCAGTGACCGAATCTATGAATGACCGAATCTATGAGATGAAAGACCGAATCTATGAGGAGGGGTGAGGGGGAAAACTGCCATCGGGGCTTCATTCCCCTACTCTTTTCGAAGGATAGCAAGTGTTCTTTTATTTGCCTGGTCCCATAGGTAGGGCCAGAAAGACCATGGCCTTTAATAACTCAGACGTGGTTCACTGAGGGGGAATCCCATGGCAAAAGACAAGCATGTAGACCCGAGCTGAATACTAGCAGTTAAACACCTAACTTTATATCATATCACAGTACCCCTACCACCAGGTGTGAAGGCTGAATAGTAGCAGTTAAACACTGAATAGTATCAGTTAAACACTGAATAGTAGCAGTTAAACACTGAATAGTATCAGTTAAACACTGAATAGTGGCAGTTAAACACTGAATAGTAGCAGTTAAACACTTGAAGTTATATCATACCACAGTACCCCTACCACCAGGTGTGAAGGCTGAATAGTAGCAGTTAAACACTTGACGTTATATCATATCACAGTACCCCTACCACCAGCTGTGGAGGCTGAATAGTAGCAGTTAAACACCTGAAGTTATGTCATACCACAGTACCCCTACCACCAGGTGTGAAGGCTGAATAGTAGCAGTTAAACACTGAATAGTAGCAGTTAAACACTGAATAGTAGCAGTTAAACACTTGAAGTTATATCATATCACAGTACCCCTACCACCAGGTGTGAAGGCTGAATAGTAGCAGTTAAACACTGAATAGTAGCAGTTAAACACTGAATAGTAGCAGTTAAACACCTGAAGTTATATCATACCACAGTACCCCTACCACCAGGTGTGAAGGCTGAATAGTAGCAGTTAAACACTGAATAGTAGCAGTTAAACACTTGACGTTATATCATATCGCAGTACCCCTACCACCAGGTGTGAAGGCTGAATAGTAGCAGTTAAACACCTGAAGTTATATCATATCACAGTAACCCTACCACCAGGTGTGAAGGCTGAATAGTGGCAGTTAAACACTTGACGTTATATCATATTGCAGTACACCTACCACCAGGTGTGGAGGCTGAATAGTAGCAGTTAAACACTGAATAGTAGCAGTTAAACACTTGACGTTATATCATATCACAGTACACCTACCACCAGGTGTGAAGGCTGAATAGTAGCAGTTAAACACTGAATAGTAGCAGTTAAACACTTGACGTTATATCATATCAAAATAACCCTACCACCAGGTGTGAAGGCTGAATAGTAGCAGTTAAACACTTGAAGTTATATCATATCACAGTACCCCTACCACCAGGTGTGAAGGCTGAATAGTAGCAGTTAAACACTGAATAGTAGCAGTTAAACACTGAATAGTAGCAGTTAAACACTGAATAGTAGCAGTTAAACACTTGAAGTTATATCATATCACAGTACCCCTACCACCAGGTGTGAAGGCTGAATAGTAGCAGTTAAAGACTTGACGTTATATCATATCACAGTACCCCTACCACCAGGTGTGAAGGCTGAATAGTAGCGGTTAAACACTTGAAGTTATATCATATTACAGTACCCCCATCACCAGGTGTGAAGGCTGAATAGTAGCAGTTAAACACTTGAGGTTATATCATATCACAGTACCCCTACCACCAGGTGTGAAGGCTGAATAGTAGCAGTTAAACACTGAATAGTAGCAGTTAAACACTGAATAGTGGCAGTTAAACACTGAATAGTAGCAGTTAAACACTGAATAGTAGCAGTTAAACACTTGACGTTATATCATATCAAAATAACCCTACCACCAGGTGTGAAGGCTGAATAGTAGCAGTTAAACACTTGAAGTTTTTGTTTGTTTGTTTGTTTAGTTTTACGTCCGGGGGCCATCGAGGAACTCAGACATTCAAGGTTTCTCGGACATTAAGTCCTTTCTTTTCTTTTTGGACAGGTATTTATATGCTGCTTGCCCGACACAGCAGTGACCGAATCTATGAATGACCGAATCTATGAGATGAATGACCGAATCTATGAGGAGGGACGAGGGGGAAAACCGCTACCGGGGCTTCATTCCCCTACTCTTTTCGAAGGATAGCAAGTGTTCTTTTATTTGCCTGGTCCCATAGGCAGGACCAGACAAACCACGGCCTTTGATCACTCAGACGTGGTTCACTGAGGGGGAATCCCATGGCAAAAGACAAGCATGTAAGCCCAGGCCCGCGCATATGGACACCAGCTGCCCACATGCTCACCCCAAGACACAAGAAACCCCAAGTTTGTCGCCTTTTACGAATCTGGTATGCCCACTGTTAGTATGGAAGGAGATTTCTCCTTGTGGACTCCCAATGAAGTTATTCTGCTCCTTCATGCCCTCACATGAAGGTCCCCACTCCACAGGGGGAACACTTGAAGTTATATCATATCACAGTACCCCTACCACCAGGTGTGAAGACTGAATAGTAGCAGTTAAACACTGAATAGTATCAGTTAAACACTGAATAGTAGCAGTTAAACACTGAATAGTGGCAGTTAAACACTGAATAGTAGCAGTTAAACACTTGACGTTATATCATATCACAGTACCCCTACCACCAGGTGTGGAGGCTGAATAGTAGCAGTTAAACACTTGAAGTTATATCATATCACAGTACCCCTACCACCAGGTGTGAAGGCTGAATAGTGGCAGTTAAACACTTGACGTTATATCATATCACAGTACCCCTACCACCAGGTGTGAAGGCTGAATAGTAGCAGTTAAACACTTGACGTTATATCATATCACAGTACCCCTACCACCAGGGTTGTGCACTTATTAGAAATAATTTTTGTTTTATATTTTTATAGTATTAGACAATTTTTTAAGTGCACAGTGCGCTAATTACGTCGAATACGGTACTCTAGCTACAATAGAAACCACACAATTGGCTAATTTAGGCTATCATCCTTGTCTTGTGATTGGGTAAAAAGAAGGAAAGATTAAAGAGTTCCTGTCTGGTGGTGCTGTGGCTGTGCCGAGAATCCCATCAAGATGGTCATTCGTACCAGGGGGGATTTATTGCTACCGTCAGCGGTGTGAAATCCTGAAATCCATTTCATCTGAAGCGTATTATTATTATACGACCTCACATGGGAATGTAGTTTATATCTTTACACTGAATTAAAGTGATTAAAATACCATATTCATTCTAATAAGCGCACATGCTCTAATAAGCGCACCCCCCTCCTTTTGAGCCAGAAGCAGAGCCCTCCCAGGTCTCAAATCATTAGAATTAAGTGTTCAAATAAACATTTTTAAGAAAAGAATCAATGATTTTAAGCTTTAGGGGGGGGGGGCTTATTAGAATTAATTTTTCTATTAAGGATTTGAGCACCCAACAAGTAATTTTCCAACATGTGCGCTTATTAGAATGAATGCGGTAGTCAATTGAGCACTTCACACCACCTGATTTCTTACTAAAAGGAGGCCTAAGATAACGATAGCAATATTAATCTCCATTTGGGTGGAAATTAGATCAACAATTCTAACATGCCCCCCCCCCCTCATAAATGGCTATTCAATTTCCCATTGGATTCGTACACATCTCAGGAATGATCCTGCAGAGCATCCAAACCACTGAATTCAGCGTTTCAGCTGAGGTTTCACACCCCTGTACTGTACGTTTCCATCATAAAAGCACGTTGAAAGTGATGAGGGGAGTGTATATGACCCCCTGTGGAGTGGGGACCTTCATGGGAGGGCATGGAGTGAGTGAGTAATAGATGTTTAACGCCATTTCGACAGCTAAGGTCATATTCATGGCGAGAACTACATTACACAATTTCACAGGGAATGTGTTAGTGCCCGCGCATATGTGCACCACACACATCCCGAGGGGATAGGAAAGAGGAGAAATAGACCCTTTTAAGTGGGCTAGGGAAGCCCGAATGAGAATGAAGGTCAGAGGATAAGAGAGGACAGTAAAGGGAGACCAGACCCCTTTTAAAAATGGGTTGGGGAGACCCGGGGAGGGCATGGAGGAGCAGAATTACTTCACTGGGAGTCCACAAGGAGAAATCTCCCATTCTACCAGTGGGCATACCGGATTCGTAAAAGGCGACAAACTTGGGGTTTCTTGTGGTTTGAGATGCATGTGGGCAGCTGGTGTCATCTTGTGCAGGCCAGGGCCTACATGCTTGTCTTTTGTCATGGGTTTCCACCTCAGTAATCAAAGCCTGTGGTTTGTTTGGCACTGCTTATAGGACCAGGCAAATAAAAGAACACGAGCTATCCTTTGAAAAGAGTAGGGGAATGAATACATATATTACAAGATGACAATATATGACAATTTCTTTTTGTTCTAAAATTGTTTTATTGCCATTTCACTATGTTACAAGGTGATATAATTTGACAATACATTTGAGTCCTTTATGACTTGTCATGCATACGAAAATTGTGGATGAGAACAATACAACTGTGGTATGATAATTTTGAAATATCCATGAGACGATTGTGTCCTAATGTAATCAGGTGTCAGTCATAGTGTGGTTATAGTGAGATATCCATGACAAGATTGTGTCCTAATATAACCAGGTGTCTGGATGTGGTATACAGGTTAGGGAAATATCCATGTCCTGATATAAACAGCTGTCAGTCATAGTGTGGTTATAGTGAGATAATGTAGCCAGGTGTCTGGATGTGGTATACAGGTTAGGGAAATATCCATGTCCTGATATAAACAGCTGTCAGTCATAGTGTGGTTATAGTGAGATAATATAACCAGGTGTCTGGATGTGGTATACAGGTTAGGGAAATATCCATGTCCTGATATAAACAGCTGTCAGTCATAGTGTGGTTATAGTGAGATAATGTAGCCAGGTGTCTGGATGTGGTATACAGGTTAGGGAAATATCCATGTCCTGATATAAACAGCTGTCAGTCATAGTGTGGTTATAGTGAGATAATGTAGCCAGGTGTCTGGATGTGGTATACAGGTTAGGGAAAATCCATGTCCTAATGTAAACAGCTGTCAGTCTGGGTGTGGTTTACAGGTTTGCGGCGTCCAGTTCCCGGGCCATCTGACACCCGGTACACTGTGCGCACAGACACATGGCCCAGGCATCCTTGTTGATGGATCCCTGCAATGTACAATAAACATTGTTATAACACATAAGTATACACTCAGGGGCGGCGGAACCATTTGAAAGTTGGGGGGGGGGGGTTAAAGGTCAGGTATTGGCCCGTGACCCCCCCCCCCCCAGAAAGGGGGGTGGGAGGAAGCATTCTGGATGTATTGGAACCATAGTTGTGATGGAAAGCAGGGGGGGGGGTCTGGGGGGCATCCCCCCTGAAAATCTTGAAAAGTAAGGTGCCACAAAGGTGCATTTTGAGGACAGAAGACATGGAGAGCAGGGGGATTTGGGGGCACCCCCCCCCAGAAAATTTTGAAAATTGAGGTGCCACAAAGGTCTGTTTTGGTGCATTTTGACGACAGAAGATGTATTCTCTGGGCCCTGATAAATCCCCCCTCATATCTATAGACCTAAGAGATAAAAATCAGAAGATTCCCATATAGGATATCTACAATATATAAAAAGGAAGCCCCCCCCCCACAAAAAGACTTTGAAAATTTAGATACCATATGATACATTCTCAAGCAACTTGTAACACAATTTCCCTCTGCCTTACCACAGACCTACATTTTATACAGACTTTGCTTAATTATCTTTCTGTCAGGATTATATTGATCTTGGCCTCATATATCCCATATTTGTTATATTCCTCCCACCTTGAATAAAATTGAAATTTTAGGGTTAAAATGGTGCATTATGGGGAGTTCAACAAGCATAGTTGGATGCTCTATTGGATTGAAATTGTAGGCCTTATGAATTGACAGTGGTATTGGCCTGAAATGTCACAATTTTCTGAAAAAAGTTAGGGGGGCAAAAACATAGTCTTGCCCCCCAAACAGGAAAGTTGGGGGGCATGTGCCCCCCCCTCCCCGTTCCGCCACCCTTGTACACAGCACATGTGTTCAACACACAACCATGCTAGCACAACTCGTATAAATCACATCGTTTTTAAGTACTAGCTGATTATGGCACCATATTTAAGAGATTACTGGTAGGGAAATATATCTATCATATCATGTACTGTTGCCATGATAGTCTTCATTGCAGAAATACTTATATTAATGGCATATAAAATCAAAACAAAATGGTGGAATTGAAAAATAAATTTGTTCCTAAGGAGTCAGTGCCGTGACTATAATTATTCAATGCAAATTTCTTGCAAAACATCTGGTTTAATCAGAGTTAACTCTGTAGACACCTAACGTTTTTCATAACAATCTTTGAAAATATTATATCAAAAAGAAAAAAGAGAGAAATCCGAGTTAACTTTGAGAAAAGTACAATAAACTTGTTTGGCTTATCTGGTACCGGTAAGCACCAGGCATAACATTATTATTAGGCCTGCAGTAGACGTACCAGCAACCAAGCAACTCCGTTTTTAATATGGGGTAAAAAGTGCTGAGTTTTCACATCAATATGATGTAATATCATGAGTTGTGCTAGCTGGGAACAAACATCAGTCTATATCATACACATCAGTACAAATAAACACCAGTGCTTTTGTTTGTTTGTTTAGTTTTACGTACATATCCTGAGACATATTCAATGATAATGAAGCTCATTTGTCTTAGGATATTGTATTCCATATTAAAAATCCAAGTTTGAATTTTTGATATCTGAGGGTGACTATTCTATGTTAGCTGTGTTTTCATCCAATCAACTTTGATCCTAATTCTGTAAACATCTGTTATCTACATTATTAGATGTTAGGGTAGACATATCACAAATAAATGTTCTAACCTGGATGCCAAGAAGCGTCCTCATCTTGGTACGTAGAGCCACGGGCTGCGAGCACCCAACACAGCAGTCTTCACCCAATCGTGTTGACACGCCGCCCATGAAGCACGGAAAGCACAACCAGGCATACATCACTGTAATGTAACATGTAGGTAAACATAATGTGTTATATGTCATGGAGCAGGGGGGGACATAACCAGACATACATCACTGTAATGTAACATGTAGGTACACATGTTGTGTTATATGTCATGGAGCAGGGGGGGACATAACCAGACATACATCACTGTAATGTAACATGTAGGTACACATGTTGTGTTATATGTCATGGAGCAGGGGGGGACATAACCAGACATACATCACTGTAATGTAACATGTAGGTACACATGTTGTGTTATATGTCATGGAGCAGGGGGGGACATAACCAGACATACATCACTGTAATGTAACATGTAGGTACACATGATGTGTTATATGTCATGGAGCAGGGGGGACATAACCAGACATACATCACTGTTATGTAATATGTAGGTACACATGTTGTGTTATATGTCATGGAGCAGGGGGCCATAACCAGACATACATCACTGTAATGTAACATGCAGGTACACATGTTGTTATATGTCATGGAGCAGGGGGGGACATAACTAGACATACATCACTGTAATGTAATATGTAGGTACACATGATGTGTTATATGTCATGGAGCAGGGGGGACATAACCAGGCATACATCACTGTAATGTAACATGTAGGTACACATGTTGTGTTATATGTCATGGAGCAGGGGGACATAACGAGACATACATCACTGTAATGTAACATGCAGGTACACATGTTGTTATATGTCATGGAGCAGGGAGGACATAACCAGACATACATCACTGTAATGTAACATGTAGGTACACATGTTGTGTTATATGTCATGGAGCAGGGAGGACATAACCAGACATACATCACTGTAATGTAATATGTAGGTACACATGTTGTGTTATATGTCATGGAGCAGGAGACATAACTAGACATACATCACTGTAATGTAACATGTAAGTACACATGTTGTGTTATATGTCATGGAGCAGGAGACATAACCAGACATACATCACTGTAATGTAACATGTAGGTACACATGTTGTGTTATATGACATGGAGCAGGGAGGACATAACCAGACATACATCACTGTAATGTAATATGTAGGTACACATGTTGTGTTATATGTCATGGAGCAAGAGACGTAACCAGACATACATCACTGTAATGTAATATGTAGGTACACATGTTGTGTTATATGTCATGGAGCACGGGGACATAACTAGACATACATCACTGTAATGTAACATGTAAGTACACATGTTGTGTTATATGTCATGGAGCAGGAGACATAACCAGACATACATCACTGTAATGTAATATGTAGGTACACATGTTGTGTTATATGTCATGGAGCAGGGGGGACATAACCAGACATACATCACTGTAATGTAGCATGTAGGTACACATGTTGTGTTATATGTCATGAAGCAGGGGGACATAACCAGGCATACATCACTGTAATGTAACATGTAGGTACACATGATGTGTTATATGTCATGGAGCAGGGGGGGACATAACCACTGTACATCACTGTAATGTAACATGTAGGTACACATGTTGTGTTATATGTCATGGAGCAGGGGACATAACCAGACATACATCACTGTAATGTAACATGTAGGTACACATGTTGTGTTATATGTCATGGAGCAGGGGGGGACATAACCAGACATACATCACTGTAATGTAACATGTAGGTACACATGTTGTTATATGTCATGGAGCAGGGGGGACATAACCAGACATACATCACTGTAATGTAACATGTAGGTACACATGTTGTGTTATATGTCATGGAGCAGGGGGGACATAACCAGACATACATCACTGTAATGTAACATGTAGGTACACATGATGTGTTATATGTCATGGAGCAGGGGGGGACATAACCAGACATACATCACTGTAATGTAACATGTAGGTACACATGATGTGTTATATGACATGGAGCAGGGGGGGACATAACCAGACATACATCACTGTAATGTAACATGTAGGTACACATGTTGTGTTATATGTCATGGAGCAGGGGGACATAACTAGACATACATCACTGTAATGTAACATGTAGGTACACATGTTGTGTTATATGTCATGGAGCACGGGGACATAACTAGACATACATCACTGTAATGTAATATGTAGGTACACATGTTGTGTTATATGTCATGGAGCAGGGGGGGACATAACCAGACATACATCACTGTAATGTAATATGTAGGTACACATGTTGTTATATGTCATGGAGCAGGGGGGGGGGCATAACCAGACATACATCACTGTAATGTAACATGTAGGTACACATGTTGTGTTATATGTCATGGAGCAGGGGACATAACCAGACATACATCACTGTAATGTAATATGTAGGTACACATGTTGTTATATGTCATGGAGCAGGGGGACATAACCAGACATACATCACTGTAATGTAACATGTAGGTACACATGTTGTGTTATATGTCATGGAGCAGGGGGACATAACTAGACATACATCACTGTAATGTAACATGTAGGTACACATGTTGTGTTATATGTCATGGAGCACGGGGACATAACTAGACATACATCACTGTAATGTAATATGTAGGTACACATGTTGTGTTATATGTCATGGAACAGGGGGGACATAACCAGACATACATCACTGTAATGTAACATGTAGGTACACATGTTGTTATATGTCATGGAGCAGGGGGACATAACCAGACATACATCACTGTAATGTAACATGTAGGTACACATGATGTGTTATATGTCATGGAGCAGGGGGGGACATAACCAGACATACATCACTGTAATGTAACATGTAGGTACACATGTTGTTATATGTCATGGAGCAGGGGGACATAACCAGACATACATCACTGTAATGTAACATGTAGGTACACATGATGTGTTATATGTCATGGAGCAGGGGGGGACATAACCAGACATACATCACTGTAATGTAATATGTAGGTACACATGATGTGTTATATGTCATGGAGCAGGGGGACATAACCAGACATACATCACTGTAATGTAATATGTAGGTACACATGTTGTGTTATATGTCATGGAGCAGGGGGGACATAACCAGACATACATCACTGTAATGTAACATGTAGGTACACATGTTGTTATATGTCATGGAGCAGGGGGACATAACCAGACATACATCACTGTAATGTAACATGTAGGTACACATGATGTGTTATATGTCATGGAGCAGGGGGGGACATAACCAGACATACATCACTGTAATGTAACATGTAGGTACACATGTTGTGTTATATGTCATGGAGCAGGGGGGACATAACCAGACATACATCACTGTAATGTAATATGTAGGTACACATGATGTGTTATATGTCATGGAGCAGGGGGGACATAACCAGACATACATCACTGTAATGTAAAATGTAGGTACGATGTATTATATGAGATATACAGTAAAACCCCTGTCATAAGCCAACCTCAGTCATAAGCCGATTTTAGGGTGAAATTTTATTATTCTATTATAATAAAGCCCCGGTAATAAGCCAAAGGGTGGATTTTGACAAATTATTAGAAGCAGATTTTGACCAAAAATTGCCAAAAAGGAACGGCTTATGACCAGGATTTTACGGTATGTGATACAGGCATACATAACATGTACTGATATGTGCTGTAATACTCTCCGTGTGAGGCGCACCCCACATACAAGACACATCTTGAGTTCAGGAACTATCTATTAGGCAGATCCTGAGACATAATTTGGTACCTTTAGTATTGCTTTATAGATTCAAATCCTCATGTATAAGACACATACTGACTTGCAGGCATGTTATATAAGGTGCAGTGGGGGTTTTTACAAGGTGCAGCTTACACACAAGGTATTACAGTTATATATGTCTGGTTATGTAACACTGAGCAACATTTTTGCACTTTCGGAGAACAACTGGGATAAAACCAACTGATCATGGTCAATTCAAGGGTGCTGAATTCAGAAATCACAATGAACTTGCTAAGTTTCTTCTCATTTCCGAGTTATTTGATGTTAAAAATGCATGAAATGCAATAAAAGAGCCAATAAGAAAATGTGGTATATTGTTGCTATGAACCTATTCATTGCTTATAAGGCCACACCAAAAAATTAAGTTGGTCTACGGATTTCCCTCTCCATATTTTCGGAAATACAAAAATGTTTCCTTTGAAAAAAATCTTGTCTACGGATTTCGCTCACTTCACTTTCTACAAGTTTTCTCTTTATGATGTTTGGCAATTTTTTTTTTTTAAATAAAATTTTTTCGCTCGCCTCAGTTTTCCAGCAAGGAATCCATTAGACGCCAAAAAAATCTTTAAAAAAAAAAAAAAAGAAGAAATTTTGTTCGCTCGCACCATTTTTTCAAAACCAAAATCCGTAGACCAACTTATTTTTTTGGTGTGGCCTAAGATAGCAATTTTCAGCATTAAAAGCAGGGATGTAAGTCAATGTGTACTGAAAGTTCTGAAGATATCCATGGAAATTCTATGTTCATATTAAAATACTACAAAACTGTGATCTAAGAAGATAAATTTTGTTAAATCTACAGGCACTTCAAACTTTGAAAATTCTGAAATCAGACTAAATTCTGAAAACTTACATCCTTGTAAAAGAGACCCATTTTATTCAAGTTCAGTGTCAATGCATCTGTATCTATCTAATACTGCTGAATTATATACAGGGCAAATCCCTTTTTTTATATTCTAGGGTCACCCAATATTGTTTAATATAATTATCTAACATACCAATGCAAAAGAGTATATGATGAAGTGTGTCAGGTTCTTATCAAACAGCTATTCGATAGCATAGAATCCTAAGTTGAAAATTGTTATTTCATGAATAGGTTAATAGTGACTATATTCCACATTTTCTTGATGTTGAAGACATGTATTATCCGGAAAACACACATTTAACTATGAAAAAAATAAGCTTCCTGCCAAATTTTTCACTCGCATTGGCTCTTTTATCACATTTCATGCATCTTTAAAATTAAATATCTCAGAAATAAGAAGAAATCCAGCAATTCCATTATGATTTCTGAATTCAGCACCCTTGAATTGACGAAGAACAGTTGGTTTTATCCCAGTTGTTCTTTGGCGGTTCCTCAGTGTAATTTCTGTATATAACCTGGCTACAACTTGCTTCAGTTTCATTCCCCTCACTTTATAAAGGTTTATTACGGATTATTTTGAAATAGTGGCACTATAGAACAGTAAAGCTGCAATTTTCAAGCAACAGATTCAGCTTATAGCTCCCTCTATTTAAAGTCGGGTGCAGCTTATACAAGGCAGAGGCTTATACGAGAGAATTTACAGTACTTGAGATTATACTTAAATACATTACTATTTACATAGGTCTTCCCCCATACTTTTTCAGCTGCCATTTTTACCCTTTTTAACCCAAACCTTTTCTGCACTTTCCCAAACATTGGAAACCCCCCCCCCCCCCCCTTAGTGGATGACTTACTGGATTTAACGTCAGAGAAGCAGTCAAACATTCCCGTGCTCCATTCGCGGGTACCAGGGTTCACCTGTATCATCCCTGGGTTCATCTGGTTGCTCATAGGCTGTGTCGTGATTGGCTGCGCCATCTTGAAGTTCTAGATGAGTAATCTGCAGCAGTAAAGTAGAAGGACGTAAGCCGATGATTTGTTGAGATTTAAGCACCAATTCAGTTTACATATTTGTTTGAAATAGTGGGGTCGGCTTATAGGGGAGGTCTCAGTTCCAGGCATTACAGTTTGAATCAATCTGATTTGGTTGATATTTGGCTTTATGATTTTCTCCAAGTTGGGATAAGCCTATAAGGAAGCCTTATTTGAGGTTTTATAGTACCTCTAAGTTGAAGTTTGAGTATAATTTTATGAGCAGGGATGAAAGTCACAGAGCACAAAAATCCCTGAAATGGTCCAATATGGACCCACAAACCTAGGTTTTACTATTGGATCTGTACAGATCACAAGGATGGCCAATTTAGCCTTCAAATATCCGAGATTTTGGATATATCCTGAAGAATCCCATGCCTGCATGCTTCAGGCCAGTGGCAAAAGTGGGATTGATTGATTTGTTAACATCCTAAGGTTCTTACACCTCATGGGACTGCCTCATTAGTTTATGGACATAAAGTCCTTTCTTTCTCAGTTTTGGACAGGTATTTAACAGCTGCTTGTCCATACAGCTAGACAGGTATTTATACACTGCTTGTCCATCACAGCGGTGACCGCATCAATGGCTGACCAAATCTATGAGGAGGGATGAGGGGGACAACCGCTACCAGGGCTTCATTCCCCTTCTCTTTTGAAAGATAGCAAGTGTTCTTTTATTTGCCTAGCCTTCTTCACAGGCCTGAAGCGGGGCATCAGTGCATCATGACCTGCCTCGAGGCATGTGATGATGTCGTCACTGACAAGCTTCAGGCATGTCATGTCTGTCCACAGGGCTGCTGCACATAAGCCATTATCAGATGACACATAGGTTAGCAATGACCTCATGTTGTTGTCAATAGGGAGCCTAAGTCTCGCGATAAACTATGTCGTAAAAAAATTTCTGATTTGGAACTAAAATAACCAATATTTGAATTGACCCAAAGGCCCACCATATATGAAATTTTAAGGCTCAACTCTCACTCTTAAAAAAAGTTATGCCAGGCCTAAAATTTTCCCCTATCCTTCAAGCTTGCGGGCGATAATATGCTGAGCTCAGAATCCGCCTTGCATCCGCCTGCACGTGACGTGACTTCACCTCCCTATAAAAGCTTCTATTATTTATTATTTCTTGACAAAACCAACACTTGAGGTGATGTTGCACTCCTGAACACAAAACTATATACCATTACACCCTGCAGGATTAGTGGTGCCCTCACAATATTAATATACTTAAACCAGAGATGTCAGTTCGATATTTGGCGAAACTCTGAAAATTATTTTTGGGCACTTCAAAAGTGGGGTTATACTCTAATCAGAGTGACAAATACCTTCAAAATTAATCACTTAGGGTTGGGTGTATCTTTAAGGATTATCAGAGTTATAAAATATTCATTTTAATTTTTTTTTCTTATTATTTCTGTAGTAAAATATCACCTTTGAAACTCTGAAATCAGAGAAAATCTGAAACTCTGTCATCTCTGTTAAACTTACAGGTAAGTCTATTGATTTGAAAATGAGTGTTTCAGTGAGAATTCAGAGCCACGAGTACACCTTCCTATGTAAAACAAGTTATTTCCCTAATATTTAACAAAGTCTTAGAGACCCCTCATAGATTGGACAAAGTCTTTGAAATAATATTCTCACAAAATAAAATTCACCAAGCCTCTGGGCAGGAAACGACATGTTTTTAAGGGTGTCCCCAGCATTGTAAAATTGGCCAAACAAGAAATGCGGTTGTGACCGCGTAAAAAACGCCTCCCTGCGTTTTTTTTAGCGCCTCCCCACATGACCCCACATTTAGCGCCTCCCCGGCGGTCCCGCGAAGCGGGACGGGAGGCTCATTTCTTGCATACAAGGGAATTTTAATAGTTTGTGGATTCTGTATTGTGACACCTCATCACATGGGGGAAATGCAATCATCATAAAAAAAATGACAAAGGAGGGTCATGAATAGTTAAATTTGGCATGAGGTCATTCATGGATGGCCCCAATGGCAATGCAGGTTTTTTTTTTTTGATTTTTTGTTAAATTCGGTAGAATTCTACTGATCTACCGAACTCAACATTTTTGACCATGTTACGCGCCCATGTTACCGGAAATCCAACTTCCTTTTTTTTTTGCCTTATCTAAGCCTTATGGAGAGCAGGCCTCCGGGAGCAGGGGTAAGCAAGATCACCGAAAAGGTGGCAAGGACGACTGCCAAGACAGTGAGACTCAAGAGTTCTTGTTTTAATTATTCAGTAAATTGCGAAGTGAAGTCTGACAAATGTAAAACAGTTTAAACACGCACACACCAGGGCTTTTGACAGGATTTTTTGCAATGCGCCAAATTGCACACTTTTAGCAAATACAATGCGCCATTCTGTAAATGAATGGCCATTCTAGCCATTTAAATGCGACATTTAAGCATTAAATGCGTGTATTACGCACTGCGCAGCCCTGTCAAAAGCCCTGCACACAGACACTCTCTGACTCTGTCACGCCTCGTGCCATGGAGTGCGTCACTGACTTGTCGCTGTGACTTGGTCTTTCAGATTGAACAAATATGCAAAAATTCACGACAAACGATAGATAAATTATAGATGAAAATGATCAGCGCATCCTACCTGATTTATGTAGATGTAATAGTTGACACTGTGAGGGCTGCAGTGCAGACGTGATTACAAAGAATAAAGGAGACTTTTCTTGTCCGTTTCTGACGTTGTCTGCTGGAGAGGAACGCCGCGGCGTGTTATCGGGAGATCTCGCCCCAAGCGAGATTTGGGGTTTCCCGCCCTCGTGGTGTCACGGTACTAATAGGGCCAAGAACGTTATGATTCACCCCCCATCTTCCGAATGCACCATGGCTCGAGATCGAGTGTACACTCTGAGGTGTACACTCTGAAGTGTACACTTTCAGGGTTAGAGTAGTTTAATATAGGGAGTGGTCATTTTTTATAAAAAAAAAAAAAAAAAGGGGGCACACAAATTTTTGACTGCCATCTAGGGGGGGGGGCTCTAAAAAATTTCCGCGCAACTGTTTGGATGCCAGCTGGGACAATGAAAAAATTGGCATTTGGGATTAATAGTGAACCAAATAATCATACTCCAAGCTCTAATAGAACTAGAGACAATTAAAGGGCTAAGGATACTGTCCCTACGCCGTAGAACTATTTTTGCCAAAAATGTCTTTGCATCGAGGCTATTTGCTTATTTTTTAAAGGACGATTGCGAGTTTGCACTACACCAACTCCTTGAGAAAGCAGTTGTACACATCCCCTCCAGAGTGTACACCTGAAAGTGTACACCTCAGAGTGTACACTCGAGCTCGAGCCATGCTTTTATGCATCTTCCACCATAAAACTGGCGTCAATCGGGTTCTAATTTGATGGCGTTCATAAATAAAGGCTTAAATTAAAGCTGAAGTCATTCTTGATTTTTTTAGCATGGTCAACCATAACGGAGTCAGATCTGTTTTTGCACCAGTTGCCATGGAAATCACCATGTTGAATAAATTAAATGATACAGGCGCCCCTGACAAGTCACAAATGTGACCTTGGACCCCTCTCTGACAAAATAGGTTTCCATGGTGACCAAAAAATTTTTGCAACTTTTTCCCCCCAAATCATTACCTTTCTTCTGGTACCAAAATTATTAATCTGCGATAAAAATAAGGTCCCCTGGCACTGGTTATACCAAGCAAAACACTGTTTTTAGTTGGGACTATTTAGCTAGGCTTACCAGGGCGGATTACTACCGTGACACCTCGTGTAGGGATTGGGATTGATCCGATTCATTGAAGACCGCGTTTACCTCCCGGTTTGCCTTCTCTACCGTGGTCATAAAACACGTAATAATGCCACAGTTCTATACTTCTACAAAACTCTTCTGGTAGATAAATATAAATCGTAAAAAGGGGACAGAGTGAGTGAGAGGGGAGGGGGGTTCGGGGCTTATTCCTGCGTGTTTGCACGTCTGTTCTCTGGCCGCACTCCAGTCCCGGGGACAATCCTGACCCCCGCAATCTGTGTCTGAGTATTGTTTTGACGTCATCACTTTGTGTGTACACTTGCTGCAGACGGAAGTAGTGGGACAGTGACCAAAACTTTGAAACTTGTCCTAAACTTTGCTGATAGTTTGCCAAAAGTTGCTAAGTACGTGATGTAGGAGTACGGATGTTGTAGGGCGTGTAGGAAAGATGTTACGAGGATTGTTGTCTTGGTGAAGGTAAGTTAAGGAACGCTGGGTGACGTCCGTGTACACACCACCACTCAGTGACACTCAGTCAGTCAGTGACTAGACTCAGTGAGTCAGTCAGTGACAAGATAAAAACACACACTGACTGAGTAGACCTGCCACCGGTCCCTATGCATATAACTAGGGAGGAGGGTGATTTTTTCAAACTCAACCAAATGCTTAGATATTTGGCAGGGGGACAGAATCCATTGAGGCAAACCCACATACAAAATTTCAAGTCTCTATCTTAAACGGTTTCTGAATAATGATGGTTCAAAGTTAGGAAAATGGTTGCCAAATTTGACGGCCGTCAGTGGTTCTTACCTATTTGGCACGCATAGGCCATCTGACCATATTGAAGGGCCTATATTTTCTATTTCAGTAGACTTATATGTATAAATAGTCATAATATCAAAGATATATATATATGGAACAAGGATAAATGAGAACAAAGTGTGCAAAATACCTATTTAGTTAATTATTGGCGGACCAAATGGCAAAAATCAATAATTTCCGAGGCTGGACTTAGCCAGTTTTGCAGCGGTCAGACAAGTGAAAAAGGTGAAAAAAACCTGAAAAATTGATCTTTTCAAATAGGGTTTTTGGGGTTTTATAATCGATCTAGGAGTCTTGTAGGACATTTATTGAGTATTGTAAGAGTGATTCTAATGTTTTTTCTTAGACTATGGGAGGCCTAAAGTGAGCATAGTAAAATTTTGAGAATTTTTTGCAGTGGTTGAACCAGTGAAAAAGCTTAAAAACCAATCTTTCAACATGGGGTTTTTGGGATTTTATAATCAATCTAGGAGTCTTGTAGGGTATTTATTGAGTATAACAAGGCTGATTCTAATGGGTTTTTTTTCACAGGGTATGGGGGCATTAACCCTTTAAGGGCCACAGATGCATTAATGCATCATGCCCATTGGTCATCATGATGCACCAATGAAGTGCTGGCGAGACTACTCGCAAGTTTGAGCATCATGCTGACCATTGGGCTTGATACATATACTCCTGGAGGGTTGTCATGATGCTCCAATGAAGTGCTGGTATGCAGTCAAGCCAGCACTTCATTGGTGTATCGTGACAACCAATGGGCATGATGCACTCCCGCATCAGTGGCCCTTAAAGGGTTAAGTGAGTATATTGAAAAGTTCTTAATTTTGCTGTGAAAATCCCCCACAAAGATCTTTTCAAACAGGGATTTTGGATTTCATAATCAATATACCGTAAACTCCCGCGTAGAAGGCGCGTCTTCTACACCAAACAAAATGCTGCTGGGTCTTATACGCGGGAGGGTAATTGCCTTGAGTTGGGGGTGCGCCTTATACGCGGGTTTTTCCAACATCTCATTTGGGAAAATGCGCCGATGACAGCTTGAACTCATATAGCCAGCAGCGTGGCAGCCCGGTCGGTGTAGATTTGCTCGGCGAGGTTTGACGCCGACCGTCACACCATGTGCCGATGACAGCTTGTACTCATAGCGCCAGCAGCGAGGCAGACCGGGAGGTGTCGACGCGCTCGCCAGGGATAAGGCCCACCATTCGCCGATGACAGCTTGAACTCATATAGCCAGCAGTGCGGCAGCCCGGTCGGTGTAGATTTGCTCGGCGGGTTTGACGCTGACCGTCACACCGTGTGCCGATGACAGCTTGAACTCATAGCGCCAGCAGCGCGGCAGCCCGGGAGGTGTCGACGGGCGCTCAGCGGGTTTGACGCCGACCGTGTGCCGATGACTGCTTGAACTCATATAGCCAGCAGCGCGGTAGCCCGGTCGGTGTACAGGCGCTCAGCGGACAATACGCCGACCGTGTACCGATGACAGCTTGAACTCATAGCGCCAGCACCGCGGCAGACCGGGAGGTGTCAACGTGCTTGGCGGGTTCAAGCCGACCGTGTGCTGATGACAGCTTGAACTCATATAGCCAGCAGCGCGGCAGCCCGGTCGCTGTAGATTTGCTCGGCGGGGAATACGCCCACCATGCGCCGATAACAGCTTGAACTCATAGAGGTGGGTGGGGAGGGGGGGCGCCTTCTACGCGAAACAGCCCCCCTGTGAGTTGGGGGGGCGCCTTATACGCGGGTTTTTCCAGGAATCGATCCAGAAGAGGTACGTGCGCCTTCTACGTGAAAAGCCATTCTCTGAGTTGGGGGTGCGCCTTCTACGCGAGCTGCGCCTTCTACGCGGGAGATTACGGTAGGGGTCTTGTAATATATCAAATTAGATTCAGGGTGATGCTAGTTATTTTCCCTAGGCTGGTAGGGGAATTAGATTTTGCTTCTTTGCGACGTGACATTTCATGTTTGTGCGTCGGAACACGTGATATACATATTTCAACCTAATACAGAGAATATACTATTGTTCGGTTCAAATCATGGAATATGGATATTTCTATGGGAAAAGTTAAAGATTTTGTCTCCTTTTCTACCCTCTTCAACAACTGAATCAGTAATGAATGCAATATTGTTGAGTTAACTAACCTAACTGTATAATTTCTCTACCCTCAGATTATCTGCAAATGCCGATGAAGTAAAGGCTGCAAGATTTTCATCACTGGGAACATAGTAATAATATATTGGTGAAACGCTGCATAAATCTAATTCAAATCAAAATAATCAATATCAAATCAAGTGTAATTTGAACTGATATACAAATAAAGACACAACAGTAATAAATTGAGATAATGGTAGAATGTTGAGAGGCACTATGGTGTCCAGACAGAAAGGTTGAGAAAAAAGATAGATGGAAGACTACACTTCATTAGGCCCCAGCACCGGTACGAAATCCGAATATGCCTGGTCTAACTAGGTGTTCTTGTCAATCTTGAGGGTAGAATTGGCACAAAGAAGTCCAGACAGAAAAGTTGAAAAAAAAAGAGGTGCGCCTTATACGTGGAATTGCATTCTCTTAGTTGGGGATGCGCCTTATACGTGAGCTGCACCTTATACACAGGAGATTACGGTAGGGCTAGATCTAGGGGCAGAGTATCCATATGGTAAAAGATTATCGCAGGGCCTAGATCCAGGGGCAGGGTGTGCACATGGTAAAAAAAAATCACTAGGGCCTAGATCTAGCTAGGGGCAAGGTGTCCACATGTCCAAAAAATATCACTACAGATAGATCTAGGTTCGGGGGGGCGGAGGGTCCACATGGTAAAAAAATCACTAGGGCTAGATCTAGGGGCAGTGTGTCTACATGTCAGAAAATTATAAGTAGGGCTATGTCTAGGGGCAGGGTGTCCATATGGTAAAAAAATTATCACTATGCCTAGATCTAGGGGCAGGGTGAAAAAAAAGGGGGTAAAATTATTTTGACCCACCCCATCAGAGGGTTTGAAAATTTTCTGACCCCACCCCGGTCAAGGGGCTAAAATAATTCTGACCCCCACCTCAAACCCAGAAGCCTACCTCCCCCCCCCCCCGTTGTTAAATGATCACACCCTAAAGGATTGACAACCAGCAAACAGGATGAATTGGCTTTTCAGGAAAAGTGAATTACCAAGGCACATGTAGGTACTTGAATGGCTTCCAAGTCACCTTCAACACAATTCATGATTTAGGCAGATTAAATAAAACAATTTTGTCATCTGCTGAAAATATGTTTCAAAATATCATGACAAACATCTAAAGGAAAGATATGATACATCATAAAGGCATTTTGACCATAGATTACCCCAGATTACATCAGATTACATCCATGACGTTTTGTCATTCACTCACCATTGATGACGTTCCAAATGACAGAGGAAGTGTGGGAGCAGTGCATTGTGGGAAGGGAAAGTTGGCCAACTGTGCTATCTCAGATTCATATCTACAAAAAATCTATCTATCCAGTGTTTTAGATCATGAGAAGGGGATTACAAATAATATTTACATTAGTTGAAATTCCTAGTAATAATTTTTTTGTTGTAAGGTTTAGAATTTCTAAATTTAAAAAAAATCCGAAACTAATGATAGAACAGGAGTTGAGCTTAGGGTAAAGCACCAATGGCCTCCTGATGTCATGGAGGTTCAAACTAACTTGGATTCAAGGTTCTATCTTAAAAATTGAGGGAGCACCAAGCTGAGAAAGATGCCTAGTGTGTTTGACCACAGTGGGCAACATTTGGAGCAGTTGCTGTGGGGTCATGACTTTGGACTGCCGTAAAAACGTGAATAATCACAGGATCATCTTGAAACTTCTTGAGCCCCCTCATAAAGTTGCCTCAAGCAGCCTCTGTAAGTAGCTTCATCATAGGATAAGAATTGTGGGTGCCAGGCCCCTCTAAAGATCGCTGAATCACAGCGCCGCACTCGTCGCACAAACATGAAATGTGACGTCAACTCTGCGTAAGCCTAGTCCCATCCTCCCGTCCTTCAAAATATGACAAACATCTAAAGGAAAGATATGATACATCATAATGGCATTTTGACCATAGATTACCCCAGATTACATCAGATTACATCCATGACGTTTTGTCATTCAGTCACCATTGATGACGTTCCAAATGACAGAGGAAGTGTGGGAGCAGTGCATTGTGGGAAGGGAAAGTTGGCCAACTGTGCTATCTCAGTTTCATATCTACAAAAAATATATCTATCCAGTGTTTTAGATCATGAGAAGGGGATTACAAATAATATTTACATTAGTTGAAATTCCTAGTAATAATTTTTGTTGTTGTAAGGTTTAGAATTTCTAAATTTTAAAAAAATCCGAAACTAATGATAGAACAGGAGTTGAGCTTAGGGTAAAGCACCAATGGCCTCCTGATGTCATGGAGGTTCAAACTAACTTGGATTCAAGTTTCTATCTTAAAAATTGAGGGAGCACCAAGCTGAGAAAGATGCCTAGTGTGTTTGACCACAGTGGGCAACATTTGGAGCAGTTGCTGTGGGGTCATGACTTTGGACTGCCGTAAAAACATGAATAATCACAGGATCATCTTGAAACTTCTTGAGCCCCCTCATAAAGTTGCCTCAAGCAGCCTCTGTAAGTAGCTTCATCATAGGAGAAGAATTGTGGGTGCCAGGCCCCTCTAAAGATCGCTGAATCACAGCGCCGCACTCGTCGCACAAACATGAAATGTGACGTCAATTCTGCGTAAGCCTAGTCCCGTCCTCCCTAATATAACAACTCTGCTGAGCGGTGGCCTCCACTAACACTCCCTTCTCCCTCTCCCTCACCCACCCAGTGACTGGCACTGTCACTGGGTGGGTGAGGGAGAAGGGGGATGTGGGACTGTGTCTGTGGGTGAGGGGGGGGGGCTAAAGTGCCAAGTGGATCACGGTCCACCAGACTCCAATAGTCACTATTGAATATATATTAAATATTATAGTGGCAGTGCTTTATATTGGCACTGACCACTGACTGTGTCTGTGAGTGTGATTCTATTAATATACCGGTAATTAATAATAATAATAGATCTAGACAGGTTCCCACTCATATCATTGGGGGCCATCCACAAATGATGTCATGCTGGAGGCGTCTGGCTCGGCATGATTTTCCATATACCTGGCTTAAGTAACAACAGAGACATAAAGATACATTTTATATCTCCGGTATTATAAGCATTGTCAAATTGGCAAAAAACATGACGAGTGGGCCTGTGGGGGTGGTCAAAAATGGTCAAATTTTTCATGACATATTTTTCTCCGACGTATGTGTCCAGATTGAGGCAGACGCAAGTATTTTGGGAAGCACATCGTCAAGATGCAAGGTCTGTTAAACCCAATCAAACATGAAGCTGGCATGGGAAGGCTGAAATCTGCTCCAATACTTGGTGCACTTCCACCATGTACATCTCAATTGATATGCAATTTATAGACCTATAGTTCCTGTAGTGTATAGTACCGTAATCTCCCGCGTATAAGGCGCACCCCACGTATAAGGCGCACCTAGAGTTTTAGAATATGGTCAAAAAAATAAAAAATTCATAACTTCTCTTCTACTGAATGGATTCTCAAAATTAAAAAAGCTATGTGTTGCTTGGACCCCCAGGACCCCACTGGACCCCATATGCAGCATATGTGGCCATATGGGAGTGTGACATATCAAAAGACAGGTCTTGGTGTCCCCCTTGCGGATCCAGGTAGAACTAAAACCCCGCGTATAAGACGCGCCTTATACGCGGGAGATTACGGTAATCATATACCATGGCACCAGCAGGGGTAGACACTAATCAGTCTAATGCTGGCCTGGGAGCCAATGGCCCGTAGTTTTGGTTGTGGGCCCATAGTTTTCTCAAGAATTGCCTTTCTATGGGCCGCAGGATTTGACAGAGACCTCTATCAAAGTTGACTTATCTAAATATATAGACATGTTATATATCATTAAAAAGATAAAATCGGAAGAATCTAAATATTCTGACTACCGGTAAGTTATTGTGTGGATTGTTGATGGATACCTATAATTTTCTCTTTAAAACAAAGTAAATTAGTTGCTCTGGGCCCGCAGTTTTAGCCCCGGGCCCATAGATTTCTAAAGCTATGGGTCTGGGTGGCCAGTGGCCGAAAAAGTTAGTGTCAACCCCTGGAATAGGATATGTTAGTGGACGTGAGAACGGCGATTAACGTATGTAATCCCCCTACGCACGCACAGTCTAGGAGGGGAGTTGCTGAACTGTGTATAGTAACAGAGTGATCTTGGAGTGGCAGACGGAGTGGGCATTTAAAGGCCCCCCCCCCCCGCCTTTTAGTGCCGCCCACCCCCCTTCAGTGTTGGGGTGCGGCTTATATGAGGGTATTTCACACTATAAAATAGTACCGAACTACCAATTTTCAAGCCTTTGCTATGGCTTTAAGCTTCTCCCAAAGTCGGGAGTGCAGCTTATACGAGGTTGCAGCTAATACGAGAGAATTTACGGTATTAATCGCTCACAAATTTATATAATTTAGGGTTTGTCTTTTATGTGAGGTTTAAACCACAGTGGGCATGGAGAACAATGGATTTCACACCTCTTATATATTGCATACAGACTGAGGTTTAAGCTGGTCATTTATAATACTTGGACAGTCTTGAAAGGGCTGTCTATAAGGCCCCCTGTGTTATATATCACTTACAAGACTGTCCTCGTACAATAACCCCTACATATGTCAGATATATGCTGTATGATATGTAGTTGGCTGGGCTGTATGACGTCACACTGAGCTCTAAGTGGGCTGGGTGTAGATATATGCTGTATGATATGTAGGTGGCGGGGCTTTATGACGTCACACTGAGCTCTAAGTGGGCTGGGTGTAGATATATGCTGTATGATATGTAGGTGGCTGGGCTGTATGACGTCACACTGAGCTCTAAGTGGGCTGGGTGTAGATATATGCTGTATGATATGTAGTTGGCTGGGCTGTATGACGTCACACTGAGCTCTAAGTGGGCTGGGTGTAGATATATGCTGTTTGATATGTAGGTGGCTGGGCTGTATGACGTCACACTGAGCTCTAAGTGGGCTGGGTGTAGATATATGCTGTATGATATGTAGGTGGCTGGGCTGTATGACGTCACACTGAGCTCTAAGTGGGCTGGGTGTAGATATATGCTGTATGATATGTAGGTGGCTGGGCTGTATGACATCACACTGAGCTCTAAGTGGGCTGGGTGTAGATATATGCTGTATGATATGTAGGTGGCTGGGCTGTATGACGTCACACTGAGCTCTAAGTGGGCTGGGTGTAGATATATGCTGTATGATATGTAGGTGGCTGGGCTGTATGACGTCACACTGAGCTCTAAAACCCCTACATATGTCAGATATATGCTGTATGATATGTAGGTGGGTGGGCTGTATGACGTCACACTGAGCTCTAAAACCCCTACATATGTCAGATATATGCTGTATGATATGTAGGTGGCTGGGCTGTATGACATCACACTGAGCTCTAAGTGGGCTGGGTGTAGATATATGCTGTATGATATGTAGGTGGCTGGGCTGTATGACGTCACACTGAGCTCTAAGTGGGCTGGGTGTAGATATATGCTGTATGATATGTAGTTGGCTGGGCTGTATGACGTCACACTGAGCTCTAAGTGGGCTGGGTGTAGATATATGCTGTATGATATGTAGGTGGCTGGGCTGTATGACGTCACACTGAGCTCTAAAACCCCTACATATGTCAGATATATGCTGTATGATATGTAGGTGGCTGGGCTGTATGACGTCACACTGAGCTCTAAGTGGGCTGGGTGTAGATATATGCTGTATGATATGTAGGTGGCTGGGCTGTATGACGTCACACTGAGCTCTAAAACCCCTACATATGTCAGATATATGCTGTATGATATGTAGGTGGCTGGGCTGTATGACGTCACACTGAGCTCTAAGTGGGCTGGGTGTAGATATATGCTGTATGATATGTAGGTGGCTGGGCTGTATGACGTCACACTGAGCTCTAAAACCCCTACATATGTCAGATATATGCTGTATGATATGTAGGTGGCTGGGCTGTATGACGTCACACTGAGCTCTAAGTGGGCTCGGTGTAGATATATGCTGTATGATATGTAGGTGGCGGGGCTGTATGACGTCACACTGAGCTCTAAGTGGGCTGGGTGTAGATATATGCTGTATGATATGTAGGTGGCTGGGCTGTATGACGTCACACTGAGCTCTAAGTGGGCTGGGTGTAGATATATGCTGTATGATATGTAGGTGGCTGGGCTGTATGACGTCACACTGAGCTCTAAAACCCCTACATATGTCAGATATATGCTGTATGATATGTAGGTGGCTTGGCTGTATGACGTCACACTGAGCTCTAAAACCCCTACATATGTCAGATATATGCTGTATGATATGTAGGTGGCTGGGCTGTATGACGTCACACTGAGCTCTAAGTGGGCTGGGTGTAGATATATGCTGTATGATATGTAGGTGGCTGGGCTGTATGACGTCACACTGAGCTCTAAAACCCCTACATATGTCAGATATATGCTGTATGATATGTAGGTGGGTGGGCTGTATGACGTCACACTGAGCTCTAAAACCCCTACATATGTCAGATATATGCTGTATGATATGTAGGTGGGTGGGCTGTATGACGTCACACTGAGCTCTAAAACCCCTACATATGTCAGATATATGCTGTATGATATGTAAGTGGCTGGGCTGTATGACGTCACACTGAGCTCTAAGTGGGCTGGGTGTAATGTAGGTTGTGTTGACGCAGAGATTAGGTTAGATAAAGGTGGGTGTGATTAGGTCTCGTTAAACCCAGATTGTCCTATCTCTGCACTCCTACATGACCAGAGGCTACAGAGGCTAACTGTACATCACCTGTACAGAGTCCACACAGGGAGGTGTGCCTGGGTATTACTATAGTATTATATACACACTCCTTCACTGGTCAGTTTTAAACAATATGGTAGGTTTGAAGGAGGGGGGGGGAGGATACATATTTTAGGAAGGTGTGAAAAGAAATCCATTAATTTTCAGTGCCAGGTAGGGCCAGACATCTGAGCTGCAGACAGGCTGAGGTCAAACACGGCATGTTACATTATCGTAATCTCCCGCGTCTTATGTGCTGTGTTTTAGTTCTCCCTGGATCCACAAGGGGGACGCAAAGACCTTTCCTTTGATATGTTACACTCCCATATAACCCTATCAGCAGCATATGGGGTCCAGGGGGGTCCTGGGGGTCCAAGCAACACATAGGTTTTTGAATTTTGAAAATTCATTCAGTAGAACAACAGTTATGAATTTTTCTTTTTTTTTAATTCTGAAGTTCTAGGTGCGTCTTAGAGGCGGGATGCGCCTCATAAGCGAGACATAACAGTAATGGGGTCACATGACCACAGTGAGGTCATGTGAATGATAATGGGGTCATATGATCAGGATGAGGTGAGTGTATGTGCTTATTGATGTGTACCACGAGCAGGATATGATAATCTTTGAGATGCTCGCTGTGTGGGACGATACCACAACACGGTTACCGTCCCATTGACACTGTGTAGTGTACCATACATGACACTGTTACTGCTGCTGTAATACCCACATATTGACACTATGTAGTGTACCATACACACTGTTACTGCTGCTGTAATACCCACATATTGACACTGTGTAGTGTACCATACATGGCACTGTTACTGCTGCTGTAATACCCACATATTGACACTGTGTAGTGTACCATACACACTGTTACTGCTGCTGTAATACCCACATATTGACACTGTGTAGTGTACCATACACACTGTTACTGCTGCTGTAATACCCACATATTGACACTGTGTAGTGTACCATACACACTGTTACTGCTGCTGTAATACCCACATATTGACACTGTGTAGTGTACCACACACAGTGGTACTGCTGCTGTAATACCCACATATTGACACTGTGTAGTGTACCATACATACTGTTACTGCTGCTGTAATACCCACATATTGACACTGTGTAGTGTACCATACATGACACGGTTACTGCTGCTGTAATACCCACATATTGACACTATGTAGTGTACCATACACACTGTTACTGCTGCTGTAATACCCACATATTGACACTGTGTAGTGTACCATACACACTGTTACTGCTGCTGTAATACCCACATATTGACACTGTGTAGTGCACATATTGACACTGTGTAGTGTACTATACATGACACGGTTACTGCTGCTGTAATACCCACATATTGACACTGTGTAGTGTACCATACACACTGTTACTGCTGCTGTAATACCCACATATTGACACTGTGTAGTGTACCATACATGACACTGTTACTGCTGCTGTAATACCCACATATTGACACTATGTAGTGTACCATACACACTGTTACTGCTGCTGTAATACCCACATATTGACACTGTGTAGTGTACCATACATGACACTGTTACTGCTGCTGTAATACCCACATATTGACACTGTGTAGTGTACCATGCACACTGTTACTGCTGCTGTAATACCCACATATTGACACTGTGTAGTGTACCATACACACTGTTACTGCTGCTGTAATACCCACATATTGACACTGTGTAGTGTACCATACATGACACTGTTACTGCTGCTGTAATACCCACATATTGACACTGTGTAGTGTACCATACACACTGTTACTGCTGCTGTAATACCCACATATTGACACTGTGTAGTGTACCATACACACTGTTACTGCTGCTGTAATACCCACATATTGACACTGTGTAGTGTACCATACATGACACGGTTACTGCTGCTGTAATACCCACATATTGACACTGTGTAGTGTACCATACATGACACTGTTACTGCTGCTGTAATACCCACATATTGACACTGTGTAGTGTACCATACACACTGTTACTGCTGCTGTAATACCCACATATTGACACTGTGTAGTGTACCATACATGACACTGTTACTGCTGCTGTAATACCCACATATTGACACTGTGTAGTGTACCATACACACTGTTATTGCTGCTGTAATACCCACATATTGACACTGTGTAGTGTACCATACACACTGTTACTGCTGCTGTAATATCCACATATTGACACTGTGTAGTGTACCATACACACTGTTACTGCTGCTGTAATACCCACATATTGACACTGTGTAGTGTACTATACATGACACTGTTACTGCTGCTGTAATACCCACATATTGACACTGTGTAGTGTACCATAAATGACACTGTTACTGCTGCTGTAATACCCACATATTGACACGGTGTAGTGTACCATACACACTGTTACTGCTGCTGTAATACCCACATATTGACACTGTGTAGTGTACCATACACACTGTTACTGCTGCTGTAATACCCACATAATGACACTGTGTAGTGTACCATACACACTGTTACTGCTGCTGTAATACCCACATATTGACACTGTGTAGTGTACCATACATGACACTGTTACTGCTGCTGTAATACCCACATATTGACACTGTGTAGTGTACCATACACACTGTTACTGCTGCTGTAATACCCACATATTGACACTGTGTAGTGTACCATACACACTGTTACTGCTGCTGTAATACCCACATATTGACACTGTGTAGTGTACCATACACACTGTTACTGCTGCTGTAATACCCACATATTGACACTGTGTAGTGTACCATACACACTGTTACTGCTGCTGTAATACCCACATATTGACACTGTGTAGTGTACCAAACACACTGTTATTGCTGCTGTAATACCCACATATTGACACTGTGTAGTGTACCATACACACTGTTACTGCTGCTGTAATACCCACATATTGACACTGTGTAGTGTACCATACACACTGTTACTGCTGCTGTAATACCCACATATTGACACTGTGTAGTGTACCATACATGACACTGTTACTGCTGCTGTAATACCCACATATTGACACTGTGTAGTGTACCATACGCACTGTTACTGCTGCTGTAATACCCACATATTGACACTGTGTAGTGTACCATACATGACACTGTTACTGCTGCTGTAATACCCACATATTGACACTGTGTAGTGTACCATACATGACACTGTTACTGCTGCTGTAATACCCACATATTGACACTGTGTAGTGTACCATACACACTGTTACTGCTGCTGTAATACCCACATATTGACACTGTGTAGTGTACCATACATGACACTGTTACTGCTGCTGTAATACCCACATATTGACACTGTGTAGTGTACCATACACACTGTTACTGCTGCTGTAATACCCACATATTGACACTGTGTAGTGTACCATACATACTGTTACTGCTGCTGTAATACCCACATATTGACACTGTGTAGTGTACCATACACACTGTTACTGCTGCTGTAATACCCACATATTGACACTGTGTAGTGTACCATACATGGCACTGTTACTGCTGCTGTAATACCCACATATTGACACTGTGTAGTGTACCATACACACTGTTACTGCTGCTGTAATACCCACATATTGACACTGTGTAGTGTACCATACATGACACTGTTACTGCTGCTGTAATACCCACATATTGACACTGTGTAGTGTACCATACATGGCACTGTTACTGCTGCTGTAATACCCACATATTGACACTGTGTAGTGTACCATGCATCACACTGTTACTGCTGCTGTTATACCCACATATTGACACTGTGTAGTGTACCATACACACTGTTACTGCTGCTGTAATACCCACATATTGACACTGTGTAGTGTACCATACACACTGTTACTGCTGCTGTAATACCCACATATTGACACTGTGTAGTGTACCATACACACTGTTACTGCTGCTGTAATACCCACATATTGACACTGTGTAGTGTACCATACATGACACTGTTACTGCTGCTGTAATACCCACATATTGACACTGTGTAGTGTACCATACACACTGTTACTGCTGCTGTAATACCCACATATTGACACTGTGTAGTGTACCATACACACTGTTACTGCTGCTGTAATACCCACATATTGACACTGTGTAGTGTACCATACATGACACTGTTACTGCTGCTGTAATACCCACATATTGACACTGTGTAGTGTACCATACATGGCACTGTTACTGCTGCTGTAATACCCACATATTGACACTGTGTAGTGTACTATACATGACACTGTTACTGCTGCTGTAATACCCACATATTGACACTGTGTAGTGTACCATACACACTGTTACTGCTGCTGTAATACCCACATATTGACACTGTGTAGTGTACCATACATGACACTGTTACTGCTGCTGTAATACCCACATATTGACACTGTGTAGTGTACCATACACTGTTACTGCTGCTGTAATACCCACATATTGACACTGTGTAGTGTACCATACATGGCACTGTTACTGCTGCTGTAATACCCACATATTGACACTGTGTAGTGTACCATACATGACACTGTTACTGCTGCTGTAATACCCACATATTGACACTGTGTAGTGTACCATACACACTGTTACTGCTGCTTTAATACCCACATATTGACACTGTGTAGTGTACCATACATGACACTGTTACTGCTGCTGTAATACCCACATATTGACACTGTGTAGTGTACCATACACACTGTTACTGCTGCTGTAATACCCACATATTGACACTGTGTAGTGTACCATACACACTGTTACTGCTGCTGTAATACCCACATATTGACACTGTGTAGTGTACCATACACATTGTTACTGCTGCTGTAATACCCACATATTGACACTGTGTAGTGTACCATACACACTGTTACTGCTGCTGTAATACCCACATATTGACACTGTGTAGTGTACCATACATGACACTGTTACTGCTGCTGTAATACCCACATATTGACACTGTGTAGTGTACAATACACACTGTTACTGCTGCTGTAATACCCACATATTGACACTGTGTAGTGTACCATACATGACACTGTTACTGCTGCTGTAATACCCACATATTGACACTGTGTAGTGTACAATACACACTGTTACTGCTGCTGTAATACCCACATATTGACACTGTGTAGTGTACCATACACACTGTTACTGCTGCTGTAATACCCACATATTGACACTGTGTAGTGTACCATACATGACACTGTTACTGCTGCTGTAATACCCACATATTGACACTGTGTAGTGTACAATACACACTGTTACTGCTGCTGTAATACCCACATATTGACACTGTGTAGTGTACCATACACACTGTTACTGCTGCTGTAATACCCACATATTGACACTGTGTAGTGTACCATACACACTGTTACTGCTGCTGTAATACCCACATATTGACACTGTGTCAATATGTGTGTAGTGTACCATACACACTGTTACTGCTGCTGTAATACCCACATATTGACACTGTGTAGTGTACCATACATGGCACTGTTACTGCTGCTGTAATACCCACATATTGACACTGTGTAGTGTACCATACATGACACTGTTACTACTGCTGTAATACCCACATATTGACACTGTGTAGTGTACCATACACACTGTTACTGCTGCTGTAATACCCACGTATTGACACTGTGTAGTGTACCATACACACTGTTACTGCTGCTGTAATACCCACATATTGACACTGTGTAGTGTACCATACACACTGTTACTGCTGCTGTAATACCCACATATTGACACTGTGTAGTGTACCATACATGACACTGTTACTGCTGCTGTAATACCCACATATTGACACTGTGTAGTGTACCATACACACTGTTACTGCTGCTGTAATACCCACATATTGACACTGTGTAGTGTACCATACACACTGTTACTGCTGCTGTAATACCCACATATTGACACTGTGTAGTGTACCATACATGGCACTGTTACTGCTGCTGTAATACCCACATATTGACACTGTGTAGTGTACCATACACACTGTTACTGCTGCTGTAATACCCACATATTGACACTGTGTAGTGTACCATACACACTGTTACTGCTGCTGTAATACCCACATATTGACACTGTGTAGTGTACTATACATGACACTGTTACTGCTGCTGTAATACCCACATATTGACACTGTGTAGTGTACTATACATGACACTGTTACTGCTGCTGTAATACCCACATATTGACACTGTGTAGTGTACCATACACACTGTTACTGCTGCTGTAATACCCACATATTGACACTGTGTAGTGTACCATACATGGCACTGTTACTGCTGCTGTAATACCCACATATTGACACTGTGTAGTGTACCATACACTGTTACTGCTGCTGTAATACCCACATATTGACACTGTGTAGTGTACCATACACACTGTTACTGCTGCTGTAATACCCACATATTGACACTGTGTAGTGTACCATACACACTGTTACTGCTGCTGTAATACCCACATATTGACACTGTGTAGTGTACCATACACACTGTTACTGCTGCTGTAATACCCACATATTGACACTGTGTATTGTACCATACACACAGTTACTGCTACTGTAATACCCACATATTGACACTGTGTAGTGTACCATACATGACACTGTTACTGCTGCTGTAATACCCACATATTGACACTGTGTAGTGTACCATACACACTGTTACTGCTGCTGTAATACCCACATATTGACACTGTGTAGTGTACCATACATGGCACTGTTACTGCTGCTTTAATACCCACATATTGACACTGTGTAGTGTACCATACATGACACTGTTACTGCTGCTGTAATACTCACATATTGACACTGTGTAGTGTACCATACACACTGTTACTGCTGCTGTAATACCCACATATTGACACTGTGTAGTGTACCATACACACTGTTACTGCTGCTGTAATACCCACATATTGACACTGTGTAGTGTACCATACATGACACTGTTACTGCTGCTGTAATACCCACATATTGACACTGTGTAGTGTACCATACATGGCACTGTTACTGCTGCTGTAATACCCACATATTGACACTGTGTAGTGTACTATACATGACACTGTTACTGCTGCTGTAATACCCACATATTGACACTGTGTGGTGTACCATACACACTGTTACTGCTGCTGTAATACCCACATATTGACACTGTGTAGTGTACCATACACACTGTTACTGCTGCTGTAATACCCACATATTGACACTGTGTAGTGTACCATACATGGCACTGTTACTGCTGCTGTAATACCCACATATTGACACTGTGTAGTGTACCATACACACTGTTACTGCTGCTGTAATACCCACATATTGACACTGTGTAGTGTACCATACACACTGTTACTGCTGCTGTAATACCCACATATTGACACTGTGTAGTGTACCATACACACTGTTACTGCTGCTGTAATACCCACATATTGACACTGTGTAGTGTACCATACACACAGTTACTGCTACTGTAATACCCACATATTGACACTGTGTAGTGTACCATACACACTGTTACTGCTGCTGTAATACCCACATATTGACACTGTGTAGTGTACCATACACACTGTTACTGCTGCTGTAATACTCACATATTGACACTGTGTAGTGTACCATACATGGCACTGTTACTGCTGCTGTAATACCCACATATTGACACTGTGTAGTGTACCATACACACTGTTACTGCTGCTGTAATACCCACATATTGACACTGTGTAGTGTACCATACACACTGTTACTGCTGCTGTAATACCCACATATTGACACTGTGTAGTGTACCATACACACTGTTACTGCTGCTGTAATACCCACATATTGACACTGTGTAGTGTACCATACACACTGTTACTGCTGCTGTAATACCCACATATTGACACTGTGTAGTGTCCCATACATGACACTGTTACTGCTGCTGTAATACCCACATATTGACACTGTGTAGTGTACCATACATGACACTGTTACTGCTGCTGTAATACCCACATATTGACACTGTGTAGTGTACCATACACACTGTTACTGCTGCTGTAATACCCTCATATTGACACTGTGTAGTCTACCATACACACTGTTACTGCTGCTGTAATACCCACATATTGACACTGTGTAGTGTACCATACATGACACTGTTACTGCTGCTGTAATACCCACATATTGACACTGTGTAGTGTACCATACACACTGTTACTGCTGCTGTAATACCCACATATTGACACTGTGTAGTGTACCATACATGGCACTGTTACTGCTGCTGTAATACCCACATATTGACACTGTGTAGTGTACCATACACACTGTTACTGCTGCTGTAATACCCACATATTGACACTGTGTAGTGTACCATACATGACACTGTTACTGCTGCTGTAATACCCACATATTGACACTGTGTAGTGTACCATACATGACACTGTTAGTAACAACCGCACAGGCGGACCACCTGGGAATCTTTGGCTGAAAATGGCCGCTTTCAGCTCTATTACCATTTAGCATTACACACTTCTGATTACTATCTCCAGAATTGGAAATATGCGAACAGAAAGTGATGATATCCAATTTCAATCGTTATTACAGAAATATATACCGTGGGAAGAAGGTTTCAAATGCTATAAAACAGTGGCAAAAGGTCAAATCTCTTGTGTGGCATATAGCTATAAAATAGCTCGATGCAGCAAGTTGGGAACCTGAGTGTTTTCCAGTTTTGGAGGCAGCTGTGCATGTAAAATGCCTTCATTCAAGGGACATTTTTGTATATGATGCACAAGACAAGTCTTGTGTATGATTCTATCTCAAAAATCATAACAAAATATGAAAATAGAATCATTTGCTATGCATTATTCCCTCATAATACATGTCAGACTAGACAAAATGACCTCTGTAGGTCCCATATGGGCTGGAAAAGCACCATGCTCATAAATGTCTTCATCATTTTCAAGATAAGAATATCTGAAGACCTGGTCCATGGTGCAAAACCCTTTTGTTTCTATTAAATTCCATCAGCCATTGTTGTTTTGACCTGATGACCCATTGAAAACCATATTGAAATGCTATTAGAACCCCATATAAGGCATGTGAGCCCTATTATAATGCACTATTGAGCTATTTAGCTGTAAATAGCAACAAAAGCGTTGTCGGCACCAAAGACTAGAATCATAAGATGTGGCTAATTCTTCTCACACTTATTGTATCACTTAGATATTTAATATGCCTTTAAAGATGATCGAGTAGAACATAAAAATGGATAATTCTGGTATCAGTGGGTGATCACGCGTCCATATATGGTGATCTATGTGGTCCCTCATCAAAAACCAAGCAGAAATTTTGCTGAAAATCACAGTTTTTGCAAACTAACAAAAATCACATGTCTCCTATAGTGTAATAAGCCACCATAGAGGTAGGGGAAAAAAGCATACTCATTTATAAACTTGATGGGTCAGTATTATGCACTATCTATCAAAAACTGATGGTTAGAATATTTTTTCACAAAATATATAGGGCCAAACTTTGAAAAACAGCGATTTTTTTAAACTAATTATTTTTAAATTTATAGTTTGTACTTCAGTGGTAAACTGTGCACTATATTATTGTAATACCATCTACCCTGGCCTGAAAGCAATGAGTTTCATCTTTCATTTGCTGCAAATATTATGTAAATCGGATAATTTTTGGCTAAACTACAGCATTTCTTAGCGAAAATTCAGGAAAAACTAAGTTTTAGGTTCCCAACTTGCTGCATTGAGCTATATCACGCAAAACCTATGATGAGATGTGTATGATAGGAAGAACATATCCCACACCACATCCCATATGGGGCATGTATACGCCCCGGAAAACTCATTCATATCAAGCCGACTATATAGACTTTGCATTCTCGCGAGATTTGCAGCTTCAGGGGTCAAGAAGCCACTCTATACATGGGTTAGTTTCCACACCTGGAGGTGTGAAATCACACCTGGAGGTGTGATGAGTGATAACCCACACTAAACATACCTTTGAAGTTTTATTTATATTATTAAGCCACTCTGTGTTAATTGATGAGTCTTAATAGTACTTCTGTGTGTAGGGTGGGACAGAGTGGACTCCCACCAGGTATTACATAACTGTACCCTACAACCAGTGTAAGGCACATGCTGGTGGCCAGCTTCAGCTAGACAGTACGGCGCTACCCCTATCCCGCTAGGCCGGAATACCCCAGCCCGTTTGTAAGACTGGTGATTATTCAAGACTTAGATTATACCGTAAATTCTCTCATATATGCCACAGCTAGTAGCAGCACCCAATACCAAGTGCAGCTTATAGGATCAGCCCAATGAAGGCGTGCAGCTTATAGGATCAGCCCAATGAAGGCATGCAGCTTATAGGATCAGCCCAATGAAGGCATGCAGCTTATAGGATCAGCCCAATGAAGGCGTGCAGCTTATAGGATCAGCCCAATGAAGGCATGCAGCTTATAGGATCAGCCCAATGAAGGCGTGCAGCTTATAGGATCAGCCCAATGAAGGCGTGCAGCTTATAGGATCAGCCCAATGAAGGCGTGCAGCTTATAGGATCAGCCCAATGAAGGCGTGCAGCTTATAGGATCAGCCCAATGAAGGCATGCAGCTTATAGGATCAGCCCAATGAAGGCGTGCAGCTTATAGGATCAGCCCAATGAAGGCGTGCAGCTTATAGGATCAGCCCAATGAAGGCGTGCAGCTTATAAGATCAGCCCAATGAAGGCATGCAGCTTATAGGATCAGCCCAATGAAGGGATGCAGCTTATAGGATCAGCCCAATGAATGGATGCAGCTTAAAGGATCAGCCCAATGAAGGCGTGCAGCTTATAGGATCAGCCCAATGAATGGATGCAGCTTATAGGATCAGCCCAATGAAGGCATGCAGCTTATAGGATCAGCCCAATGAAGGCGTGCAGCTTATAGGATCAGCCCAATGAATGGATGCATTTATAGGATCAGCCCAATGAAGGCGTGCAGCTTATAGGATCAGCCCAATGAAGGCGTGCAGCTTATAAGATCAGCCCAATGAAGGCGTGCAGCTTATAGGATCAGCCCAATGAAGGCGTGCAGCTTATAGGATCAGCCCAATGAATGGATGCAGCTTATAGGATCAGCCCAATGAAGGCGTGCAGCTTATAGGATCAGCCCAATGAAGGCATGCAGCTTATAGGATCAGCCCAATGAAGGCGTGCAGCTTATAGGATCAGCCCAATGAAGGCGTGCAGCTTATAAGATCAGCCCAATGAAGGGATGCAGCTTATAGGATCAGCCCAAAGAAGGCGTGCAGCTTATAGGATCAGCCCAATGAAGGCGTGCAGCTTATAGGATCAGCCCAATGAAGGCGTGCAGCTTATAGGATCAGCCCAATGAAGGGATGCAGCTTATAGGATCAGCCCAATGAAGGGGTGCAGCTTATTTGATCAGCCCAATGAAGGTTTGCAGCTTATAGGATCAGCCCAATGAAGTGTGCAGCTTATAGGATCAGCCCAATGAAGGGTTGCAGCTTATAGGAGGGTATTTGGCACTATAGATCCAATTTTCAAGCCTCATAGCTCATTCCATTGTTGGGATGTGGCTTTTATGAGGGTGCGGCTTATACATGGGTGCGGCTTATACGAGGGTGTGGCTTATACATGGGTGCAGCTTATACGAGGGTGCGGCTTATACGAGGTGCGGCTTATATGAGGGTGCGGCTTATACGAGGGTGTGGCTTATACAAGGGTGTGGCTTATATGAGGGTGCGGCTTATATGAGGGTGCGGCTTATATGAGGGTGTGGCTTATACGAGGGTGCGGCTTATGCAAGGGTGTGGCTATTACGAGGGTGTGGCTTATATGAGGGTGTGGCTTATATGAGGGTGCGGCTTATACAAGAGAATTTACAGTAGTGTGTTTTACCATTTCAATACCCCTGTACCACATGGGGAGGTGCTCATTCAAGACCCATCACTTACACAGGCTAATGCGGTATATATGGGGCCTAGTTTGTACTACATCTCTGTGTGAATGAGTGAGTGTTTAAGTATGTGTGCAGCCAGGCTCCAGGAATGGTCGTAAAAATAATTATGTAAAACTAATTACATTTACCACGTATAGTATTAACCCATAGCGGTAGTAGTCGTCATAATGCACCATTGAAGGTCTAGTGAGTAACTCAACAGCGCTGCATTAGTGCATCATGCCGACCTCCGGGGTTGTGTCAGAACCCAGTACAGATAGCATGATGCATGAATGAAGCCATGCCAGGGCTGCATTAGTGCATCATGCGGCATCATGTAGTGCGGTAGTGAGAGGGTTACACATGACCTATAGGACATCATGTTGACCTGTTGTAGTGTGGTAGTGAGAGGGTTACACATGACCTATAGGTCATCATGTTGACCTGTTGTAGTGTGGTAGTGAGAGGGTTACACATGACCTATAGGACATCATGTTGACATAACACAGTGGTGTGGTAGTGAGATGGTTACACATGACCTATAGGTCATCATGTTGACCTAACACAGTGGTGTGGTAGTGAGAGGGTTACACATGACCTATAGGTCATCATGTTGACCTGTTGTAGTGTGGTAGTGAGAGGGTTACACATGACCTATAGGTCATCATGTTGACCTGTTGTAGTGTGGTAGTGAGAGGGTTACACATGACCTATAGGTCATCATGTTGACCTAACACAGTGGTGTGGTAGTGAGAGGGTTACACATGACCTATAGGGCATCATGTTGACCTGTTGTAGTGTGGTAGTGAGAGGGTTACACATGACCTATAGGTCATCATGTTGACCTGTTGTAGTGTGGTAGTGAGAGGGTTACACATGACCTATAGGTCATCATGTTGACCTGTTGTAGTGTGGTAGTGAGAGGGTTACACATGACCTATAGGTCATCATGTTGACCTGTTGTAGTGTGGTAGTGAGAGGGTTACACATGACCTATAGGTCATCATGTTGACCTGTTGTAGTGTGGTAGTGAGAGGGTTACACATGACCTATAGGTCATCATGTTGACATAACACAGTAGTGTGGTAGTGAGAGGGTTACACATGACCTATAGGTCGTCATGTTGACCTGTTGTAGTGTGGTAGTGAGAGGGTTACACATGACCTATAGGTCATCATGTTGACCTAACACAGTGGTGCGGTAGTGAGAGGGTTACACATGACCTATAGGGCATCATGTTGACCTAACACAGTAGTGCGGTAGTGAGAGGGTTACACATGACCTATAGGTCATCATGTTGACCTGTTGTAGTGTGGTAGTGAGAGGGTTACACATGACCTATAGGTCATCATGTTGACCTAACACAGTGGTGCGGTAGTGAGAGGGTTACACATGACCTATAGGGCATCATGTTGACCTAACACAGTAGTGCGGTAGTGAGAGGGTTACACATGACCTATAGGTCATCATGTTGACCTGTTGTAGTGTGGTAGTGAGAGGGTTACACATGACCTATAGGGCATCATGTTGACCTGTTGTAGTGTGGTAGTGAGAGGGTTACACATGACCTATAGGTCATCATGTTGACATAACACAGTAGTGCGGTAGTGAGAGGGTTACACATGACCTATAGGGCATCATGTTGACCTGTTGTAGTGTGGTAGTGAGAGGGTTACACATGACCTATAGGGCATCATGTTGACCTGTTGTAGTGCGGTAGTGAGAGGGTTACACATGACCTATAGGTCATCATGTTGACCTGTTGTAGTGTGGTATTGAGAGGGTTACACATGACCTATAGATCATCATGTTGACCTGTGGTAGTGTGGTATTGAGAGGGTTACACATGACCTATAGGTCATCATGTTGACCTGTTGTAGTGTGGTATTGAGAGGGTTACACATGACCTATAGGTCATCATGTTGACCTGTTGTAGTGCGGTAGTGAGAGGGTTACACATGACCTATAGGTCATCATGTTGACCTGTTGTAGTGTGGTAGTGAGAGGGTTACACATGACCTATAGGGCATCATGTTGACCTAACACAGTAGTGCGGTAGTGAGAGGGTTACACATGACCTATAGGTCATCATGTTGACCTGTGGTAGTGTGGTATTGAGAGGGTTACACATGACCTATAGGACATCATGTTGACCTGTGGTAGTATGGTATTGAGAGGGTTACACATGACCTATAGGACATCATGTTGACCTGTGGTAGTGTGGTATTGAGAGGGTTACACATGACCTATACGGCCTTAGCTGGTTTGATTATCAGCCAATGAAATGACACCAACTATTCACTGCGGTCCTCTCGGAGGCCAACTGGTACCCATCTTATAGGTGATATCAGTAGAACTCGCTGATAACAAGCGTCAGTAATGGCGGCGCCCATGGGACAACCTGCTAACTCGGAATAGGTCATCATGTTGACCTAACACAGTGGTGTGGTAGTGAGATGGTTACACATGACCTATAGGTCATCATGTTGACCTAACACAGTGGTGCGGTAGTGAGAGGGTTACACATGACCTATAGGTCATCATGTTGACCTGTTGTAGTGTGGTATTGAGAGGGTTACACATGACCTATAGGTCATCATGTTGACCTAACACAGTGGTGTGGTAGTGAGAGGGTTACACATGACCTATAGGACATCATGTTGACCTGTGGTAGTGTGGTATTGAGAGGGTTACACATGACCTATAGGTCATCATGTTGACCTAACACAGTGGTGTGGTAGTGAGAGGGTTACACATGACCTATAGGGCATCATGTTGACCTGTTGTAGTGTGGTAGTGAGAGGGTTACACATGACCTATAGGTCATCATGTTGACATAACACAGTAGTGCGGTAGTGAGAGGGTTACACATGACCTATAGGTCATCATGTTGACCTGTTGTAGTGTGGTAGTGAGAGGGTTACACATGACCTATAGGGCATCATGTTGACCTGTTGTAGTGCGGTAGTGAGAGGGTTACACATGACCTATAGGTCATCATGTTGACCTGTTGTAGTGTGGTATTGAGAGGGTTACACATGACCTATAGGTCATCATGTTGACCTGTGGTAGTGTGGTATTGAGAGGGTTACACATGACCTATAGGTCATCATGTTGACCTGTTGTAGTGTGGTATTGAGAGGGTTACACATGACCTATAGGTCATCATGTTGACCTGTTGTAGTGCGGTAGTGAGAGGGTTACACATGACCTATAGGTCATCATGTTGACCTGTTGTAGTGCGGTAGTGAGAGGGTTACACATGACCTATAGGGCATCATGTTGACCTAACACAGTAGTGCGGTAGTGAGAGGGTTACACATGACCTATAGGTCATCATGTTGACCTGTGGTAGTGTGGTATTGAGAGGGTTACACATGACCTATAGGACATCATGTTGACCTGTGGTAGTATGGTATTGAGAGGGTTACACATGACCTATAGGACATCATGTTGACCTGTGGTAGTGTGGTATTGAGAGGGTTACACATGACCTATACGGCCTTAGCTGGTTTGATTATCAGCCAATGAAATGACACCAACTATTCACTGCGGTCCTCTCGGAGGCCAACTGGTACCCATCTTATAGGTGATATCAGTAGAACTCGCTGATAACAAGCGTCAGTAATGGCGGCGCCCATGGGACAACCTGCTAACTCGGAATAGGTCATCATGTTGACCTAACACAGTGGTGTGGTAGTGAGATGGTTACACATGACCTATAGGTCATCATGTTGACCTAACACAGTGGTGCGGTAGTGAGAGGGTTACACATGACCTATAGGTCATCATGTTGACCTGTTGTAGTGTGGTATTGAGAGGGTTACACATGACCTATAGGTCATCATGTTGACCTAACACAGTGGTGTGGTAGTGAGAGGGTTACACATGACCTATAGGACATCATGTTGACCTGTGGTAGTGTGGTATTGAGAGGGTTACACATGACCTATAGGTCATCATGTTGACCTAACACAGTGGTGTGGTAGTGAGAGGGTTACACATGACCTATAGGGCATCATGTTGACCTGTTGTAGTGTGGTAGTGAGAGGGTTACACATGACCTATAGGTCATCATGTTGACATAACACAGTAGTGCGGTAGTGAGAGGGTTACACATGACCTATAGGTCATCATGTTGACCTGTTGTAGTGTGGTAGTGAGAGGGTTACACATGACCTATAGGGCATCATGTTGACCTAACACAGTAGTGCGGTAGTGAGAGGGTTACACATGACCTATAGGTCATCATGTTGACCTGTTGTAGTGTGGTAGTGAGAGGGTTACACATGACCTATAGGTCATCATGTTGACCTGTGGTAGTGTGGTATTGAGAGGGTTACACATGACCTATAGGACATCATGTTGACCTGTGGTAGTGTGGTATTGAGAGGGTTACACATGACCTATAGGACATCATGTTGACCTGTGGTAGTGTGGTATTGAGAGGGTTACACATGACCTATAGGTCATCATGTTGACCTAACACAGTGGTGTGGTAGTGAGAGGGTTACACATGACCTATAGGTCATCATGTTGACCTGTTGTAGTGTGGTAGTGAGAGGGTTACACATGACCTATAGGGCATCATGTTGACCTAACACAGTGGTGTGGTAGTGAGAGGGTTACACATGACCTATAGGTCATCATGTTGACCTGTTGTAGTGCGGTAGTGAGAGGGTTACACATGACCTATAGGTCATCATGTTGACCTGTTGTAGTGCGGTAGTGAGAGGGTTACACATGACCTATAGGACATCATGTTGACCTAACACAGCGGTGCGGTAGTGACAGGGTTACACATGACCTATAGTTAAATCAGCATTAACCTGACACTCGAAAAACAAGAATGACTACCGTAAGGTCACATGTAAATGCCACGGCTAGTACCAGTACCCAAATCATAATGCAGCTTATAGGATCAGTGTAAAGGGGTGTGGCTCATAGGATCAGTATAAAGGGGTGTGGCTTATAGGATCTGTATAAAGGGGTGTGGCTTATAGGATCAGTTTAAAGGGGTGTGGCTTATAGGATCTGTATAAAGGGGTGTGGCTTATAGGATCAGTATAAAGGGGTGTGGCTTATAGGATCAGTATAAAGGGGTGTGGCTTATAGGATCTGTATAAAGGGGTGTGGCTTATAGGATCAGTATAAAGGGGTGTGGCTTATAGGGTCAGTTTAAAGGGGTATGGCTTATAGGATCAGTATAAAGGGGTGCGGCTTATAGGATCATTATAAAGGGGTATGGCTTATATGATCAGTATAAAGGGGTGTTTGGTTGTTTGTTTGTTTAGTTTTACGTCCGGGGGCCATAAAGGAACTCAGACATTCAAGGTTTCTCGGACATTAAGTCCTTTCTTTTCTGTTTGGACAGGTATTTATATGCTGCTTGCCCGACACAGCAGTGACCGAATCTATGAATGATCGAATCTATGAGATGAATGACCGCATCTATGAGGAGGGGTGAGGGGGAAAACCGCTACCGGGGCTTCATTCCCCTACTCTTTTCGAAGGATAGCAAGTGTTCTTTTATTTGCCTGGTCCCATAGGCAGGGCCAGACAAACCACGGCCTTTGATCACTCAGACGTGGTTCACTGAGGGGGAATCCCATGGCAAAAGACAAGCATGTAGGCCCGTGCCCGTGCATATGGACACCAGCTGCCCACATGCTCACCCTAAGCCACAAGAAACCCCAAGTTTGTCGCCTTTTACGAATCTGGTATGCCCACTGGTAGAAAGGAAGGAGAATTCCTCCTTCGTGGACTCCCAATGAAGTTATTCTGCTCCTCCATGCCCTCACATGAAGGTCCCCACTCCACAGGGGTTTGGCTTATAGGATCAGTATAAAGGGGTGTGGCTTATAGGATCGGTATAAAGAGGTGTGGCTTGTAGGATCAGTATAAAGGGGTGCGGCTTGTAGGATCAGTATAAAGGGGTGCGGCTTATAGGATCAGTATAAAGAGGTGCGGCTTATAGGATCAGTATAAAGGGCTGCGGCTTATAAATAGGATCAGTGTAATGGGGTGCGGCTTATAGAATCAGTATAAAGGGGTGCAGCTTATAGGATCAGTATAAAGGGGTGTGGCTTATAGGATCAGTGTAAAGGGGTGTGGCTTATAGGATCAGTATAAAGGGGTGCAGCTTATAGGATCAGTATAAAGGGGTGTGGCTTATAGTATCAGTATAAAGGGGTGTGGCTTATAGGATCAGTATAAAGGGGTGCGGCTTATAGGATCAGTATAAAGGGGTGTGGCTTATAGGATCATTATAAAGGGGTGTGGCTTATAGGATCAGTGTAAAGGGGTGTGGCTTATAGGATCATTATAAAGGGGTGCGGCTTATAGGATCAGTGTAAAGGGGTGCAGCTTATAGGATCAGTGTAAAGGGGTGCGGCTTATAGGATCAGTATAAAGGGGTGTGGCTTATAGGATCAGTATAAAGGGATGTGGCTTATAGGATCAGTATAAAGGGGTGTGGCTTATAGGATCAGTATAAAGGGGTGCGGCTTATAGGATCAGTGTAAAGGGGTGCGGCTTATAGGATCAGTGCAAAGGAGGAGATGTAGGGGCCTTGCAGGAAAAGGTATTTCATTACAAAGTTTTGTAAATTTTGAGAAATTGTCAATATTGTACAGACTCAGTTGGTTGGCAGCCATAAGACGCTTTTTGCCTTCAATGGTGAAGGTATATGATGTTGATCCATGTATCAACCTTCCCGCCTTTTTTGGCCATGTGGTGACAATAGCAGAGTTATGCGAATAGTGGCTTGGTGGTGCAAATAACCTGGGTGAGGGTGTGCTGATGCAACAGGATAAGTGCCCAACTCATAGTAGCCAATCACAGGCTTTTCACTTTTTCGAGTTAACAGCAATTTACATTGCTGCATTATATTTCTATAAGGTGCAGTAGGCTTCTGATTCATGTATAAGATGCACTGTATACCTGGGACATTATGGTAGATCCATATAAAACTCGCTCACATGACGTGATGTGTAGATTTGGACATTCTTGTCTTTTGTTAATTATAGAAACAATAACAAAATAGACGGAGCAAAAGAATAATAAAAAATGATGATAATAAAATAAAAAAAGAAAGCCTGAAATCTACCTTCTTTTGCCTGCCCACCCACAGGTGTTGGTTTTATGTGAGGAACTGGTAGCCACTGGTAGTACCGTAATACCACCTGTCCTGTGCTCCATGTAGTCTAGGTGTGCTTGTCTATGATATATAAATTCTCTCTAGCCGTGCCTTTATACCAGAACCCAAATGAAAGTGAGGCTTACCGGTTAAGGCCAAAGGAGTGCGGCTTATAGAAGGGCTATTGAGGTTTCCCATAATACACTCTGTTCGTGGAGGTTTCCTGCTAATTACCATAAGTAGGTCAGTCATGTGACCAATGCCATTGGCCAGAGCAGGTCATGTGACTGACCTAATTATGGTATTTTACAGGAAACCTCCATGAACAGAGTGTATTATGGGAAACCTCAATAGCCTGAATAGAAAAGAACTAAAATGCCCATTTTCAAGCCCCAGAGGAGGCTTATAGCCTACTCTCAAACACAGGGTGTGGCTTATACAAGGGAATTTACGGTACTGGCTCTTCTTGTATTCTAGGTATGCTGCCTTTAAAATGGTGGGTTAGGGTTTAGTACATAGGTTCATAGTACCTGCTCTATCATCTATGATATATTTATAATGCTCTGTCTTGTTGTATTCTAGGTATGTGGCAGTGTTAGCACAGCGCGATGGAGGATGGGCCGCACAGAGACGCACGTGGCCTCCAGGTACGACGTAAAGGCTCGGTGAAATGTACGTTAAAGACCAAGTCCAGTCCGCACGGCACGCTCAGCTCCAAGAAGAAACAAGAGATGAAGAGTCAGAAACTGCCGAGTGGACCCGAGCTACAGCAGCTACTGTCAGGACTTAAACTGCGCCGTATAGAGCAACGCATGGATGGGGAAAGTCTGCCCTCTCCTGAGGTAATGGAGACAGGCGGGGGGCGGGGGGAGACGGAGGAGGCTCGCTTACACACACCCGCTATGTGGAAGGAGAAGTTCTCCCGCCAAGCTTCAGCCGGGGATTTAATGAACAAGAACGATGGGGCGGGGAGAGGGAGGGCGGTAGGCGGGGATCTTATCAATAAGAACAATGTAGCACCCTGTAAGGCTAAAGTAACGGGACTTAAGGCTCAGACTGTACATCCACCCAACCCGCTCCCCAAACCACCCCGACTCAAACCCGTCCCTGCCAAGAAACCTGCTACGGTGGTCCACAAACCCCAGCACAGTGCGGCCAAGACAAACAATGGGGGCCGACTGAATCCGCACAACACGGCCAGCAGTAAAACGTCGCTCTCTGATATTACACAAAATGGCGGCATTAATTTGAGTAAAGCCGGGGACGGAGGTAATCTTGAACTAAAGACGGGTCAGTGTGAGACCAATGCACTGCATGGTAAGGTGACAGACACTGGTAGTAAACCAGTGACAGACAAGGATAGTACCACTAAGGCCACTCCTACTCCTATCAAACCCAGGGTCAAGCACAACCCTCAACAAAACTCACCAACCAAAGATGCTCAGAAAAAAGATGAACCAGGAAAAGAAGCAGCACAAAAAGACGAAACAAGTACAAGGCCTGTGGTCAGTCTGCCTGTACCGGGGGCGCAGGGCAGACCGGCGGATGGTTCCCCGTCTCCTACTGGACATTCACCAGGTCGGAATAAAACCTCAGCCCTGAAGGCAATGTTTGAGGGATCCATGTCTCCTGAGTCTAAACCTGTCTCTAGTGGCACCAAGTCCCCAGTCCCTACAAAGTCCCCGAGTCGCTCCCCGCAGGTGTTAAGACGTTTTACTCAGGCCCCACCTCTTGTCTCAACAAGAGTAAAACCTGGAGCTACCTCTGAGGGCAATCATAATGTAGATAACAACACTACCTCTGCCACTGACTCGGCAGATAAACCGTCCTCCGCCCGGAGCTCTGACTCGTCAGCGTATGATGATGTGTTAGTAGGGGCGGAGTCTGGGTGTAGTGACTGTGAGGCAGAGACAGGGCGAGTCAAGGTGCACTTACCTAAGGACATGTTGGACATGGACAGTGGACGCGGGTCCACTGTCAGTACTGACGATAACACCACTATGTCTACAACCAACGGTAAGTCATTTTATTACATTATAACACTTTTTTTCAAGGAATCAAAATTTCTTGAATACATGTAGATGACTGCCTCGCCTGTGTTCAACCTAGAATGTTAACTTATCTTTATTTTTAATTTCCTTTGGTGGAGAATTGAGGAGATCTTCAACTCTAACTATGGGTATACTAGATTCTTAAAAGGCGACATAGTTTCTTGTGGCTTGGGATGAGTAAGTGGGCAGCTGGTGTCCATATGCCCAAGCCACAGGCCTACACGCTTGTCTTTGTCATGGGATTCCCCCTCAGTGAACTATGTCTGGGTGATCAAATGCTGTGGTTTGTCTGGCCCCCGTCTATTATGGGGCCAGGCAAATAAAAGAATGCTTGCTATCCTTCGGGAAGAGTAGGGGAATGAAGCCCCAGTAGTGGTTTCCTCCCTCACCCCTCATCATAGATTCAATCATTGCTCTCATAGATTTGGTCTGTGTCAGACACGCAGCATATGAATACCTGCTTTTAAATTACCTGTCCAAACTGACAAAAGAAAGGACCAATGTCCAAGAACCAAAGTCCCTCTGCTAACTTAAGGAAAAATAACCAAACCAAACACACACACTGAGTGACTCCCTGCTCTCGGAGCCACTCCCACAGAATGCTGACATCCGGGTAACCATGCCAACCATGCACCATGACCCTGTGACCGCAGTGTTTCCTGGTTATATCAACATAACATGTAGGGCATTATATCACACAGTTATAGATACATGTACCTTATCAACATAATATGTAGAGCATTATATCACAAAGTAACAGATACATATACCTTATCAACATAACATGTAGGACATTATATCACACAGTTATAGATACATGTACCTTATCAACATACAAGTAGGACATTATATCACACAGTTATAGATACGTATACCTGAACTTCTGTGTATCAGCCACATGTTTTGTATTTTTCACTCACTCACTCACTCACTCTCTGACTCACCCACTCACTCACCCACTTACTCACTCACCCACTCACTCACCCACTTACTCACTCTCTGACTCACTCACTCACTCACCCACTTACTCACTCACCCACTCACTCACCCACTCACTCACTCTCTGACTCACCCACTCACTCACTCACCCACTCACTCACTCACCCACTCACTCTCTGACTCACCCACTCACTCCTGGTTATATCACTCACTCACTCACTCACTCACTCATGCTTATTCACTCACCCACTCACTCGCTCACTTGCTCACTCACTCACTCACTCACTCACTCACTCGTTGAAATTCACTCACTCACCCATTAACCTACTCACTCCAATCAGCAGTTTAATTAGTTGGTGTAACTGTATCAACCACCTGTTATAATTCTCTATATACAGTGAGTGTCATGAGCTTCATGCCGCATGACGTCGTCCTGCCCCGGGGTGTGCTTGTACTGCTGGTCACATGCGGCAACAAGACAATAATCCACACAGTGGTGGTTAGGTTATGCTGTATGCTGGTGTGGGCTGGCTGTAGGATCAGCCTTAAGTCAGGGTGTGGCTTATACTATAGAACAGTAATAAAATTGAGATTTTCAAAGCCCCAATTGCTGCTTATAGCTTTATCCAACGTTGGGGCTGTGGCTTATATGTGAGGCCCAGGGTGTACTGTGAGCTGACTGCAGGTATATTACACCAGGTGGCAGCACAGGGTATTCATCAGCCTCAGAGTGATATCCATTTCTGCATGCATTGAGGGGTTTCCCAGAACAATACCAACTCTAGGGAATGACCCACCACCCCTAGCTTATCACTGGGGGTTTCCCAGACCAATACCAACTCTAGGGAATGACCCACCACCCCTAGCTTATCACTGGGGGTTTCCCTGAACAATACCAACTCTAGGGAATGACCCACCACCCCTAGCTTATCACTGGGGGTTTCCCAGACCAATACCAACTCTAGGGAATGACCCACCACCCCTAGCTTATCACTGGGGGTTTCCCAGAACAATACCAACTCTAGGGAATGACCCACCACCCCTAGCTTATCACTGGGGGTTTCCCAGAACAATACCAACTCTAGGGAATGACCCACCACCCCTAGCTTATCACTGGGGGTTTCCCTGAACAATACCAACTCTAGGGAATGACTCACCACCCCTAGCTTATCACTGGGGATTTCCCAGACCAATACCAACTCTAGGGAATGACCCACCACCCCTAGCGTATCACTGGGGGTTTCCCAGACCAATACCAACTCTATGGAATGACCCACCACCCCTAGCTTATCACTGGGGATTTCCCAGAACAATACCAACTCTAGGGAATGACCCACCACCCCTAGCTTATCACTGGGGGATTTCCCAGACCAATACCAAATCTAGGGAATGACTCACCACCCCTAGCTTATCACTGGGGGTTTCCCAGAACAATACCAACTCTAGGGAATGACCCACCACCCCTAGCTTATCACTGGGGGATTTCCCAGACCAATACCAAATCTAGGGAATGACTCACCACCCCTAGCTTATCACTGGGGGTTTCCCAGAACAATACCAACTCTAGGGAATGACTCACCACCCCTAGCTTATCACTGGGGGTTTCCCAGACCAATACCAACTCTAGGGAATGACCCACCACCCCTAGCTTATCACTGGGGGTTTCCCAGAACAATACCAACTCTAGGGAATGACCCACCACCCCTAGCTTATCACTGGGGGTTTCCCAGACCAATACCAACTCTAGGGAATGACTCACCACCCCTAGCTTATCACTGGGGGTTTCCCAGACCAATACCAACTCTAGGGAATGACCCACCACCCCTAGCTTATCACTGGGGGTTTCCCAGACCAATACCAACTCTAGGGAATGACCCACCACCCCTAGCTTATCACTGGGGGTTTCCACATGTAAAGATATTTCTAGGTTTATTTTTTCATTATTTTTCATTCAACAAACTGGTACAAATTCATACCATATTGTGTCACTTACATGCAACAAGGATCAATGACCTATGTATAAATTTAGAGCTTGTTAGTTACTGATCGGGGTTTTCTTGATATTGAACTCACTCCAAAATCGGCCTATAACTTCTGTTTACCCCGGTTGATGATCGGGTCGTTTTTAGCAGGGTATCACTGTCTGGGTGCCTCACACCTGCTCTACTATTCTGAGGTAGCAGGTTGTCCCATGGGCGCAGCCATTGCTGGAGCTTGTTACCAGCGAGTTCTTCTGCTAAGACCTATCAGATGGGTACCAGTTCGCCCCCCGAGAGGACCACAGTGAAGAGTTGGTGTCATTTCACTGACTGATAATCAAACCAGCTAAGTCCGTATTCAGACAACCCAAATAACCGTATTCATTCTAATTCGCGCAACGGTGCCGAAATTTAGTTGTTATATGCTCAAAACCTTAGAGCTTAAAAATTGTTATTTTTGTCCCTGTTTTTTTCATTTTTACCCTTCCTTTGAATGATTTGACAGCATGGGGGGTGCTGCTCATGGCCCAAAAGAAAGGGGTTCTTATTAGCGCAGATGGGTTTATTAGAATGAATATGGTATTGTTACTGTGTATCAGAGGCTGCTACCTATATAGTCTTATGTATAACTACCCTATCATTGTGAAAAAAGAAGCCCTGGCGCTTACAGAAGAAGGGGCCAACCCCCCCCCCCCCGGTACTTATACAAAACAGGTGCTTACTCTAGGTCTAGCTTTCAGTGTTTAATATTTCATGACCCAAATACCCTCCGCGCTTATACAAGACTGGCCCTTATTCAAATCCCGGCACTTTATATCGATGATACGGTATAATAGTGAGGTGGTCCTTTAGACTGAGCTGCTCGTGGTGGTGTGTAGCAGTGTGTGGAGGGTGCAGGATGTTATCATCATAGAGTGCTCACAGTTACATCTGGAGTTACCATGGGACTAGTAGACCACCACCACCAAGGTTAGACTTTATGGCTGTATGATGCATGTGTACACACTTGTATTTTTACATACATATAGAGAGCAGGCATGTACGTTTTCAGAGTTTTGTCTGATTTCAGAATTTTCTGGATTCAACACCAGTAAAACATTTCCAAAATTTCCCTTCTGGTGGTAGATGGAGCTACCACCATTTTCAATGATACCGTAAACTCCCGCGTATAAGACGCGTCCTCTACGCCAAACAAATGCCTGGTGTGTCTTATATGATCTACTGAAGTTTAGGGTGCGTCTTATACGAGGGGTAATTTTACTATAGAAATGTACTGGATTTACAAAATTGAGCCCTAAGAGGTGCGTCTTATACGTGAAAATGCCTCTGCTGAGTTTGGGGTGCGTCCTATACGCGCAGCGCGTCTTCTACGCGGGAGTTTACGGTACATATTTACATACATGTCTGTATAGATGTATGTATGTTTACAGGTACATGGAGTTACCATTTCAAGTTTCAAGTTTCAAAAATCTTTTATTAGGCCACACCAAAGAAATAAGTTGGCCTACGGATTTCCCTCTCCATATTTTCGGAAATACAAATTTTTTTTCTTTGAAAAAAATCTCATCTATGTATTTCGCTCGCTTCACTTTCTCTTTGTGATGTTTGGCAATTTTTTTTAAAATAATTTTTTTTCTCTCGCCTCAGTTTTTTCAGCAAGGAAACCATTGGACACCAAAAAAATCTTTAAAAAAAAAAAGAACAAAAATTTGCTTGCTCGCACCATTTTTTCAAACCAAAATCCGTAGACCAACTTATTTTTTTGGTGTGGCCTTACCAAGAATGTTTACCATGTCGCCACCACGGAGATCTCCCCGAATCACACACTTGGGAGACCCCTATTCGGAAGAGACTGTCATATACCATGGCTGACTCAAAGTAATAACATTTATAAAACCCCATATCATTACAATGGCATATATCGTTATTCTCTCAGCATACAAACTTCTGAACAATAAAATGGCATCACATGTAAATTCTGCCTTATAGGTGAGATAGAAGTATATCAGATTACTGTAAATTCTGCCTTATAGGTGAGATAGAAGTATATCAGATTACTGTAAATTCTGCCTTATAGGTGAGATAGAAGTATATCAGATTACTGTAAATTCTGCCTTATAGGTGAGATAGAAGTATATCAGATTACTGTAAATTCTGCCTTATAGGTGGGATAGAAGTAGATCAGATTACTGTAAATTCTGCCTTATAGGTGGGATAGAAGTATATCAGATTACTGTAAATTCTGCCTTATAGGTGAGATAGAAGTATATCAGATTACTGTAAATTCTCTGCCTTATAGGTGGGATAGAAGTATATCAGATTACTGTAAATTCTCTACTTATAGGTGGGATAGAAGTAGACCAGATTACTGTAAATTCTGCCTTATAGGTGGGATAGAAGTATACCAGATTACTGTAAATTCTGCCTTATAGGTGGGATAGAAGTATACCAGATTACTGTAAATTCTGCCTTATAGGTGGGATAGAAGTATATCAGATTACTGTAAATTCTGCCTTATAGGTGGGATAGAAGTAGATCAGATTACTGTAAATTCTGCCTTATAGGTGAGATAGAAGTATATCAGATTACTGTAAATTCTGCCTTATAGGTGGGATAGAAGTATATCAGATTACTGTAAATTCTGCCTTATAGGTGAGATAGAAGTATATCAGATTACTGTAAATTCTGCCTTATAGGTGAGATAGAAGTATATCAGATTACTGTAAATTCTGCCTTATAGGTGAGATAGAAGTATATCAGATTACTGTAAATTCTGCCTTATAGGTGAGATAGAAGTATATCAGATTACTGTAAATTCTGCCTTATAGGTGAGATAGAAGTATATCAGATTACTGTAAATTCTGCCTTATAGGTGGGATAGAAGTATATCAGATTACTGTAAATTCTGCCTTATAGGTGAGATAGAAGTAGATCAGATTACTGTAAATTCTGCCTTATAGGTGAGATAGAAGTATATCAGATTACTGTAAATTCTGCCTTATAGGTGAGATAGAAGTATATCAGATTACTGTAAATTCTGCCTTATAGGTGAGATAGAAGTATATCAGATTACTGTAAATTCTGCCTTATAGGTGAGATAGAAGTATATCAGATTACTGTAAATTCTGCCTTATAGGTGAGATAGAAGTATATCAGATTACTGTAAATTCTGCCTTATAGGTGAGATAGAAGTATATCAGATTACTGTAAATTCTGCCTTATAGGTGAGATAGAAGTATATCAGATTACTGTAAATTCTGCCTTATAGGTGGGATAGAAGTAGATCAGATTACTGTAAATTCTGCCTTATAGGTGGGATAGAAGTATATCAGATTACTGTAAATTCTGCCTTATAGGTGAGATAGAAGTATATCAGATTACTGTAAATTCTGCCTTATAGGTGAGATAGAAGTATATCAGATTACTGTAAATTCTGCCTTATAGGTGAGATAGAAGTATATCAGATTACTGTAAATTCTGCCTTATAGGTGAGATAGAAGTATATCAGATTACTGTAAATTCTCTGCCTTATAGGTGAGATAGAAGTAGATCAGATTACTGTAAATTCTGCCTTATAGGTGAGATAGAAGTATATCAGATTACTGTAAATTCTGCCTTATAGGTGGGATAGAAGTATATCAGATTACTGTAAATTCTGCCTTATAGGTGGGATAGAAGTATATCAGATTACTGTAAATTCTGCCTTATAGGTGGGATAGAAGTAGATCAGATTACTGTAAATTCTGCCTTATAGGTGGGATAGAAGTAGATCAGATTACTGTAAATTCTGCCTTATGTAAGTAATATATGATGAATAGACTTGCACGAGTTGGCTTCAGGGGGTGATATAAGCATGAGTCGAAGGCGAATGCTTATATGAAACCCATGAAGCCAACGAGTGCAGGTCTATATATATCCAGCATGTTAGGCCCGTGGGCTGCAATATCCATGACCTAATAGGTTTATACCGCGATTTCCTCCATTTTGTATCAATTTCTTACCTGATATCCAAAGAATATAGCCAGGCGAAGACATTTTGTAAGTGTAAGCAATACGGCCCGTGGCCGCTCTGCGCGAAGCCATTGTTTTTGTTCCTTGCCGGGAGAGGTACCGCTGTGTGTACACTCACTTTTCATATGGAATCCAACCATGACATGTTATAATATCAAAGTCCCAAGAAGTATTCGATCCATAGACGAGAAATGCGTGCTAATTTTCTCCATTTTCTTCGATATAAACAAGAATCCATTGATTTTCCAAACCGGTCCGAAATTTTCTGCGTCTTCCTCGTACGACGAGCAGATGACCTATATCTACATCCGGGCCACTGACACACTTTCGCCGGACAAGGAGGCGGGTGGGAATGGCCGGACCGCGACTCGCGTACGTTAGGAAAATCAATGGATTCTTATTTATATCGAAGAAAATGGAGAAAATTAGCACGCATTCCTCGTCTATGGATCGAAAACTACTTGGGATTTCAATATTATAACATGCCATGGTTGGATTCTATATGAAAACTGAGTGCAAACATAGGACTAGGACCTCAGGTTAGAACTTATTTATTTTCGCATTAGGTTTTCATCACCGTTCAGTGTGGCGCTATGGCTAACGTCCTCGCCAACCAGCACTGCGGCCGGGGTTCAATTCTCCTACGAGTTGGGACAATTTTTCACATTGAAACAATGGCGAGACTAAATTTGTATGTCCACCAGCGTCTCCCAAAATATTCCAACTTGACCCCGAAAAAGTATATACCAAAAATTTCAAAAATGCACATGAGTGGTATATGCAGAATATACCACGTATATATCGCATATAAAACCACCGGAAGTGCCAGAATCGTGGTATAATAGAATATATACATGTACATGTGGTTGGAGGTTGGGGTCATTATGAGAGAACCAATACAGGATGTCTACATTGATAAACAGTACAAAAACTGACAATAACCACATCTAGATATTACAAGGCGGCCATGCGGCAATATTTCACCACATAGCATTTATCTGTGTGTGTGATATCGGTGTTATTTCACCACATAGCGTTTATCTCTGTGTGTGTGATATCAGTGTTATTTCACCACATAGCGTTTATCGGTGTGTGTGATATCGGTGTTATTTCACCACATAGCGTTTATCTGTGTGTGTGTGATATCAGTGTTATTTCACCACATAGCGTTCATCTGTGTGTGTGATATCTGTGTTATTTCACCACATAGTGTTTATCGGTGTGTGTGATATCGGTGTTATTTCACCACATAGCGTTTATCGGTGTGTGTGATATCGGTGTTATTTCACCACATAGCGTTTATCGGTGTGTGTGATATCAGTGTTATTTCACCACATAGCGTTTATCGGTGTGTGTGATATCGGTGTTATTTCACCACATAGTGTTTATCAGTGTGTGTGTGATATCAGTGTTATTTCACCACATAGCGTTTATCGGTGTGTGTGATATCGGTGTTATTTCACCACATAGCGTTTATCGGTGTGTGTGATATCGGTGTTATTTCACCACATAGCGTTTATCGGTGTGTGTGATATCAGTGTTATTTCACCACATAGCGTTTATCGGTGTGTGTGTGATATCAGTGTTATTTCACCACATAGCGTTTATCTGTGTGTGTGTGATATCAGTGTTATTTCACCACATAGCGTTTATCTGTGTGTGTGTGATATCAGTGTTATTTCACCACATAGCGTTCATCTGTGTGTGTGATATCGGTGTTATTTCACCACATAGCGTTTAGCGGTGTGTGTGATATCTGTGTTATTTCACCACATAGCGTTATCTGTGTGTGTGATATTGGTGTTATTTCACCACATAGCGTTTATCGGTGTGTGTGATATCGGTGTTATTTCACCACATAGCGTTCATCTGTGTGTGTGATATTGGTGTTATTTCACCACATAGCGTTATCTGTGTGTGTGATATTGGTGTTATTTCACCACATAGCGTTTATCGGTGTGTGTGATATCGGTGTTATTTCACCACATAGCGTTCATTTGTGTGTGTGATATCTGTGTTATTTCACCACATGTGTGTGTGATATCGGTGTTATTTCACCATATAGCGTTTATCGGTGTGTGTGATATCGGTGTTATTTCACCACATAGCGTTTATCTGTGTGTGTGATATCTGTGTTATTTCACCACATAGCGTTTATCGGTGTGTGTGATATCGGTGTTATTTCACCATATAGCGTTTATCGGTGTGTGTGATATCGGTGTTATTTCACCACATAGCATTTATCGGTGTGTGTGTGATATCAGTGTTATTTCACCACATAGCGTTTATCGGTGTGTGTGATATCAGTGTTTCACCACATAGCGTTTATCGGTGTGTGTGATATCGGTGTTATTTCACCACATAGCGTTTATCAGTGTGTGTGTGATATCAGTGTTATTTCACCACATAGCATTTATCGGTGTGTGTGATATCGGTGTTATTTCACCACATAGCGTTTATCTGTGTGTGTGATATCTCTGTTATTTCACCACATAGCGTTTATCGGTGTGTGTGATATCGGTGTTATTTCACCACATAGTGTTTATCGGTGTGTGTGATATCTGTGGTATTTCACCACATAGCATTTATCTGTGTGTGTGATATCAGTGTTATTTCACCACATAGCGTTTATCGGTGTGTGTGATATCGGTGTTATTTCACCATATAGCATTTATCGGTGTGTGAGATATCTGTGTTATTTCACCACATAGCGTTTATCGGTGTGTGTGATATCGGTGTTATTTCACCACATAGCGTTTATTGGTGTGTGTGATATCGGTGTTATTTCACCGTATATTCTTTATCTGTGTGTGTAATATCGGTGTTATTTGGGAGGAAATGACCTCTGCTACTAATAGCGCTCCATCTATATAGGATACTCTACACGCCCACATTGGCACCAATAGCAGCTTGCTGCCCTTCTAATACAGCCATTAGCGTGCATAAAAGGTGCACGCGGTACATGGAACTAACCCCGATTGTGCCCGTTAGCATGCCCCTAGACTCAGGATGACCCTTATAGGCAGGATCAGGGTAAATTCAATTACCGCTGATTCTATAGAACTGCTCCACACCAAGCATCAGGTTTAAATACCTGCATGTAAGCTGCATGTAAGCTGCACCCTGACTTAAGGGAGTGGTCATTATTTATCAACAGGGGGGTGGTGGGTTTGAGGGGCGGCCGTAAAATTTTCAGACCACTACCGAGGGGGGGCTAAAAAAATTTTGACCCCTCTTGAGGGGGGGGCTAAAATAATTCACCCTCTTTTTAGCAAAAAAGCCCGCGCGAAACCCCCCCCTAAATAGATTATGACCGCTCCCTAAGGAATATAAACTGCTGCTGTGTGTATAGTTTGTGGTTTATGTAAATAAATCTACGCTAGTTTTCATGATATCAAAAATCTGTCGTAACCTTACCCTACCTAGCGAAACGAGGCTGACCCTAGATTTTTCTTCAATTTTGAAGAAGTTGCATATATTAGGGTCATATTAGTGGCCCATGGGTCAAGGGCGTGTGTCTTGCCTTGTCCTACCCTGTTATACGTTTTGTTACCTTAAAATGACACAAAACTCTACCTAATATTTTCAGCAAGTTACCTGAAACACAGAACCTTGACTTATCGGCCTAATGTACACCGTGCCCCATTAGGGGTAAAGCCCTGACCCTTATATAAGGCGCCTGTTTGAGTCTGTCTGTACACCCATGCGCCCTACCCCAGTGTATTATGCTGTACTTGACACTGTTTACACCCACCCCATCACGGTCTCCATGGTAACCACTAACTACCTTGTGTCTGGTCACTGAGAGTAATACGTGTATTAATACATGCCGTGATATACATCATAATAACTAACACATAGCGTGGTCTAACTCTGACCATAACACCTCATGTATAAGGTGCACCCGGGTATATGAGAGTAATACGTGTATTAATACATCATAATAACTAACACATAGCGTGGTCTAACTCTGACCATAACACCTCATGTATAAGGTGCACCCGGGGTATATGAGAGTAATACGTGTATTAATACAGGCGTGATATACAGCATAATAACTAACACATAGCGTGGTCTGACTCTGACCATAACACCTCATGTATAAGGTGCACCCTGGGTATATGAGAGTAATACGTGTATTAATACATGCCGTGATATACATCATAATAACTAACACATAGCGTGGTCTAACTCTGACCATAACACCTCATGTATAAGGTGCACCCGGGGTATATGAGAGTAATACGTGTATTAATACATCATAATAACTAACACATAGCGTGGTCTAACTCTGACCATAACACCTCGTGTATAAGGTGCACCCGGGGTATATGAGAGTAATACGTGTATTAATACAGGCGTGATATACATCATAATAACTAACACATAGCGTGGTCTAACTCTGACCATAACACCTCGTGTATAAGGTGCACCCGGGGTATATGAGAGTAATACGTGTATTAATACAGGCGTGATATACATCATAATAACTAACACATAGCGTGGTCTAACTCTGACCATAACACCTCGTGTATAAGGTGCACCCGGGGTATATGAGAGTAATACGTGTATTAATACAGGCGTGATATACATCATAATAACTAACACATAGCGTGGTCTAACTCTGACCATAACACCTCGTGTATAAGGTGCACCCGGGGTATATGAGAGTAATACGTGTATTAATACAGGCGTGATATACATCATAATAACTAACACATAGCGTGGTCTAACGCTGACCATAACACCTCATGTATAAGGTGCACCCGGGGTATATGAGAGTAATACGTGTATTAATACAGGCGTGATATACATCATAATAACTAACACATAGCGTGGTCTAACTCTGACCATAACACCTCGTGTATAAGGTGCACCCGGGGTATATGAGAGTAATACGTGTATTAATACAGGCGTGATATACATCATAATAACTAACACATAGCGTGGTCTAACGCTGACCATAACACCTCATGTATAAGGTGCACCCGGGGTATATGAGAGTAATACGTGTATTAATACAGGCGTGATATACATCATAATAACTAACACATAGCGTGGTCTAACTCTGACCATAACACCTCGTGTATAAGGTGCACCCGGGGTATATGAGAGTAATACGTGTATTAATACATCATAATAACTAACACATAGCGTGGTCTAACTCTGACCATAACACCTCATGTATAAGGTGCACCCGGGGTATATGAGAGTAATACGTGTATTAATACATCATAATAACTAACACATAGCGTGGTCTGACTCTGACCATAACACCTCATGTATAAGGTGCACCCGGGGTATATGAGAGTAATACGTGTATTAATACATCATAATAACTAACACATAGCGTGGTCTAACTCTGACCATAACACCTCATGTATAAGGTGCACCCGGGGTATATGAGAGTAATACGTGTATTAATACATCATAATAACTAACACATAGCGTGGTCTAACTCTGACCATAACACCTCATGTATAAGGTGCACCCTGGGTATATGAGAGTAATACGTGTATTAATACATCATAATAACTAACACATAGCGTGGTCTAACTCTGACCATAACACCTCATGTATAAGGTGCACCCGGGGTATATGAGAGTAATACGTGTATTAATACAGCATAATAACTAACACATAGCGTGGTCTAACTCTGACCATAACACCTTGTGTATAAGGTGCACCCGGGGTATATGAGAGTAATACGTGTATTAATACAGGCGTGATATACATCATAATAACTAACACATAGCGTGGTCTGACTCTGACCATAACACCTCATGTATAAGGTGCACCCGGGGTATATGAGAGTAATACGTGTATTAATACATCATAATAACTAACACATAGCGTGGTCTAACTCTGACCATAACACCTCATGTATAAGGTGCACCCTGGGTATATGAGAGTAATACGTGTATTAATACATGCCGTGATATACAGCATAATAACTAACACATAGCGTGGTCTAACTCTGACCATAACACCTCATGTATAAGGTGCACCCTGGGTATATGAGAGTAATACGTGTATTAATACAGCATAATAACTAACACATAGCGTGGTCTGACTCTGACCATAACACCTCATGTATAAGGTGCACCCGGGGTATATGAGAGTAATACGTGTATTAATACAGCATAATAACTAACACATAGCATGCTCTAACTCTGACCATAACACCTCATGTATAAGGTGCACCCTGGGTATATGAGAGTAATACGTGTATTAATACATCATAATAACTAACACATAGCGTGGTCTAACTCTGACCATAACACCTCATGTATAAGGTGCACCCGGGGTATATGAGAGTAATACGTGTATTAATACATCATAATAACTAACACATAGCGTGGTCTAACTCTGACCATAACACCTCATGTATAAGGTGCACCCCGGGTATATGAGAGTAATACGTGTATTAATACATCATAATAACTAACACATAGCGTGGTCTAACTCTGACCATAACACCTCATGTATAAGGTGCACCCGGGGTATATGAGAGTAATACGTGTATTAATACAGGCGTGATATACAGCATAATAACTAACACATAGCGTGGTCTGACTCTGACCATAACACCTCATGTATAAGGTGCACCCTGGGTATATGAGAGTAATACGTGTATTAATACAGGCCGTGATATACATCATAATAACTAACACATAGCGTGGTCTGACTCTGACCATAACACCTCATGTATAAGGTGCACCCGGGGTATATGAGAGTAATACGTGTATTAATACAGGCGTGATATACAGCATAATAACTAACACATAGCGTGGTCTGACTCTGACCATAACACCTCATGTATAAGGTGCACCCGGGGTATATGAGAGTAATACGTGTATTAATACTTAGCGTTTAATCAACGTTATGAGAGAGCACGCGTGGGTCTATGGTTCAATATTCCACGACCGCGAAGCGGGAGTGGAATATTGAACCATAGACCCACAAGTGCTCTCTCATAACGTTGATTAAAGCGTTTATCGAACATATTTCTCCATTTTGTATTAATTTCTTACCTTATAACCCAAGAATTAATCCAGGAGAAGACATTTTGTAAGTGCATCCCATCCGCACGGTTTGCCAAGCCAGCGTAGCCATTGTTTTTACTCCACTCGTCAAACCCTCATTTTTCCAACGAATTTTCGGGTGTAATCCAAGGATGTCAAGCCCTGTTATTCTAGCAGCGCCAAATATACGATCTCTAGTTGGTGTTTGCATACATTTTGTCTCCATTTTCTTCGAAATAAATAAGAATCCATTGATTTTCCATACCGATCCAACGCACACGGCCCGGTACACGGCCATTGCTTCTTGTTGACAGAGCGGGTAGGTGCCCGGATGTACCTGACCTACTTTTGGCTGAACCCACTTCCGGCAAGGAGGTCAGCCGGGTCAGTCGTGTATCGCTATGGAAAATCAGTGGATTCTTATTTATTTCGAAGAAAATGGAGGAATTTGGCATGGCATGTTCATATAGGATATCTAACAATGTTTTCCTGTGAATAACTCCACCAGATTTCATGGATTCTAGGCTAACGAGGTGTGTAAACATTAGGTATGTCCGACAACTTTTTCAAATTCTTGATGTCGATTCATTTCTACCACCGGTCGGCTTGGTATAGTGGACAGCGAGCTCGCCTCCTGCCCCAGCGGCCGGGGATCGATTCCCCGTTGAACCTAAACGGTTTTAACAGGAAATGTATGGAGGAGTTGACTTTGTATATTCCTCCAATTTATTAACATGTCCAGATTGAAACTAGCAGCCTCTTGAAGCCGAAGAAAAGGTCTGAGAGTGTGTTATGGCTGGATAACGCACTGGGGTTATGAGCAAAAAAGCACTCCTGAGGCTCAGATAGTTAGATAAATCATAATAACTTACACATAGCATGGTCTAACTAAACGTTTTATCATAGAACCTCATGTATGTGGTGCACCTGAGTTGAAAGAGATACTATTGAGAGATGCTATATGGGGCTTGATTTAAGCAATTTAGTTCTGTATAAAATCCTCACATAAACCCATCATTAGCCTCATACTATAAGGTGCACCCCAACATTAGCCTCATTGTACAAGGTGCACCCCAACATTAGCCTCATCCTATAAGGTGCACCCCAACATTAGCCTCATTGTATAAGGAGCACCCCAACATTAGCCTCATTCTATAAGGTGCACCCCAACATTAGCCTCATCCTATAAGGTGCACCCCAACATTAGCCTCACACTATAAGGTGCACCCCCAACATTAGCCTCATTGTACAAGGTGCACCCCAACATTAGCCTCGTCCTATAAGGTGCACCCCAACATTAGCCTCATTGTATAAGGAGCACCCCAACATTAGCCTCATACTGTAAGGTGCACCCCAACATTAGCCTCATCCTATAAGGTGCACCCCAACATTAGCCTCACACTATAAGGTGCACCCCCAACATTAGCCTCATCCTATAAGGTGCACCCCAACATTAGCCTCATTGTATAAGGTGCACCCCAACATTAGCCTCATTGTATAAGGTGCACCCCAACATTAGCCTCATCCTATAAGGTGCACCCCAACATTAGCCTCATTGTATAAGGTGCACCCCAACATTAGCCTCATTGTATAAGGTGCACCCCAACATTAGCCTCATCCTGTAAGGTGCACCCCAACATTAGCCTCATTGTATAAGGTGCACCCCCAACATTAGCCTCATCCTATAAGGTGCACCCCCAACATTAGCCTCATTGTATAAGGTGCACCCCCAACATTAGCCTCATCCTATAAGGTGCCCCCCAACATTAGCCTCATTGTATAAGGTGCACCCCCAACATTAGCCTCATTCTACAAGGTGCACCCCAACATTAGCCTCATTGTATAAGGTGCACCCCAACATTAGCCTCATCCTATAAGGTGCACCCCAACATTAGCCTCATTGTATAAGGTGCACCCCCAACATTAGCCTCATCCTATAAGGTGCACCCCAACATTAGCCTCATTGTATAAGGTGCACCCCAACATTAGCCTCATCCTGTAAGGTGCACCCCAACATTAGCCTCATTGTATAAGGTGCACCCCAACATTAGCCTCATCCTATAAGGTGCACCCCAACATTAGCCTCATCCTGTAAGGTGCACCCCAACATTAGCCTCATCCTATAAGGTGCATCCCAACATTAGCCTCATTCTACAAGGTGCACCCCAACATTAGCCTCATTGTATAAGGTGCACCCCAACAATAACCTCATCCTATAAGGTGTACCCCAACATTAGCCTCACACTATAAGGTGCACCCCAACATTAGCCTCATTGTATAAGGTGCACCCCCAACATTAGCCTCATTGTATAAGGTGCACCCCAACATTAGCCTCACCCTATAAGGTGCACCCCAACATTAGCCTCATCCTATAAGGTGTACCCCAACATTAGCCTCATTCTATAAGGTGCACCCCAACATTAGCCTCATCCTACAAGGTGCACCCCAACATTAGCCTCATTCTACAAGGTGCACCCCCAACATTAGCCTCATTGTATAAGGTGCACCCCAACATTAGCCTCATCCTGTAAGGTGCACCCCAACATTAGCCTCATTGTATAAGGTGCACCCCAACATTAGCCTCATCCTACAAGGTGCACCCCAACATTAGCCTCATTCTACAAGGTGCACCCCCAACATTAGCCTCATTGTATAAGGTGCACCCCAACAATAACCTCATCCTATAAGGTGTACCCCAACATTAGCCTCACACTATAAGGTGCACCCCAACATTAGCCTCATTGTATAAGGTGCACCCCCAACATTAGCCTCATTGTATAAGGTGCACCCCAACATTAGCCTCACCCTATAAGGTGCACCCCAACATTAGCCTCATCCTATAAGGTGTACCCCAACATTAGCCTCATTCTATAAGGTGCACCCCAACATTAGCCTCATCCTACAAGGTGCACCCCAACATTAGCCTCATTCTACAAGGTGCACCCCCAACATTAGCCTCATTGTATAAGGTGCACCCCAACATTAGCCTCATTCTATAAGGTGCACCCCAACATTAGCCTCCTTGTATAAGGTACACCCCCAACATTAGCCTCATTGTATAAGGAGCACCCCAACATTAGCCTCATTGTATAAGGAGCACCCCAACATTAGCCTCATCCTATAAGGTGCACCCCAACATTAGCCTCATCCTATAAGGTGCACGCCAACATTAGCCTCACACTATAAGGTGCACCCCAACATTAGCCTCATTGTATAAGGTGCACCCCAACATTAGCCTCATTGTATAAGGTGCACCCCAACATTAGCCTCGTCCTATAAGGTGCACCCCAACATTAGCCTCATTGTATAAGGTGCACCCCAACATTAGCCTCATTCTATAAGGTGCACCCCAACATTAGCCTCCTTGTATAAGGTACACCCCCAACATTAGCCTCATTGTATAAGGAGCACCCCAACATTAGCCTCATTGTATAAGGAGCACCCCAACATTAGCCTCATCCTATAAGGTGCACCCCAACATTAGCCTCATCCTATAAGGTGCACGCCAACATTAGCCTCACACTATAAGGTGCACCCCAACATTAGCCTCATTGTATAAGGTGCACCCCAACATTAGCCTCATTGTATAAGGTGCACCCCAACATTAGCCTCGTCCTATAAGGTGCACCCCAACATTAGCCTCATTGTATAAGGAGCACCCCAACATTAGCCTCATACTGTAAGGTGCACCCCAACATTAGCCTCATCCTATAAGGTGCACCCCAACATTAGCCTCACACTATAAGGTGCACCCCCAACATTAGCCTCATCCTATAAGGTGCACCCCAACATTAGCCTCATTGTATAAGGTGCACCCCAACATTAGCCTCCTTGTATAAGGTACACCCCCAACATTAGCCTCATTGTATAAGGAGCACCCCAACATTAGCCTCATTGTATAAGGAGCACCCCAACATTAGCCTCATCCTATAAGGTGCACCCCAACATTAGCCTCATCCTATAAGGTGCACGCCAACATTAGCCTCACACTATAAGGTGCACCCCAACATTAGCCTCATTGTATGAGGTGCACCCCCAACATTAGCCTCATCCTATAAGGTGCACCCCAACATTAGCCTCATTGTATAAGGTGCACCCCAACATTAGCCTCATTGTATAAGGTGCACCCCAACATTAGCCTCATTCTATAAGGTGCACCCCAACATTAGCCTCATTGTATAAGGTGCACCCCAACATTAGCCTCATTGTATAAGGAGCACCCCAACATTAGCCTCATTGTATAAGGTGCACCCAAACATAAGCCTCATCCTATAAGGTGCACCCCCAACATTAGCCTCATTCTACAAGGTGCACCCCCAACATTAGCCTCATTGTATAAGGTGCACCCCAACATTAGCCTCATTGTATAAGGTGCACCCCAACATTAGCCTCATCCTATAAGGTGCACCCCAACATTAGCCTCACCCTATAAGGTGCACCCCAACATTAGCCTCATACTACAAGGTGCACCCCAACATTAGCCTCACCCTACAAGGTGCACCCCAACATTAGCCTCATCCTATAAGGTGCACCCCAACATTAGCCTCATTCTATAAGGTGCACCCCAACATTAGCCTCATTGTATAAGGTGCACCCCAACATTAGCCTCATACTACAAGGTGCACCCCAAAATTAGCCTCATTCTATAAGGTGCACCCCAACATTAGCCTCATCCTATGAGGTGCACCTCAACATTAGCCTCATTCTACAAGGTGCACCCCAACATTAGCCTCATCCTATAAGGTGCACCCCAACATTAGCCTCATCCTGTAAGGTGCACCCCAACATTAGCCTCATCCTGTAAGGTGCACCCCAACATTAGCCTCACACTATAAGGTGCACCCCAACATTAGCCTCATCCTATAAGGTGCACCCCAACATTAGCCTCACACTATAAGGTGCACCCCAACATTAGCCTCATCCTACGAGGTGCACCCCAACATTAGCCTCATCCTATAAGGTGCACCCCAACATTAGCCTCATTCTACAAGGTGCACCCCAACATTAGCCTCATTGTACAAGGTGCACCCCAACATTAGCCTCATCCTATAAGGTGCACCCCAACATTAGCCTCATCCTATAAGGTGCACCCCAACATTAGCCTCATTGTACAAGGTGCACCCCAACATTAGCCTCATCCTATAAGGTGCACCCCAACATTAGCCTCATTGTATAAGGTGCACGCCAACATTAGCCTCATCCTATAAGGTGCACCCCAACATTAGCCTCATCCTATAAGGTGCACCCCAACATTAGCCTCATCCTATAAGGTGCACCCCAACATTAGCCTCATCCTATAAGGTGCACCCCAACATTAGCCTCATTGTATAAGGTGCACCCCAACATTAGCCTCATCCTATAAGGTGCACCCCAACATTAGCCTCATTGTATATCGTGCACCCCAACATTAGCCTCATCCTATAAGGTGCACCCCAACATTAGCTTCATTGTATAAGGTGCACCCCCAACATTAGCCTCATCCTATAAGGTGCACCCCCAACATTAGCCTCATCCTATAAGGTGCACCCCAACATTAGCCTCCTTGTATAAGGTGCACCCCAACATTAGCCTCATCCTATAAGGTGCACCCCAACATTAGCCTCATTGTATAAGGTGCACCCCAACATTAGCCTCACACTATAAGGTGCACCCCAACATTAGCCTCATCCTACAAGGTGCACCCCAACATTAGCCTCATCCTATAAGGTGCACCCCCAACATTACCCTCATCCTATAAGGTGCACCCCAACATTAGCCTCATCCTATAAGGTGCACCCCAACATTAGCCTCATCCATCCTATAAGGTGCACCCCAACATTAGCCTCACCCTATAAGGTGCACCCCAACATTAGCCTCACACTATAAGGTGCACCCCAACATTAGCCTCATTGTATAAGGTGCACCCCAACATTAGCCTCATCCTATAAGGTGCACCCCAACATTAGCCTCATTCTAGAAGGTGCACCCCAACATTAGCCTCACACCATAAGGTGCACCCCAACATTAGTTTCATTGTATAAGGTGCACCCCCAACATTAGCCTCATCCTATAAGGTGCACCCCCAACATTAGCCTCATCCTATAAGGTGCACCCCAACATTAGCCTCCTTGTATAAGGTGCACCCCAACATTAGCCTCATCCTATAAGGTGCACCCCAACATTAGCCTCATTGTATAAGGTGCACCCCAACATTAGCCTCACACTATAAGGTGCACCCCAACATTAGCCTCATCCTACAAGGTGCACCCCAACATTAGCCTCATCCTATAAGGTGCACCCCCAACATTACCCTCATCCTATAAGGTGCACCCCAACATTAGCCTCATCCTATAAGGTGCACCCCAACATTAGCCTCATCCATCCTATAAGGTGCACCCCAACATTAGCCTCACCCTATAAGGTGCACCCCAACATTAGCCTCACACTATAAGGTGCACCCCAACATTAGCCTCATTGTATAAGGTGCACCCCAACATTAGCCTCATCCTATAAGGTGCACCCCAACATTAGCCTCATTCTAGAAGGTGCACCCCAACATTAGCCTCACACCATAAGGTGCACCCCAACATTAGCCTCACACTATAAGGTGCACCCCAACATTAGCCTCACACTACAAGGTGCACCCCAACATTAGCCTCACCCTATAAGGTGCACCCCAACATTAGCCTCATTGTATTAGGTGCACCCCAACATTAGCCTCATCCTATAAGGTGCACCCCAACATTAGCCTCACACTACAAGGTGCACCCCAACATTAGCCTCATTGTATAAGGTGCACCCCAACAATAACCTCATCCTATAAGGTGCACCCCAACATTAGCCTCACACTACAAGGTGCACCCCAACATTAGCCTCACCCTATAAGGTGCACCCCAACATTAGCCTCATTGTATTAGGTGCACCCCAACATTAGCCTCATCCTATAAGGTGCACCCCAACATTAGCCTCATTCTATAAGGTGCACCCCAACATTAGCCTCATTCTACAAGGTGCACCCCAACATTAGCCTCATTTTGTAAGGTGCACCCCAACATTAGCCTAATCCTGTAAGGTGCACCCCCAACATTAGCCTCATTTTGTAAGGTGCACCCCTAACATTAACCTAATCCTATAAGGCACTTTAGGGATCTATCGTGATGTTTGTATATGCTGCACTTCATACACGGGGTATTACGGTCTAACCCAAACAGTGCTAGGAGAGTGTAGAGTGGCTGGTACCCAGAGATAAGGTATCAGGATCAGGCACATCTCAGTGAACCAGCTACAGGAAGTAGTAACACCCGGTGCTGCCATTTGGTGAAGGGCATTGTGGGTAAGAAAGGAATTGTTGGTACAAAGGAGCTGCCAATAGTGAGGGTTGGGGGCGTCACTGGGAATTTGGGGAAGGCTAGAACATGGCGAACTGGGAATAGGGATAGGTGGGAAAGGGCCAAGTTGGAAAAGGGTGAAGTTGGGAAATGGTAAAGGGAGAGGATTCCGAGGAAATAGTGAAATTATATGGGAGAGGGGTGATGGTGGAAAATGTTTTGACAGTGCAGTTTAGTACACACTGTGATGTGCCTTCATACAAAGGTTTTAGCTTCCTCAGCTCATATTAAAAGGGTTTTATTCTCATCTTTACTGTCCCCTCTGTCTGGTGCACATAAGTGCTGGCACTTTCATCCATTAATTTGTGTGTAGTTTTCTCACCATAGATATAAACATAGCTTATTGAAAAGGCATTAAACAGCCGTTACTCACACAAACCGTCACTGTTTATGTTCCAGGTGATGGTCGATGGTCCGAGTGGGTGGATGAGATAGAAACCACCACTCAGAGAATACCAAAACCAAGGTAAGTGTACACGACAAAATACCTCATTGTAATTTACATCTACCCCCTAACATCTTTGAAATGTCCAACATCCAAGTGTAGCAGCTAAGTGTTTGCAATGGGAGGTTATGCACATATTACCGTAAATTCTCTCGTATATGCCGCGGCTTATACTAGAATCAAAATATGGCTTTAAGAATCGGCTCAAAGTAGGGGTGCGGCTTATATTAGGGTATTTTACTCTATAAAACAGAACTGAATTGTCAATTTTTAAGCCATGGGTGCAGATCATATCTTCTCCCAAAGTCGGGGTCTGGCTTATATGAGGGATACGGCTGATGCGCGAGAATTTATGGTACTTTTGACTATGCTGAATTGAAGGGTGTCATGTAGGTGCAGCTGGCTTGGTGCAGCAGCAGTCCCACGTGAGTACGGGTCAGTATGATGTGAGGGGGTTGTATCAGTCAGTAAGGGTATGATGTGAAGGGGTTGTATCAGTCAGTAAGGGTATGATGTGAGGGAGTTGTATCAGTCAGTAAGGGTCAGTATGATGTGAGGGGGTTGTATCAGTCAGTAAGGGTATGATGTGAGGGGGTTGTATCAGTCAGTAAGGGTATGATGTGAGGGAGTTGTATCAGTCAGTAAGGGTCAGTATGATGTGAGGGGGTTGTATCAGTCAGTAAGGGTATGATGTGAGGGGGTTGTATCAGTCAGTAAGGGTCAGTATGATGTGAGGGGGTTGTATCAGTCAGTAAGGGTATGATGTGAGGGGGTTGTATCAGTCAGTAAGGGTCAGTATGATGTGAGGGGGTTGTATCAGTCAGTAAGGGTCAGTATGATGTGAGGGGGTTGTATCAGTCAGTAAGGGTCAGTATGATGTGAGGGGGTTGTATCAGTCAGTAAGGGTCAGTATGATGTGAGGGGGTTGTATCAGTCAGTAAGGGTCAGTATGATGTGAGGGGGTTGTATCAGTAAGGGTCAGTATGATGTGAGGGGATTGTATCAGTCAGTAAGGGTCAGTATGATGTGAGGGGGTTGTATCAGTCAGTAAGGGTTAGTATGATGTGAGGGGGTTGTATCAGTTAGTAAGGGTATGATGTGAGGGGGTTGTATCAGTCAGTAAGGGTATGATGTGAGAGGGTTGTATCAGTCAGTAAGGGTCAGTATGATGTGAGGGGGTTGTATCAGTCAGTAAGGGTATGATGTGAGGGGGTTGTATCAGTCAGTAAGGGTCAGTATGATGTGAGGGGGTTGTATCAGTCAGTAAGGGTCAGTATGATGTGAGGGGGTTGTATCAGTCAGTAAGGGTATGATGTGAGAGGGTTGTATCAGTCAGTAAGGGTCAGTATGATGTGAGGGGGTTGTATCAGTCAGTAAGGGTATGATGTGAGAGGGTTGTATCAGTCAGTAAGGGTCAGTATGATGTGAGGGGGTTGTATCTGTCAGTAAGGGTATGATGTGAGGGGGTTGTATCAGTCAGTAAGGGTCAGTATGATGTGAGGGGGTTGTATCAGTCAGTAAGGGTATGATGTGAGAGGGTTGTATCAGTCAGTAAGGGTCAGTATGATGTGAGGGGGTTGTATCAGTCAGTAAGGGTCAGTATGGTGTGAGGGGGTTGTATCAGTCAGTAAGGGTCAGTATGATGTGAGGGGGTTGTATCAGTCAGTAAGGGTCAGTATGATGTGAGGGGGTTGTATCAGTCAGTAAGGGTATGATGTGAGGGGGTTGTATCAGTCAGTAAGGGTATGATGTGAGGGAGTTGTATCAGTCAGTAAGGGTCAGTATGATGTGAGGGGGTTGTATCAGTCAGTAAGGGTCAGTATGATGTGAGGGGGTTGTATCAGTCAGTAAGGGTATGATGTGAGGGGGTTGTATCAGTCAGTAAGGGTCAGTATGGTGTGAGGGGGTTGTATCAGTCAGTAAGGATCAGTATGATGTGAGGGGGTTGTATCAGTCAGTAAGGGTATGATGTGAGGGGGTTGTATCAGTCAGTAAGGGTATGATGTGAGGGAGTTGTATCAGTCAGTAAGGATTAGTATGATGTGAGGGGGTTGTATCCAGTCAGTAAGGGTCAGTATGATGTGAGGGGGTTGTATCAGTCAGTAAGGGTATGATGTGAGGGGGTTGTATCAGTCAGTAAGGGTCAGTATGATGTGAGGGGGTTGTATCAGTCAGTAAGGGTCAGTATGATGTGAGGGGGTTGTATCCAGTCAGTAAGGGTATGATGTGAGGGGGTTGTATCAGTCAGTAAGGGTCAGTATGATGTGAGGGGGTTGTATCAGTCAGTAAGGGTCAGTATGATGTGAGGGGGTTGTATCAGTCAGTAAGGGTCAGTATGATGTGAGGGGGTTGTATCAGTCAGTAAGGGTCATATACCATATTCATTCTAATAAGTGCAACGGTGTTGAAAGTTATTTTTTAGGTGCTAAAAACACTAAGTAAAGAATTAATTAACTCGAAAAGAGTTATAGGAGATGACTATGGGTCCCCTCATTTTCAGTCATTTTGGTGGTGCGAATAAGTTAAAAACAAAAAGGAAATTTTATATATAAGAGGCAGAATTACTTAATGAATTTGTAGTGCCATTAAAGGAGGAGATGTAGGGGTCTTGCAGGAAAAGGTATTTCAGTACCAACTATTGTAAATTTTGAGTAATTGTCTATATTCTACAGAGTCAGTTGGTTGGCAGCCATAAGATGCTTTTTGCCTGCAATGGTGAAGTTATATGATGTTGATCCATGTATCAACTTTCCTGCCTTTTTTTGCAGTGTGGTGCGAATAGAGCAGTTTTGGCGGGAGTTATGCGAATAGTGGCTTGGTGGTACCAATAACCTGGGTGAGGGAGTGCTCATGTCAAACCACAAGCTAGACTTGCTCAAGGCTATTGATTTATTTCTTTTCGAGTTACGAGCTATGCACATTGCTGTTGTATATTTCTAATAATCGCACCCCCTTAAGCCTAGAAATTGTTGTTTCGTACCCAAAATCTTAATTTTTACACTTCATTTGCCTAGTTTCACGCCAGGGAGGGTGTGCTAATGGCCAAAAAAGGGGGGTGCGCTTATTAGAATGAATACAGTAAGCCGCACCCACATATAAGTAAAGCTTGCCCTGAGGTGGGAAGAAAGTCATAAGATGAAGCTGGAAATTTGGTTGTTTCGTACTGTAAATAGAGAAGACACCCAGAGGTGCCTCTTTTCATGGTTTAACAGGGATTCCTGTTTTTGTTTGGTTCAGATGTTTGTCCCAAATTATGACCATATCCTGGGAAAGGCTATCAAAAGTCAAGTATCACACGTGTACATTCTACATTTCAGGTGTCATCTTGGTACAAATTTTGTGGCTATATGTGAATATGGGTTAAAACTCCAAGTCAGTGAATATTGGTGTAACTGAGTTTTCTGTACATGTTACATTTCAGGTCCCGTCTTCCGTCCCATACAAACAGACACAGTACAGACTCACACCCCAAACGCTCCCACCGTGGCACCGCCCCCAAAACACGCTTCTGGTCCAACCCAGAGAGGACCATATCTGTCAAGTCTTACACCTCGAGTGACTATGACGATGTAGTGCTCCCAGATAAGGTAATCAATGACTATATTTTATTAAAAATCAAGATTGATTTAAGAAATCTTTTTGACAAAATGCCAGTGGGGTTCCAACTCTCAAAAATCTATGGAATAATTTTATTGAACCTAGTTCTCCCAGATAAGAAATATAAATTTCCATAATCAGTTGATACTTCCAGATCAACCAGAACTGTGGTGCCATAGATCAGTCAAAATCTTTTCACATCATAAAACAAAAACAAAATTAAACTGTCGACTATAATGGTTTATACCATACCATAAAACCCCGGTCATAAGCCAACCTCAATCATAAGCCGGAGGTAGACTTTCAAGAAAAACCATAAGCCGATTTTGGGGCCTGATTTAAACTACTTTCTCTTTAATCTATAGTAATAAAACCCCAGTTATATGCCGGGGAACACTTCTTTTGCTCTCGTACAAAACTTAAAAAACGCAGTTACAACATTCTTGCACTAAGATGAAGAAATGTAAACACAGTGAAAGCGGCAGCAGCTAACCTGATGTATCTTAACTACAGGATGTGGAGAATGAGTGGGAGACAGAGAGTGAGACGAGCGAAATGGACGCCGGACTCACCAACGACAACATCCAAGATGGCCGCCATCAGGGTTCCCGTCATTCCCTAACAGAGTTATCACATGGCCGACACTCACTGACAGAGGTCACTGATATCAGACGGTCTCTGACTGAGTCTTCCGACAAACGCCATTCACTGACAGAGTCAGGAGACAATCGGCACTCACTGACAGACTGTGACATCCGGCGGTCATTAACAGACCCGGGAGTGTTTCATATAGAGGATGTGGTGGACGGTGGTCGTGTGGCAGGGAGAGGTCCCCCCACCGCTCCACCAAGGGGTATCTCTGTACCCAAACCTATAAACCCCCGTCTCAACCAACAGCGCGTGGATTCCCCCTCCCCACACAGGGAATCCCCCCAGGTGGGTTCCCCCAGGAATTCCCCCAATGGGGGTTCCCCGCGAGATTCACCCCGGGGTTCCCCTGTGCCACGTATAGTAGCGGCAGATGGCCACCGCAGGTCGGTGGGTGCGTCCCGCCGCCCTCGCCGTAAGGTGAGTCTGGACTCTAGCATCCCGCCGCCATGTCGTGGTGCCATTACACGGGGGAACACGGGACAGTCTGACTGCACCTCAGGGGGTTCCCTCTCACAGTACTCTGGGAGTTCCGTCTCACAATACTCGGGGGGTTCCCTCACGCAGTTCTCTGGGGGATCCCTTGTAGAGTCATCAGGGTGTTCCCTGGCAGAGTGCCCAGACACAGAGGAACCACCGCCCAGGTTACCCCCGCGTGGTGCACCAGGGGATATCCCCGTCCTGCCCACCAGACGTCCACTGTCTACAGGCAAGGAGGTTAGTACAAAAACAATGCTTTTATCTCATAGATATTACACAGTTGTCACACTTTAAATCATAAACCTAATGCGAAAAAAAATATAAATATTATTATAGAAAATCCCACTTTCACCTATTATTTTGGTAAAGATATTCCTACCTTTTCCCTCTTTTTGCCGGAAGGTTCTATGGTGCCGGGATGCCTTCTACACTGATGTCTATATGTTTTCTTCTCATGTTCAAAGGCATTACAAACTAATGCTAAGTTTTGATATTATCAGCAGGAGCCTGCCCCACCGCTCCCTCCCCGTGACTCAGGGTACAAGTCAGTACCTCCTCCCATCCCGGGGTCTGACAGCCCCCCTCCCCCGACACCCCCGCGGCAGCGCCTGGCCCGCACCCCAGACCTGGCACCCCACACGGTGGTACCCCTCAGTCCTGAGGCACGGGAAGCAGCACGCAAGGAACGGGAACGAGACGAACACCGCGGCAAGCCTCGCTTACCTCCACCACGACGGAAAACCACTGCACCTATCAGCGCTAAGGCTAACAGTAACAGTGCTAACAGGTAAATGTAAAACCACCGCCCCTATCAGTGCTAAGGCTAACAGTAACAGTGCTAAGGCTAACAGTAACAGTGCTAACAAGTAAATATAAAACCACCGCCCCTATCAGCGCTAAGGCTAACAGTAACAGTGCTAACAGGTAAATGTAAAACCACCGCCCCTATCAGCGCTAAGGCTAACAGTAACAGTGCTAACAGGTAAATGTAAAACCACCGCCCCTATCAGCGCTAAGGCTAACAGTAACAGTGCTAAGGCTAACAGTAACAGTGCTAACAGGTAAATATAAAACCACCGCCCCTATCAGCGCTAAGGCTAACAGTAACAGTGCTAAGGCTAACAGTAACAGTGCTAACAGGTAAATGTAAAACCACTGCCCCTATCAGCGCTAAGGCTAACAGTAACAGTGCGTACAGGTAAATATAAAACCACCGCCCCTATCAGCGCTAAGGCTAACAGTAACAGTGCGTACAGGTAAATGTAAAACCATTGCACCTATCAGCGCTAAGGCTAACAGTAACAGTGCTAACAGGTAAATGTAAAACCACCGCCCCTATCAGCGCTAAGGCTAACAGTAACAGCGCTAAGGCTAACAGTAACAGTGCGTACAGGTAAATGTAAAACCACCGCCCCTATCAGCGCTAAGGCTAACAGTAACAGTGCTAACAGGTAAATGTAAAACCACCGCCCCTATCAGCGCTAAGGCTAACAGTAACAGTGCTAACAGGTAAATATAAAACCACCGCCCCTATCAGCGCTAAGGCTAACAGTAACAGCGCTAAGGCTAACAGTAACAGTGCGTACAGGTAAATGTAAAACCATTGCACCTATCAGCGCTAAGGCTAACAGTAACAGTACTAACAGGTAAATATAAAACCACCGCCCCTATCAGCGCTAAGGCTAACAGTAACAGCGCTAAGGCTAACAGTAACAGTGCGTACAGGTAAATGTAAAACCACCGCCCCTATCAGCGCTAAGGCTAACAGTAGCAGCGCTAAGGCTAACAGTAACAGTGCTAACAGGTAAATGTAAAACCACTGCCCCTATCAGCGCTAAGGCTCACAGTAACAGTGCTAACAGGTAAATATAAAACCACCACCCCTATCAGCGCTAAGGCTAACAGTAATAGTGCTAACAGGTAAATATAAAACCACCGCCCCTATCAGCGCTAAGGCTAACAGTAACAGTGCTAACAGGTAAATATAAAACCACCGCCCCTATCAACGCTAAGGCTAACAGTAACAGTGCTAACAGGTCAGTGTAAAACCACCACCCCTATCAGCGCTAAGGCTAACAGTAATAGTGCTTACACGTAAATATAAAACCACCGCCCCTATCAGCGCTAAGGCTAACAGTAACAGTGCTAAGGCTAACAGTAACAGTGCTAACAAGTAAATATAAAACCACCGCCCCTATCAGCGCTAAGGATAACAGTAACAGTGCTAACAGGTAAATATAAAACCACCGCCCCTATCAGCGCTAAGGCTAACAGTAATAGTGCTAACAGGTAAATATAAAACCACCGCCCCTATCAGCGCTAAGGCTAACAGTAACAGTGCTAAAAGGTAAATGTAGGCCTAGGATGTAGAATATACCACCAGAGCCTTTGCACCACAGTGAAAGCTGAAGATCCGTTTTCACTCCTGACTTACTTTATCAAACATGCAGTCCTCTTGAAAGTGTGTCTAAAACTGAGAATTTGATAAACCAACAAAACCTTTATATCTATTATATGAAACTGTTTCAAAATGAAGAGGTGTGCATGGTTTCATACTGTATTTGTTCTGTTGTTTTCAGCCTGGCTGTGTCCCCTGAGACAAACAGTATGTTGGCGGAAGTGCCGCCCCCGCCTCCCGCCCGCACCAAGAACAGAGGTAATAAGGGCCCAATATATTGGATGTGAAATTTGGTTTGATTCATAACTTTAGTACTGCTAAACATGTACATATATTTTATACAGAATTGTAACACCATCTGGCTTCTCCCGTTCTACCTCCCGTATTAGCTACTGCCTTCTGCACCTTATAGAACCTCTCAGAGGAGGGGGGGGGGTGCCTTATAGGTGGGCTCAAATTACATTAGATAACCCCAGGTGTGCTTTATAGGTTTTCTCTCAATTCAGGGTGCGTCTTATACACTGAAGCACCTTACACATGCATGGTACTACCGTAAATCCCCGGTCATAAGCCGGCCCCGGTCATAAGCCGAGGGGTGAGTTCAGGAAAAAAATAAAAGCCGGTTTTTGGGTCAAATTTTTACCATTTTCTCTTTATTCTATAGTAAAAAAAAAACGGTCATAAGCCGGGGGAGACTTTGGGAAAAATTTAGAAGCCGGTTTGGGCCCAAAATAGAAAAAAAATCCAGCTTATGACCGGGGATTTACGGTACGATGTATTGTAGTCTGACATGCTATTTATGTACACAGGATATCCTCCATTTTACCTCATCCAGGTGAAGACTACATAGGACCAGATCCGTCACTACCTGACGCACCTCTTCCACCACGCGACGGTTACCTAGCAATGGGCAACATGGCTGCCCCTGTACACAGGTCAGTTACCTAGCAACATGATCTGTAGCAATAGTTACCTAGCAACATGATCTGAAGCAACAGTTACCTAGCAACATGATATACAGAGATAACATAAAGTCCCAGTTACCTAGCAACATGATCTTTTCACAAACTACTTAGCAACATGATCAGTAGAAGCAGTTCCCTAGAAATATAATCTTTAGAAACAGTTGTCTAGCAACATGACCACTAGAACCAGTTTTACCTAATCTGTAACAACAGTTACCTAGCAACATGACCTCTAGAACCAGTTTTTCCTGATCTGTAACAACAGTTACACCAGTTACCTAGTAACATGACCACTAGAACCAGTTTTACCTGATCTGTAACAACAGTCATCTAGCAACATGACCTCTAGAACCAGTTTTACCTGATCTGTAACAACAGTTACACCAGTTACCTAGTAACATGACCACTAGAACCAGTTTTACCTGATCTGTAACAAGTTACCTAGCAACATGACCTCTAGAACCAGTTTTACCTGATCTGTAACAACAGTTACCTAGAAACATGACCACTAGAACCCATTTTACCTGATCTGTAACAAAAGTTACAACAGTTACCTAGAAACATCATCTATACTAGTATACAGGTCGTACATAGAGATGGTTACCTAGCAACATGACCACTAGAACCAGTTTTACCTTATCTGTAACAACAGTTACCTAGCAACATGACCTCTAGAACCAGTTTTACCTGATCTGTAACAACAGTTACACCAGTTACCTAGTAACATGACCACTAGAACCAGTTTTACCTGATCTGTAACAACAGTCATCTAGCAACATGACCTCTAGAACCAGTTTTACCTGATCTGTAACAACAGTTACACCAGTTACCTAGTAACATGACCACTAGAACCAGTTTTACCTGATCTGTAACAAGTTACCTAGCAACATGACCGCTAGAACCAGTTTTACCTGATCTGTAACAACAGTTACCTAGAAACATGACCACTAGAACCCATTTTACCTGATCTGTAACAAAAGTTACAACAGTTACCTAGAAACATCATCTATACTAGTATACAGGTCGTACATAGAGATGGTTACCTAGCAACATGACCACTAGAACCAGTTTTACCTTATCTGTAACAACAGTTACCTAGAAACATGACCACTAGAACCAGTTTTACCTTATCTGTAACAACAGTTACCTAGAAACATAATCTATACAATAATACACAGGTAGTACTTAGAGATGGTCACCTACCAGTAGAACCAGTTTTACCTGATCGGAAACAACATTTACCTAGCAAAATGACCAGTAGAACCAGTTTTACCTGATCTGTTACAACAGTTACCTAGAAACATGATCTATACAATAATACACAGGTAGTACTTAGAGATGGTTACCTAGCAACATGACCAGTAGAACCAGTTTTACCTGATCGGAAACAACATTTACCTAGTAACATGACCACTAAAACCAGTTTTACCTGATCTGTAACAACAGTTACCTAGTAACATGACCACTAAAACCAGTTTTACCTGATCTGTAACAACAGTTACCTAGTAACATGACCAGTAGAACCAGTTTTACCTAATCTGTAACAACAGTTACCTAGCAACATGACCACTAGAACCAGTTTTACCTGATTGATTGATTGATTGATTGATTTGTGTTTTACAGCACTTTAGCGGCACTAAGTGGCTATCCCGTGCTTCACAGGTTGATAATTTAAAAGAGGAATGTGTCAGTGCCCGCGCATATGTGCACCACACACATCCTGAGGGGATAGGAAAGAGGAGATATAGACCCTTTTAAGTGGGCTAGGGAAGCCCGCCAGTTTTACCTGATCTGTAACAACAGTTACCTAGTAACATGATCTATACTAGTACACAGGTAGTACTTAGAGATGGTTACCTAGTAACATGACCATTAGAACCAGTTTTACCTGATCTGTTACAACAGTTACCTAGAAACATGATCTATACTAGTACACAGGTCGTACTTAGAGATGGTTACCTAGCAACATGACCAGTATTTAGGTCAGTTACCACATGTGCAAGTTGGTATGGTTTTTTGTGAAAGTGTTTCATTAATGAGTTGTTTGACCCTTATTACAGCATGTCGGTACAGCGTATGAGTGAGAGTACAGATGGAGATAACTACATCGACCCTCGGGACATCGATTCATGGCCGGCACAGAGACCTGACACTGACAGTGATGCAGCAGAAGATGACAACTACCTCATGGTGGTAAGGGTTAATATAAATGATGCCTAATTCTTTATCCAGCCTCATGGTGGTAAGGGTTAATATAAATGATGCCTAATTCTTTATCCAGCCTCATGGTGGTAAGGGTTAATGTAAATCATGCCTAATTCTTTATCCAGCCTCATGGTGGTAAGGGTTAATGTAAATCATGCCTAATTCTTTATCCAGCCTCATGGTGGTAAGGGTTAATATAAATCATGCCTAATTCTTTATCCAGCCTCTTGGTGGTAAGGGTTAATATAAATCATGCCTAATTCTTTATCCAGCCTCATGGTGGTAAGGGTTAATATAAATCATGCCTAATTCTTTATCCAGCCTCATGGTGGTAAGGGTTAATGTAAATCATGCCTAATTCTTTATCCAGCCTCATGGTGGTAAGGGTTAATGTAAATCATGCCTAATTCTTTATCCAGCCTCATGGTGGTAAGGGTTAATATAAATCATGCCTAATTCTTTATCCAGCCTCTTGGTGGTAAGGGTTAATATAAATCATGCCTAATTCTTTATCCAGCCTCATGGTGGTAAGGGTTAATGTAAATCATGCCTAATTCTTTATCCAGCCTCATGGTGGTAAGGGTTAATATAAATCATGCCTAATTCTTTATCCAGCCTCATGGTGGTAAGGGTTAATATAAATCATGCCTAATTCTTTATCCAGCCTCTTGGTGGTAAGGGTTAATAGAAATCATGCCTAATTCTTTATCCAGCCTCATGGTGGTAAGGGTTAATATAAATCATGCCTAATTCTTTATCCAGCCTCATGGTGGTTAGGGTTAATGTAAATCATGCCTAATTCTTTATCCAGGTTCCTCTGGGCGATACATGTGCACTAAAATAGGAGTCATACACATTCAAATTGTAGCTACCGTGCAGAATGTCAACAGTCAGTCATGTCAATATGTCGGTGCAATGCATACAAAGTGGTACTATGTACAATGTAGCACTACAAGCTTGATGCCCAATTGGTGCTCCACACCTTACTGAGACTTTTTTATACAGTGATGGACCCCCCGCCCCGTCCTGGTACCATGTTCCGTATAGATATAGGATACAGATATAACACATTGTTCCTACATTTACAGTTACCAGAGATGTCGGACCCCTCGCCCCGTCCTGGTACCATGTTCCGTATAGATATAGGATACAGATATAACACATTGTTCCAACATTTACAGCTACCAGAGATGTTGGACCCCCCGCCCCGTCCTGGTACCATGTTCCGTATAGATATAGGATACAGATACAACACATTGTTCCTACATTTACAGTTACCAGAGATGTTGGACCCCCCGCCCCGTCCTGGTACCATGTTCCTTATAGATATAGGATACAGATATAACACATTGTTCCAACATTTACAGTTACCAGAGTTGTTGGACCCCCCGCCCCGTCCTGGTACCATGTTCCGTATAGATATAGGATACAGATATAACACATTGTTCCTACATTTACAGTTACCAGAGATGTCGGACCCCCACCCCGTCCTGGTACCATGTTCCGTATAGATATAGGATACAGATATAACACATTGTTCCAACATTTACAGTTACCAGAGATGTCGGACCCCCCGCCCCGTCCTGGTACCATGTTCCTTATAGATATAGGATACAGATACAACACATTGTTCCAACATTTACAGTTACCAGAGTTGTTGGACCCCCCGCCCTGTCCTGGTACCATGTTCCGTATAGATATAGGATACAGATATAACACATTGTTCCTACATTTACAGTTACCAGAGATGTCGGACCCCCCGCCCCGTCCTGGTACCATGTTCCGTATAGATATAGGATACAGATATAACACATTGTTCCAACATTTACAGCTACCAGAGATGTTGGACCCCCCGCCCCGTCCTGGTACCATGTTCCGTATAGATATAGGATACAGATACAACACATTGTTCCTACATTTACAGTTACCAGAGATGTTGGACCCCCCGCCCCGTCCTGGTACCATGTTCCTTATAGATATAGGATACAGATATAACACATTGTTCCAACATTTACAGTTACCAGAGTTGTTGGACCCCCCGCCCCGTCCTGGTACCATGTTCCGTATAGATATAGGATACAGATATAACACATTGTTCCTACATTTACAGTTACCAGAGATGTCGGACCCCCCGCCCCGTCCTGGTACCATGTTCCGTATAGATATAGGATACAGATATAACACATTGTTCCAACATTTACAGTTACCAGAGATGTTGGACCCCCTGCCCCGTCCTGGTACCATGTTCCGTATATAGGATACAGATATAACACATTGTTCCAACATTTACAGTTACCAGAGATGTTGGACCCCCCGCCCCGTCCTGGTACCATGTTCCGTATATAGGATACAGATATAACACATTGTTCCAACATTTACAGCTACCAGAGATGTTGGACCCCCCGCCCCGTCCTGGTACCATGTTCCGTAGCGGCAGTAACCGGTTTATAGATGAACCCTTGTACCAGTTCTACCAGATCGGCGCTGTGGCACGCGATGTCCTCGACCAGCACCGAGATGATGAAAACCTAGGTATGTAGCTGTTATATGCTGTCATAAATCTCATGTACCGTAATCTCCCTCGTAGAAGATGCGGTGCGCATATAAGACGCACCCCAAACTCAGCACATGCATTTTGGCGTATAAGACGCACATTTTAATGCTGATATTTGTAAGATAAGTACATTTCTATAGTAAAAGTACCCCTCGTATAAGACGCACCCCAAACTTGAGGAAATCCTATAAGACTCCCTAGCATTTTGTTTGGCGTAGAGGACGCGTCTTATACGTGGGAGTTTACGGTAAGGTCAAATTTTCACTCCTTTTTTGTGAACTTAAAGAAGAAGTTTATCTGAATTCACTCAGTGAGTTGAACATTTGTTGGAGTTCCATGGTGACCTGGGTTGTGTCAGGACATCTCCTCTCAGCCTCTTTAGTTCCCAGTGTTGCTGAAAACTTTTTCTCAATGCAGGCCAAGGTGACCTGCATCTTGGCAACTTACGCAGGCCATTTCTCTATTATGCAGGCCATATCATCTTGCATTTTTGGAATTTATTAACTCGAAAGAGTTATAAGAGTCAGGTAAAAAACAGACCCATTCAGTGCCTCTTAACAGAAAGACAAAGGAAGACGCTTTTCCGGTCTATGTTAAATCCCATAAGAGGTGCGAATTTCATCAACGTTCCCGCGTTTTTGGTCCGGAGTGGTGCAAATAATTGATGAATGTTGATGAATTTGCCATCATTCGATCCGTGCATGCATCTCCAATGTTATAATTTCGGCACAAACATGTCGGATATCGATTTTTTGTAAATTATAATATATAAATATGATAAAGAATGGACAAAGGATATCATTTGAATTGATATGTTTTATTAAAAAGATAAAAAATTACGTGTTCGCCCTGTCGTTAATTCGCATCACAAAGCCGTGGTGGTGCAAATTGACCCAAATCCCCATGGAAATTGGGTTGGGCATGCGCAGATAGAACCAAAATCCAAAATGGCGGACAGCAAGACAATCGACTTGTGGGGCTATAACAGTAAAAAGATAGGATATATTCGATTCAATTCGATTGATATTGCCAAAGATGCATGGTTCCAACTCAGCCAGCAGCACCACCTGGTGTAGCTGGCGGGAACCGAGGGAGAGGACACGTGACCGAGAGCTTCAGTTACCGCGAACATCTGATCGAGCAAGACGTTGTGGGAGAGCAGGGTGAGTAAAACTTAAATTTTCCACACTCTTATGCACTCACCCACTAGTGGGGATATGTAAAAAACGTGTGAACGTATTATACAATACGTATCCCGTTTCTGGAAAGCGGCGCTGACCAGTTTTTACTTCTTATATACTTTCAGACCGACTTGAGTCTGAAACTGAAGCGTGTATCCGCCATCTTGAAACACGTGCGAATGAAAAATGCCCTCAGACGATGAGCAGCAAGCTATGAATGCACAAGCAAATTTGGATAACAGCAATGTCGACGATGACAATGATGCCGGTGATGAGAATGATGGTGACGCACAATGCAATGGAAACTCCAATGGAGATGACAGTGACGCGGGCGAGCAAGCCACTACTGACAATGAAGCTGGGTTGACACCAGGTCAGCGACAGGCAGAAGACTGGGAAGTTGACAGCCAGGACTGGGGCCCATTATCAAATGAAGAATTTCTAGCCAGAGAACGTCAAAGGCTGGCACGTTATGGGGCCATGCTGGAACAACGACGTAAACAGATGGAGGAGGACAGACTGGAGCTGTCAAGACTGCAGAACAGGTTGCTGTCAACACAGCAGTCACAACCGCGTGCACAGAAGAGAGCGCGACAGATGCACCCTATATCGCCCAACCCTTCGACGGCAAGCAGGCACAGCTTTGCAGACAGCTTTATCAATGGTGGGGACTCAGACATGGACTCAGTGTCTCATGTTGGAACAATGGAGCCCCCAGCGCCCAAGAAACAGAAGGTTGAACCAAAAAATAAGGCATCAGAAAAGAAGATCGACGATGCAGATGCAGAGGAGAAGGCGGAAGAGGAGAAAGCCAATGAGCCGGACCCTTTTGGTGACTGGGACGATTCCCCTTTCGCTATAGCAGCTCAAGAAGCGGTTCAGGAAGCAGAAAGAGAAGAAGTGTCAGATGAAATCACTCCGGGGATGGCTAAGCTACTTCAGACCTTATTCAAGAGCTCCAAAGATCTCACTAAAGCCAGAGAACTGGCAGCTAAGTACCCGCCGCCTAAAAACGCCAAAGAACTGACATCACCAAAGATGGATATGGGGTTCTACAGATCAGACCGGGTGGATTACATAGTCAAGCGCGCTGATAAAGAGTTACAATTGTCTCAAGCTTGCCTTCTAGCAGCAATTACCGCTATGCTACCATTACTGGAACTTATGGTGTCAAGGGGAAAGAAGGATGAGCCCCTAGCACAAGCAGGAAGCACTAGCATTGATGCCCTCAGGCTTGCCTTTTTTGCGAACACTTCTATTACTAGAAGAAGGAGGCAGGCACTTAAGCCAAATTTGGATGGCAGGGTGGCACGTTCAGTGGTAAACGCTGAAGTAAGTGGTGACAGCCTATTTGGAGAGACAGTGGAGGAAACAGTCAAGGAGGCAAAACGAGCTGACAAATTAGTCAAGGATCTTATGGGACCAGATCGTGGCAGAGGCCGTGGGCGTGGAGTACTGCGAGGCCATGGACAAGGCCATGGTCAAAACAGAGGACGTGGACGTGGCAACGCCCAAAACACCAGCTACTACCAGAACAACTACCAGCCCCATGCCCAGAGGGGTTTTCACACTCCCCAAGGCCACCAACGCGGAGGGGGTCGAGGGGGCAGAGGCCAGGGCCGCGGGGGTCGGAGGGACCAAGACGACACCTCACATCACAGTCCATTGGAGAGGCACAACAGCTCTTCCAACAACAGAGGCAAGCCATACTCCAAATAGAGAGGACTCGGGTAGGTTCTAAAGGTGTGTACGATGAGTTATTAGAAGATCTACAGCATAAACCAAACGAATTTGTTGCAGGTCAAATTAAAAACTATGTACATATATGGAAGGAGTTTACGGCAGACCCTTGGGTGATTGAAAATGTTAAAGGGGTGAAATTTCCTTTCATTGAATGTCCAATGCAACAATCAGTTCCAAGACAGTATTTCATGAGTCAGGAAAGAAAGTCAGGTATTGAGGTACAACTCAAGAAAATGATTGAAAAAGGCATCATAGAGGAAGCTCACCACGAGGAGGGTGAGTGGATTTCCAATATTTTTCCAAGACCCAAACTAGATGGGGAGGTGAGAATTATTCTAGATCTAACCACTCTAAATAAGTACATAGAATACCAGCACTTCAAAATGACTGGTCTGAATACGGCATTGGACATGCTAGATACAGGTTATTTCATGTCTTCCCTTGACTTAAAAGACGCCTACTATTCTGTAAATGTAGATGTTACACACAGAAAATATCTCAGGTTCATCTGGGAGGGGTTGCTCTACCAGTACACAGCACTACCAAACGGAATATCTTGCGCTCCAAGATATTTCACCAAATTGCTCACCCCTCTGTTTGCAGCAGCAAGACAGAGGGGTGTGGAATGTTTCCAGTATATAGACGATATTTTTGTGGTGGCAAGTACACAACAGGAATGCTCACAGTCAGTACACATACTGGCTGAAATACTGGACAGTGTAGGACTGGTGGTGCACCCTGAGAAATCGTCATTGATACCTAGCACCCTCATGAGATTCTTGGGTTTCATGCTGGACTCAGAACTACAAATTGTCTACCTACCCAATGAGAAATTGGAGAAGTTAGACAATCTGGCAGATGAAGTACTCAGGGTGAAGGCACCAACAATTCAGAAAGTGTCAGAATTGGTGGGCCTCTTGAACTCTTACATCCCAGCAGTAGACTATGGACATGCTCACATCAAGTCTATTGAGCGAGACAAAAACCTAGCCTTAGTGAGAACAAGGGGGAACTATAGAGAAACCATGTTTCTATCAGATGAGGCAGTAATGGAAATAAAATGGTGGACAAGAAATGCAAGCTCTAGTGTACGACAAATTAGAAAAAGTAGCCATGACCTCGACATTGAAACGGACGCCAGCCACAAAGGGTGGGGGGCGGTGACAAACTCAGCTGAGGCTGGGGGTAGATGGAAACAGCATGAAATGGGACACATCAATGTCTTAGAATTGGAGGCTATTTTCCTAGGCCTGAAAAGCTTCTCCAAAGACAAGGGCATGAAAATCCATGTAGCTACAGATAATGTAACTGCTAAAACATATGTAAACAAGGGAGGTGGAGTGAGGTCTAGAAGTTGTGACGAGGTTGCCAAAAAGATCTGGAACTGGGCAGAACAATCAGGGAACTGGGTGACAGCATCATACATACCAGGTAATTCAAACTACAAAGCAGATAGAATGTCTAGGGTATTCGAGGATCACCTAGAATGGTCCCTAAGTGATAAGATCTTTGAGAAAATCTGCCGAGTATTTGGTACACCTCATATTGACATGTTTGCATCAAGACTGAATGCAAAATGCTCGCATTATGTGGCAAGAAATCCTGACCCATATGCAATGCATGTAGACGCCTTCAGCATGTCTTGGTCAGGCCTTAACATCTATCTTTTCCCTCCTTGCAGCCTTCTGTTCGCTGTGCTCCGAAAGGTCAAAGAGGACAGACCCGCCAGGGCGACACTGGTGGCCCCAACTTGGACAGCTGCACCTTGGTGGACAAGACTACTCAGGGTGGCACGGAGAAGAATAGTGATAGGCAGGAAAAAGACGAATGTACAGCTAGACCCAGACATGGCAAAGCGCTACCCAAAAGGAATAGGACTGACTATTTTAGAGTTATGAGCGATAAATTGGTTGAGAACGGTGGATATACTAGGGAGACTGCAAACTTTCTAATGGAAAGCTGGCAGGGGTCAACACAGAAACCCTATAACTTTTACTTGTGGAAATGGCAGCATTATTGTGAGGAAAGAAGTCTTGATGTATTTGAGGCAAATGAGATACAAGTTTGTGACTTCTTGAGAATATTATCAGAAGAAGGTTATGCATATGGATCGGTAAACACTGCACGTTGCGCTCTGTCAGTAATATTGCCCAAATCACAGGGGGTTTACACTATTGGTAAAAACTATTGGGTGACCCGAGCTGTTAAAGCAGCGTACCTTAGAAAACCACCCTCTCCCAAGTATACTAATTTCTGGGATGTCAGATTGGTGCTCAAAACTATAAAGTTGTGGGGCAGAAACAAAAACCTATCTTTGAAATATCTGGGTTTCAAAGTACTTGTACTGTTGTTGTTGGTCACAGGACAAAGAAGCCAAGTGACAATCATGCTGAAATTGAACAGAATGTTGGAATATGATGATGGTTCTATTGGATTTGTGTTAACCAAACCGCTGAAAACAGCCAAAACAGGAGATAAGCTGTTGGAACTGAAACTTCAGCCATACGACATACAATCAAAACTGTGTGTGGTAAGGGCACTCAAAGAATACATTGAGAGAACAAAAGACATTAGGTCTTCAGATAGTTTGTTTATTTCATTCAGAAAGAAACACAAGGCAGTGGGAAAAGACACCATTGCTCATTGGGTCACACATGTTCTTAGAGTAAGTGGCATTAACGTCAAAAAGTATGGTCCACACTCTCTCAGAGGGGCAGGGGTCTCTGCAGGGACCAGATTAGGAGTAAACACAGATGTGCTACTCAAATATGGTTCATGGCGTAACATGAAAACTATGGCACGCCACTATCAAAAGGAAGTGGAACTACCACCTCAGAGAGAGTTGGGCCACACTTTACTAGATGAAGTAGCAAACTAAAGTTTTGTGTAAGGTGCTTACGATTGGCATTTATTTATTTATTTACAAACTTCTGTTAGTTCCACGTTTTGAATGTGATGTGATGTTAGAATGAGAGATCTAAAAGACGGGTCTGCTAGGCTTTATAAGGTATCACAAATTAATGATTTAAGTTGCTGAACTGTTAATGTTGTTAAGCAGTTAGGTTGAAATTTTCCAACCATGTTGTTACCTGTTACTAATTTGTTTACTTATTGTTATCTCTAAAAACCAAACTCAGGTGAAGAGAATATTAAATTATGGTCGCCACAACTTGCCTGTTTAAAAAGGCTGATGGATTCAGATATGAAAACTCAAGAAAACTGAAATTGAGAAATGAAGAGATTAAAGGACAATAAAACTGTTTCACTACAACCTCATTGGTGACGACTTATTGTTAGGTCTCGGTTAAAATGGGGGGAGGGGAAAAATAAAATACAGAGGCTCCGAAAACTCTCCCTCGGTTCCCGCCAGCTACACCAGGTGGTGCTGCTGGCTGAGTTGGAATAGGTAATTACCCGAGGAACTTACCTTGGTATAGTTGTGAAGGGGAATTAGGGTTCTAACGAAGCCTGTAGCACCTCCTGGTGTGCTAAGGGAGGTGAGGGCCCGCCCACCTTTCCCCTGAAGCAGGATTAAGGCAGTTAAACTCTAAAGTTAAGATTCAATAAGAAATCTTAGATTGTTGGGGGGGGGGGGGTTCTTAATTAATGGGGACTTCCTGTTATTTTAAATTTCCCCCAGATGTTCTCTCCATAACTGAAGCTCTCGGTCACGTGTCCTCTCCCTCACCTCCCTTAGCACACCAGGAGGTGCTACAGGCTTCGTTAGAACCCTAATTCCCCTTCACAACTATACCAAGGTAAGTTCCTCGGGTAATTACCTAATTATATTCAAAAAGCCATTACCGTAATCTCCTGCGTATAAGGCGCAGCCCGCGTATAAGGCGCACCTAGAGTTTGGGAAAATTCTCAAAAAAATGAAAAAGTCATAACTTTGGTTCTACTTAATGAATTTTTAAAATTCAAAAACCTATGGGTAGCTTGGGCCAACCTGGACCCTCCTGTGCCCCCTTATGTCCTATTATGACCAAGGGGGCATGTAAGATATCAAAAGAAAGGTCTTAGTGTCCCCCTTGTGCATGCGCACAGAAAAAATCCAAAATGGCTGACTGCGAGACGATCGACTCACGGTGCCATCAAAACTGCTGGATTATAACAAAATGGAGGAGAATGACAGTGTCCCATGCCTTTTTATGGTTAATCTGGATCCTTATTCAACACCTGCTGATATTGTGCAATGCTTAACTCGCCAAGAGAGGAGTTATTCGCCAATGAAACATGGGAGCGATAATAACATTTGTTGGAGTTCCTGGGAGACCTTGTTAGGTTGTCCACAGCTAATGCAAGCTAATTATCCAGTGTCCAGATCAGATAATCTTAGGGCATACCTCACCCAGGGGACTCCATGCAGGGTAGATGGAAAAGGTGGAATGATGATGGTATAAACGAAAGGGGCCTTCATGACTCTTTCTACAGTGCAATCTATTGCACCACATACCCTTAGACACCTTTTCTGTGGATTTCTAGTCTGAGGGTAGTATATAAAGGTAGGAAAGTCACTACTATTTGTGTTATATATACCCTTCCATTCTATATAAGAATAGACTTCTGTTCTATATTTGTGGAATAGAAAAGAAGCTTGCCCCGCAGGGCTATTTATAAGGAACCCAATAGAAGCTTAAACTTAATAGCCCTGTGGGGCAAAAATTCTTTTCTATCCTGTACAAGTAGCCCTGCGGGGCAAGATTCTTTTTCCACAAATATAGAATAGAAGTCTATTCTTATTCAGGACGGAGCTAAGTTGGATATGACTGTCTGACACGATGCGACCACTCTGAATGACGTCCCAGCCCTGGGGCTGTGATGTCATCAGGAATACCGGTGCTAGGCAACTTACATTTGTGTACATCTCTCCAAGTGGAGATAGTAACAGCAACCATGGTGATGTGTCACCAAGGTACAGTAACATGGAAACAGGTCCAAGTCACAATTGAGCAGTTTCTTCCTAATGGGGAATCATCAGGCATCTATTTGTGCTGGGTAGACAATGAAAATTGCCCTGAAAGTGGCTCCATACTCCAGGAGTGTGGACTTAATTAACTTGCCACTACATTAGGTGTAGCGGTTATTTAAATAATAAATTAATCAGAAGCTAATTAATTTATTGTTAAAACAGTAGAAAAAAAGTCCACTATTTTAGGGGTGGCGCGGTGGTAAACCTGTTTCAATAAATTGCTAGTGCAATTTTTAGAGAGTTGGTTCTCCGGGGAGCCCTTTGCTCCCCCCCCCCCAGAAAAATTTATAAAAAAAATTTTTGACGTGGCTAAGTCTAGGGTGGGAGTCGTGCTAGGTCTCCAAAGAGAGGATGGGGTAACGAACTAGGTGGGTTATCCCGAGGTCATTTGCACGCAAATTTATTAGCCTGCTCCGAAGGGGGCATCAGCTATGTTCAACCCATTGGGTGCATTTGAATGGAGCCTCTGAATCCAATTGAATTCTATGAGGTTCCTTAGGTAGGAAGCCTTGTCACTCGAAGGGTGAGCATGAATGAAGTCCACAATGGTGAGCTCCACATCATCCAATTTATTATGGCAGGCTGAGTTGAAGTGGGCACCTACAATGCTCGTCTTCACATCATTCCTAATGTTGTAAAAGTGTACCCTAATTCTGTCCATTAGGGGACCCTTTGTCTGACCCACATACTTTTTGCCGCAGCGTTTGCAGCCTAAGCTGTAGATAGCATTGGAGCTTTTACAACACACATTCATTTTGGAGGAATAGTGTGTGACCCGTGGTGTCACACACTATTCTCCCTGAATAATTCATCCTAGTGCAGTATCCACAACCTTTGGTTTTGCAGACATTGGCACAACTAGGTACCTTTTCCAAGGGTGGGGGTCCTAGTTTAGATCGGACTACATAGGAACCTATGTTTCTGGGCTTCTTATACACGGTTTGGAAGCCCTTTTCATGGATCTTCCTAGTGTGGTAAGATCTGATGAGTAGGTCCCAGTTTATCATCACTATATCTGACAGACACTTGGAGCCTGGTGAGAAAGTTGTGATGAGTAAATGGGGGTGGGTGTCTTTCTTTTTGGGTTGGGCTTCAAGGAGTGACCTCCGTGAGTGAGCCCATGCCCGTAGAAAGGCTGATTGGATGTGACAAGGGTCATACCCTCGTCTCACAAAATGGCACCCCTTCATAATACAATGTTTTATGAAGTCAGCGTCATTTGAGCAAATCCGACGAATACGTAGGAATTGCCCATAGGGGATACCCCGGATACAATGCCTAGGGTGGGCAGAGTCAGACCATAGGTAGTTATTGGAGTCTGTGGGTTTTATGTAGAGGTCAGTTTCCAGACCTTCTGGGGTGAGACTGATAGTCGTATCCAGAAAGTTAATGGAAGTTCGTGAGGACTCACCTGTGAACTTAATCGTGTCGTGGACTGAGTTCAGGTGTGTTACAAACTTTTGATACTCTACATCTCCATGAGTCCAAATGAAGAAGATGTCATCTATAAATCTCAGCCACAACATAGGTTGTAGCGGGTAGGTGTATACATGTTTCTCTTCAAAGTCTCCCATGAATATGTTGGCATAGGTGGGGGCCACCCTTGTCCCCATTGCTGTGCCAGCGATCTGTAGGTAGTGTTTACCATTAAAATCGAAGTTATTCATGGTCAAAACCTGCCATAGTAGATGGCAAAGGCTTTGGTTGGAAGGTTCATTTTCATGTATCTCCCGGTGTTTGATCAAGTGTCTACCTACCGCGATATGTCCCTCCCTGTTTGGTATGTTGGTGTATAACGAGGTTACATCTAAAGTACCAATCAGGGCATTGTCAGGGATTGGGCCCAAGTTCTTGATAATAGTTAACAAGTGTCTGGTGTCCCTTAAGTAGGACTTGATTTTTGGAACCAATGGTTTCAAAAAGGCATCGACAAAGGCCGATATTTTCTCCGTAGGGGACCCATTTGCAGAGACAATTGGGCGGCCTGGTGGAGGTGTAACACCTTTATGTATCTTAGGCAGGAGATACAATTGTGATGTTCGGGGTTTACTGGTGGTCAATTTGGCCTCCAGATTTTCAAGGATCTCACCTTTTATTTTTAAAAGGTGAACACTGAAATTAATCTGATGAGCATGGTCATTAGTTAAATCTTTAGCAGTTTCTTTGTAAAACTTACCATCTTTCAGTTGTCTCAGTCCCTCGTCCACGTAGTCTTGTCTGTTCATGATGACCACAGCGCCACCTTTGTCAGCTTTCTTGATTACAATGGAGTGATTTCTGGAGATGTCACGTAGGGCACATTTTTCCAGTTTATTTAGATTATGGCCACGTGGCGCATTTAATTGAGACTCATTATTGGAGATAAAGGTTTCTAGAGCTGTAGGGCCCTTAGGGGGTTTCCAGCTTTTATCACGCTTTATAACTTTGGAGCGGGACACAATCTCATCCATGTAGGAGGAGGGGACAGTGTCAGCTTCTGGTGTGGTGGGTACCACCTGAGTAACAGGTTGTGTGGAGGTATTTGGTGTGATACGTATTCCCCTACCTACATTGGAGGGATGGGCAGGTGGGGTAGAACTGGTAGAGCTAGACTCAATGGTTTAGCTCTGTCAGGGTCAAACCAGGATTTGGTTCTGAGTGTTCTATGAAATCTATCCAATTCTCTACGTAGGTCACCCGCATCGGGTTCCCCTGGTATGGGACAAAAGTTGAGACCCCTATCTAAAACTGAGAGTTCAACATCAGATAGAGTGTGGTTTGATATGTTAACTACTGAAGACGGCAGATCAACATAAGGTTCAATGATTTTATTTTTGAAAGTAGTTTCCAAAAGTACTGAGTCATTGATCAGGGCATCATAGTCAAATGACGGTGATGGAGGTTGAATGGCTGAATTATTAACATTTAAATCATGGCAATCAAGGGCCGCTGGCCATAGAGGCAATGTTGGTATAACACAAAGTTCATTCGAAACATTATTGGTGCCAATGGGCTCAACAGTGTCAGATGGGTCAATGCTGACTGAAATAGAAGATTTACTTGAGTCACAGTTTATAGATCTAGAGTCTTGAAAAAGGCTAGGGTCTTCTTCAGGGTCTCCTGCTGTTCTGTGGTCAGGTTTTGGAGTTTGTCCTTCTTCTTCTCCGCGTTGCGGGTCGCTTTGGACTTGGTCCATCCCCCGGACGTCTCTTGTTGCTTGGCAGAGGTGGACGTGGAGGGGTTCATAAAACCCTGCTTGGATTTGCCGGTTTTATTGGACTGGTGTTGGGGTTTTTTCTTCTTCTGCTCCTTACGACCTTCCTTGGACCTAGAGTCTTCGGTTGGCTTGGGATTTTTAGCCTTGGTAACGTCATGGCTAGGGGACCTAGAGCGGGACCGTTTTGGGGGATTGTCCTTCTTGGTCCTTTTCTTGTCCTTCTTCTTGGGGGCTGTGGATTTCTTGGCCTCAGCCCTTGCAGATTCAGCTTCCTCATCTGAGGTGAGATTGATAACCTCAGTGGGGTTGTTGAATTCAAAAATTTTTTTTAAAAAAAAAATAGAAGTCTATTCTTATATAGAATGGAAGGGTATATATAACACAAATAGTAGTGACTTTCCTACCTTTATACACTACCCTCAGACTAGAAACCACAGAAAAGGTGTCTAAGGGTATGTATGTGGTGCAATAGATTGTACTATAGAAAGAGTCATAAGGTGTTAATCAGGAGAATAGCTCTTGCCTGTCACTTACGAAGGTTTCCATATACTACTTACAATACTACTGACCACATTGCAAAATTCTTTAATTCATAAAACACCATTAATATCAAAAGAAACTAAAGGATTAAATCATCTAAAGGATCTTCATATTGATATAAAAATGAGAATTTTAGGGCAGGTATTTAGCGAGTTAATAGACTGAAAAGGTGAAATTGCCTTTTCAGTTGGTCAGGTGCATTCCATTTTTACTTTCTATAGACCATGATGGCAAGATCTAACAATATTTAGAACTGTTGGTGAGGTATGCCATAATGTGTATATACATGTTTATATTATAGATGATGATGACACATACAGCGTGATGGATGACGGGGATGTGGACAGTCCTACTAAGATGTATGAGACGTGGGAGGAGCTCACCATGTCACGCACCAACAAGTCACCCGCAGAGATCAAAAACACACTACAGGTAAGGAAAAAATAGCTAATGATTATTAAGTTAAAACAAAAAAAACCATAAGCCATATCTTATTTTGGGACTTCCTTCCGAAACTGGCTTATAACATTTGCTCAAATCTACCCCGGCCTTATGACTGAGCGGTCTTCACCGTAAGTATTGTCAGTTGTTACACAAGGACTAGTTTTTTTCAAATAATGAACATAGAATCCTGCCATATAGAATCTTGTGCAGAGAATAGGGCAGGACTGCCAAATAAGAAAGATGCATCAGTAAATGTCACAGACTGACACATGTGTAAGTATCAGTACCATATTACTGTGTGTTTAAAGAAGTATCAGTACCATATTACTGTGTGTTTAAAGAAGTATCAGTACCATATTACTGTGTGTTTAAAGAAGTATAGGTACCATATTACTGTGTGTTTAAAGAAGTATCAGTACCATATTACTGTGTGTTTAAAGAAGTATAGGTACCATATAACTGTGTGTTTAAAGAAGTATCAGTGCCATATTACTGTGTGTTTAAAGAAGTATCAGTACCATATTACTGTGTGTTTAAAGAAGTATCAGTTCCATATTACTGTGTTTAAAGAAGTATCAGTGCCATATTACTGTGTGTTTAAAGTAGTATCAGTACCATATTACTGTGTGTTTAAAGTAGTATCAGTACCATATTACTGTGTGTTTAAAGAAGTATCAGTACCATATTACTGTGTGTTTAAAGAAGTATCAGTACCATATAACTGTGTGTTTAAAGAAGTATCAGTTCCATATTACTGTGTGTTTAAAGAAGTATCAGTACCATATAACTGTGTGTTTAAAGAAGTATCAGTGCCATATTACTCTGTGTTTAAAGAAGTATCAGTACCATATTACTGTGTGTTTAAAGAAGTATAGGTACCATATTACTGTGTGTTTAAAGAAGTATCAGTTCCATATTACTGTGTGTTTAAAGAAGTATCAGTACCATATTACTGTGTGTTTAAAGAAGTATAGGTACCATATTACTGTGTGTTTAAAGAAGTATCAGTACCATATTACTGTGTGTTTAAAGAAGTATCAGTGCCATATTACTCTGTGTTTAAAGAAGTATCAGTACCATATTACTGTGTGTTTAAAGAAGTATAGGTACCATATCACTGTGTGTTTAAAGAAGTATAGGTACCATATTACTCTGTGTTTAAAGAAGTATAGGTACCATATTACTGTGTGTTTAAAGAAGTATAGGTACCATATTACTCTGTGTTTAAAGAAGTATAGGTACCATATTACTGTGTGTTTAAAGAAGTATAGGTACCATATTACTGTGTGTTTAAAGAAGTATATGTACCATATTACTGTGTGTTTAAAGAAGTATCAGTACCATATCACTGTGTGTTTAAAGAAGTATCAGTGCCATATTACTCTGTGTTTAAAGAAGTATCAGTACCATATTACTGTGTGTTTCAAGAAGTATAGGTACCATATTACTGTGTGTTTAAAGAAGTATCAGTGCCATATTACTGTGTGTTTAAAGAAGTATAGGTACCATATTACTGTGTGTTTAAAGAAGTATCAGTACCATATCACTGTGTGTTTAAAGAAGTATCAGTACCATATCACTGTGTGTTTAAAGAAGTATCAGTACCATATCACTGTGTGTTTAAAGAAGTATCAGTACCATATTACTGTGTGTTTAAAGAAGTATCAGTACCATATTACTGTGTGTTTAAAGAAGTATAGGTACCATATTACTGTGTGTTTAAAGAAGTATCAGTACCATATTACTGTGTGTTTAAAGAAGTATAGGTACCATATTACTGTGTGTTTAAAGAAGTATCAGTACCATATTACTGTGTGTTTAAAGAAGTATAGGTACCATATATCTGTGTGTTTAAAGAAGTATAGGTACCATATTACTGTGTGTTTAAAGAAGTATATGTACCATATTACTGTGTGTTTAAAGAAGTATCAGTACCATATCACTGTGTGTTTAAAGAAGTATCAGTGCCATATTACTCTGTGTTTAAAGAAGTATCAGTACCATATTACTGTGTGTTTAAAGAAGTATAGGTACCATATTACTGTGTGTTTAAAGAAGTATCAGTACCATATTACTGTGTGTTTAAAGAAGTATCAGTACCATATTACTGTGTGTTTAAAGAAGTATAGGTACCATATTACTGTGTGTTTAAAGAAGTATCAGTACCATATTACTGTGTGTTTAAAGAAGTATCAGTACCATATTACTGTGTGTTTAAACAAGTATAGGTACCATATATCTGTGTGTTTAAAGAAGTATAGGTACCATATTACTGTGTGTTTAAAGAAGTATATGTACCATATTACTATGTGTTTAAAGAAGTATCAGTACCATATCACTGTGTGTTTAAAGAAGTATCAGTGCCATATTACTCTGTGTTTAAAGAAGTATCAGTACCATATTACTGTGTGTTTAAAGAAGTATAGGTACCATATTACTGTGTGTTTAAAGAAGTATCAGTTCCATATTACTCTGTGTTTAAAGAAGTATCAGTGCCATATTACTCTGTGTTTAAAGAAGTATCAGTACCATATTACTGTGTTTAAAGAAGTATCAGTACCATATTACTGTGTTTAAAGAAGTATCAGTACCATATTACTGTGTGTTTAAAGAAGTATCAGTACCATATTACTGTGTGTTTAAAGAAGTATCAGTGCCATATTACTCTGTGTTTAAAGAAGTATCAGTACCATATTACTGTGTGTTTAAAGAAGTATAGGTACCATATCACTGTGTGTTTAAAGAAGTATAGGTACCATATTACTGTGTGTTTAAAGAAGTATAGGTACCATATTACTGTGTGTTTAAAGAAGTATAGGTACCATATTACTCTGTGTTTAAAGAAGTATCAGTACCATATTACTCTGTGTTTAAAGAAGTATAGGTACCATATTACTGTGTGTTTAAAGAAGTATAGGTACCATATTACTGTGTGTTTAAAGAAGTATAGGTACCATATTACTGTGTGTTTAAAGAAGTTTCAGTGCCATATTACTGTGTGTTTAAAGAAGTATAGGTACCATATTACTGTGTGTTTAAAGAAGTATCAGTACCATATCACTGTGTGTTTAAAGAAGTATCAGTACCATATTACTGTGTGTTTAAAGAAGTATCAGTACCATATTACTGTGTGTTTAAAGAAGTATAGGTACCATATTACTGTGTGTTTAAAGAAGTATAGGTACCATATTACTGTGTGTTTAAAGAAGTATCAGTGCCATATTACTGTGTGTTTAAAGAAGTATCAGTACCATATTACTGTGTGTTTAAAGAAGTCGCTGTTTGTATTACAGAACGTCATCAGGACAAGTACAGGAGTACGCACTTTGTGGAGTGAGATGCCCGAGGTGCGTGAGTCAGGTATCACTGACAGGATGACCATGGAGGAACGCAAGTTTCAGGAGGTATGTAAACACCCTCGGACTTAGACCTAAGGGCACTAAACTGAAGGGTCTAAAAGAACTAATGTCTAAGAGCCACACACCTAGTAGCCTTAGACCTGAGGGCCTTAGACCTGAGGGTGTCAGACCTGAGGGCCTTAGACCTGAGGGCCTTAGACCTGAGGATCTTAAAGAGCTGAGGGTGTCAGCCCTGAGGGCCTTAGACCTGAGGCCCTTAGCCCTGAGGCCCTTAGCCCTGAGGGTCTTAGTCCTGAGGGCTTCAGACCTGAGGGTGTCAGACCTGAGGGCCTTAGACCTAAGGGCCTTAGATCTGAGGACCTTAGACCTGAGGGCCTTAGACCTGACAGCCTTAGACCTGAGGATCTTAAAGAGCTGAGGGTGTCAGGCCTGAGGGCATTAGAGCTTAAGGTCTTAGACCCGAGGGCCTTAGACCTGAGGGTTTCAGCCCTGAGGGCCTTAGACCTGACAGCCTTAGACCTGAGGATCTTAAAGAGCTGAGGGTGTCAGGCCTGAGGGCATTAGAGCTTAAGGTCTTAGACCTGAGGGCCTTAGATCTGAGGACCTTAGACCTGAGGGCCTTAGACCTGAAGGCCTTTGACCTTAGGGCCTTTGACCTGAGGGCCTGAAGGCCTTTGACCTGAGGGCCTTTGACCTGAGGGCCTGAAGGCCTTTGACCTGAGGGCCGTTGACCTGAGGGCCTTTGACCTGAGGGGCTGAGACCTGAAGGCCTTTGACCTGAGGGCCTTAGACCTGAGGGCTTCAGACCTGAGGGTGTCAGACCTGAGGGCCTTGGACCTGAGGGCCTTAGACCTGAAGGCCTTTGACCTGAGGGCCTTTGACCTGAGGGCCTGAAGGCCTTTGACCTGACGGCCGTTGACCTGAAGGCCTTTGACCTGAGAGCCTTTGACCTGAGGGCCTTTGACCTTAGGGGTTTTGACCTGATGGCCTTAGACCTGACGGCCTTAGACCTGAGGGTGTCAGACCAGAGGGCTTTAGACCTGCTGAGGGCCTTAGTCCTCAGGGCCTTAGTTAGTCCAGAGGGCCTTTGACCCTGGCGCACCTGAACCTGGAAGACAAGGGCATTAGTCACAAGGGCCTTAGAAACCTGCTTTTTGAACTTTCATACAGTTTATAATGCATTGTATACATCAGTTATTAACACATGGATTGTGTGTTACTTTTTCAGACGTTATTTGAGTTGATAACCTCAGAGGCGTCTTACCTCAAGTCGTTAAAGTTACTCATCTGCCACTTCATGGAGTCGACCGACTTGACACCAGACGTCATCTCCAAACGTGACAAACACATCTTGTTTTCTAACCTGATGGCGGTACATGACGTCAGTGAACAGTGAGTGTTATACTATATACCCTATGCGCCAGCTTACGGACCTGTCATAAATCATGTGTATGGTTATACCCTGACACGATAGGAGTAGGATGTAATTGATGATAGTTTAGTAAGTAGGGTTTTTGTGATATAATCTATTTGTCTGCATAAATTCTGATTTGATATATTTGTTACTCATATCTAAATATGAAAATCAGTTTCAAGGTTATCTTTAAACCTGTCTGTTTTGAGCTTGACAATTAATGAATGGATAACTGAATAACTATATAACTATTTATTACAGGACAGGTTTATGGACAACTATTTTGGCAGTAACAGTTATTTTTTATTATACCCAGGTTCATGAATGACCTTGAGGCGTTGTGGCAGGAGGACTTCATGCTGCGTCCAGCGTTGTGCACGTTAATCACTAAATACGCGTCTGAAGACTTCCAGGTGTATGTCACTTACTGCAGTAACCTCGCCTACCAGGAACGTAAACTCAGGAAACTCAGGTACGTCTGCCACTATGTTATAATCTATAGTTTACAAGGGTAACGTGGGTGTATTTTGTAGAGTTGTGTAGATTACAGTAATCTGCCATGGAGCTAAAATAGTGTGCGCTTTAAATCTCACCTTTGACCTTTAAGTAGTGACAATACCATCTGACCTTCATGTTACCGTAGGTTTGCTGTATGACCTTGGTCCTGATTTAGGGTTAATATTGTCATTACTTTTATAAAGGTGATTCTGACATTAACACATTGACCTTGAGGTTTACTATCTGACCTTGACATTGTGCAGACAGTTAAAACATGACAATACAAATAACGACCTCTGTGTAGGGATGACCTTGGTGTTATACTACTGATATGACCTTGACTCATGTATTGTGATGACCTTGGTGTTGTACTACTGATATGAACTTGACTCATGTATTGTGATGACCTTGGTGTTATACTGTAATAACATGACCTTGATATTTATACAGAGAGGAGAACATGGTATTTAGGGAGGTTTGGGGCGCAGTTCTCACATATACTTATATATCTGTATTACCTTTATATAGAGAGGAGAACATGGTATTTAGGGAGGTGGTACACCGGTTGGAGCGCAGTTCCCAGTGTCACGGCCTGCCCCTGCAGTCGTTTATTACGATGCCCATGCAGCGCATCACACGCTTCCCACTACTCATAGACGCCGTATGTAAACGTATGCCACCAAACCACGAGGAGTATGACCTGGTATCCACTGCCCTCCACACCTTCCAAAAGGTAACTACGATAAGTTATGTTACTAATGTACAAATAATGTATAGAAGTGGCCCGTATAATCGCCTGAGCACTCTTTGATTTCATTTCCACTGTACGCATGGTGCTTATACAAGACAGGCGTTAATACTGCTTTTAGTGCTTAAGAGTAATTAACTCAAAAGACGAGTTATAAGAGTCACATAAAAATAGACACCCATTCAGTGCCTCCAACTTGTAGGTTAATAGAGAGAAAAAAATAAGATGCTTTTAGCCCTATGTTAAATCCCATAGGTGGTGCAAAAAAATAAACTTTCCCGCCTCTTTGGTCCGGAGTGGTGCGAATAATTGATGAATTGATGAACTACATGTTCGCCCTGTCGTTAATTCGCATCACAAAGCCTGGGTCGTGCAAATTGACCCAAATAACCATGGAAATTGGGTTGGGCATGTGCAGATAGAACCAAAATCCAACATGACGGACAGCTAAAACGGTCGACTTGTGGGGCTATAACAGTAAAAAGAGAGGGTATATTCGATTCAATTCGATTGATATTGCCAAAGATGCATGGATTATATTCAAAAAGCCATTAATTTCAAGTTAAATTGATAGAATATATCATTTCTCCGTCAAAAATGCTACTTCCGGCAAGATTGGGTGGCGCATGAGCACAGAACATCAAAATCCAAAATGGCGGACAGCGTGACGATCAACTCACTGTGCCATCAAAACTGCTGGATTATTGCCGTTCATTCTTAGGAATGAACGGCTATAGGAGGGGACCCATTCTTAAATACAAGCTCTCATAGTGGTGCTTCCTCGTTCTCCATGTATAATCCTGTCTCATAGGTACAGTATTGAGTATGCCTATACCTGGATTAAAATCTGCAAATCAGTCAAGCATAGAAGTGGTGGCAGTGGTGGTGTTGGTGGACCTGTTATTGTAGACCCTGGGGACAGAGTGGTGGTAGCCCTGGACACCTCAGGCAGAGCCATGGTATATAGTATATTGTAGGGGTTCGTTCCCCCGTCAGGTGCGCAGAGCCTTCAGAGGGACTGTTCACTTGGTTGTGTCACTCCCCCTATGTATACCATACCGATCCAGGGTAGTTGGAAGGTGGAAATGTCAGTGGGGCCGTGTTGGTGACAGGGTATGTCAGGCCAGGGGATGTAGCTCAGCGGTAGAGCACTCGACTTGCAAGCGAGAGACCCGGGTTCGAATCCCGGTGTCTCCAGAGACGTTTTCACTGACCACTACAATATATAGCCCCCCCCCCACCCACCTCTGAATGGTGGTGGTGGCTGTGCTCCTGGGGTGGCCCCATACCTGCCTGGCACCACCTCCCCCAGCACATCGTGGTTCTCTTCTGCTGGTGGTGCGTTTCTCAGCACCACTGACTATTAACCCACTAAAGGACACCTACATGTATATTTATGTATACATGTACACATAAGTATGATGCACTTTTTTAGGAGTTTTAAGTGGCATGGCATGAGATTATTTGGAGTCTTGGGACCGTTTTCCATGTGTGTCGGCCATCTTGGTTTTCGGAAACACAGGGATCCAGGCCATATATGGTCAATTTTGATCTTAAAAAGTTATCAGATGGATGTAATTGAGCATTGGGACACCTCAACTACCCAATTTTATTGTTTGCCATGTGTGTCGGCCATCTTGGTTTTAGGAAACACAGGGATCCAGGTCATATGTGGTCAGTTTTGATCTTCAAAAGTTATCAGATGGATGTTAGTGATCATTGGGAAACCTCAACTACCTAATTCTATTGTTTTCCTTGTGTGTCGGCCATCTTGGTTTCAGGAATCACAGGGATCCAGGCCATATATGGTCAATTTTGATCGCCAAAAGTTATCAGATGGATGTTAGTGACCATTGGGACACCTCAACTACCTAATTCTATTGTTCTCCTTGTGTGTCGGCCATCTTGGTTTCAGGAATCACAGGGATCCAGGCCATATATGGTCAATTTTGATCTTCAAAAGTTATCAGATGGATGTTAGTGACCATTGGGACACCTCAACTACCTAATTCTATTGTTCTCCTTGTGTGTCGGCCATCTTGGTTTCAGGAATCACAGGGATCCAGGTCATATGTGGTCAATTTTGATCTTCAAAAGTTATCAGATGGATGTTAGTGACCATTGTGACACCACCACCACCAATACCACCACCACACTACTCCCAACCCTCACACACATTCCTTATTTGCATATTTTAATCCAGGCATAGGTTTACTCCATACTATAGCAATGGGACAGGATTTTACATGGAGAGGGAGGAAGCACCACAATCAGAGCATATATTTAAGTATTGGTCCATTCCAAAGGCCATAGAGTTCATATATAATGATCTTTTTTCCTTGTTTACTTTCCTGAAAGTATGTTATAGATTAATAAATTGCAAAACACACAACATATGAAGGGCTTTTAGATTCCATATTAAAATAATATTTGTTCTGAAAATTTTGATCTAAGATCATATTAAAAATGTTGTAAATCAATTCTATACTTCTTAGAACATGATATGAATATGCACGGCATTACAGCTTTGCTGTGTTTACTTTGCCGAAAATATGGGATAAATTTCTAATCCGGGAAACGCACTGCAGTTTAACTGCTTTTGGAATTGATATTAAACTCAGAATTGATCGTCAAATTTAAATATGAAATCCTAATATCTTGATCATAGATGACAGATCCTAAATTGAATCCTCTCAATTGCATCCTTAACATGGGCCTCTTGATCATAGATCTTAGATCCTAAATTTTCAATTGAATCCTTAACATAATCTCCTAACCATTGACCCCTTGTAACAAAATGGAGGAGAATTACACTGTCTCATGGATTTGTTTGGTTAATATGGTTGCAATGCTTAACTCTCCAAGAGAGGAGTTATTCGCCAATGAAACATACAAGCGATAATGGATGCATTTCTACATAGGCTTAACCATTGACAGTGATAATGCTCGAAGAAAACATGAGGTTAGTATCACAGAGATGCCACTTTTCCTAACTTTTTAGGAATTCCGAATTTTTATTTTTTATTCCTATAGGTATGTAATGGTTCGTCTCGTTAAGTTAGATTAAATCATAACGAAGAGAGAGAAAAGTTTCCGGGTAGGCAACCGAGCTTTTATTTCATAGCTTATGTTACATACGATCACAGCCTCAGAGGACTACATGCTACTAGGGCATTCGGTTACCCTTTCGGGTAACAACCTGGTTGAGCAGTGGGTAAACCACTACTGAAGAACATGGGCTAGGACCAGCCTTATATAGGGGAAAAGCCCGCGAAACTCAGACCGGGCACGTGACGTGTGGCGGACGAGTGGTAGGCCCCCTGGTGTAATGGATACGAACCCAGAGGCAGGTGCTGCCACCTGCCATCCGGATTCCCCCACTACACCCGAAGGACCTAGGTCTGAGTCTCACGGGTACATGAACGTAAAGTGTAAATACCATACCCCTACACTGCCCCCCTTAGACAATAACTTGGGGGTAATTAAACCGCAGTGTATTAATAACCTAGTAAGTGATTGTTTACAATACTAAAAAGGGGTATTAATTACACTTGCTCGATGTGAAATAGGCTATAGTATAAGACTATCCTATTTCTGAAAAATTATACAATAATAGCATCGAGTGTCGTTCATTTCATTTCCACCAGTAGCTTATAACAACCACAAATGATAAATATATAATTATCACAGATTTATAGTAAAGTTTTGACAACAGTAGGGTCCTGAAAAGGACCGGTGGTTGTAAATAATGATCGTATTACAGTTATTGAACCCGGAAAAAAAAATTTCGACTTTTTTAATGATCAGATATGAACAATTAATCTGATACTATATGAACACAATTAGGTATTAACCTGAGTAATACAATACTAAGTTTAGAGAAATCCGTTGGACCTTCTCTTATTTTATAGAAAAATATTTATACTTTTGAGACGCAGCTCAGTTTATACCTTAGTGTTTTATATTTACAAGTTACAGAAGAAGTATAGTCTCTTAATATATTGAGACCAGGAATGACCTATATAGACAGTTATAGGTCTAGGATTACCTTAAACAACTTTTAGGATTCGCAGATCCAGTATATTTATAGGTACCCTTATATAATAATATATCTTTATAAAAGATATTTTATAGTTATAAATACAATTTTACACACAATATAATATTATCAACAAAGTTACTTGTTTTCATGATTGGAGGATGTAACAGGAGTCGGATGCTGCTGATGTCTTGGTATGGGCGAGCTGAACCCTGATGCCTGAAGTGCTATAGTAAACTTGTTGGTGGGTGTAGCTAAACCCTGATGCCTGAAGTGCTAGCTCACTGGAGATAATAAGAGGTCCATTCGTAGATTATTGAAGAATTTTATGGGCGTAGCTAAACCCTGATGCCTGTAGTGCTAGCTCACAAATAGTAGTGGTGTAGTAGTAAATCCGGTTTGTAGTTCAAAAGTCCATATTAGTGTAAATTGTCCATGATTTTATAATAGGCATAGTCATTATATTATAGCACAGTACAATTATGGTGTTTACAGCATTCGTACTTCTCCTCCAGAGTGACTTGTTTGTTTCTCCTTCTGTTTTCAGTTTCCGGATTAGGGTACAGTTTGGTACCCGAATCAATACGGGTTGGATAAAAAAATGGTTTCCTATCCAACAAGACATAGGTAATAGCACCCCGGGACACACAATTATGCCCAATCTTCATGCAACAGTTTTCACTGTTCCATGTTCTCCTCGGGTGGCTGGTTTGGACCCGGTTGTTGAGCCTGTGGCTGAACGGGGGGGGTCCACACCGGTTCCATCCGTAGATGCCAATGCGGGGACAGTAGGTGTTAGTTTCACCTTTTGGCGTGCCTCGAACAGGTTCAAAGCATGCTCAGGTGTGCCATCCCAGTTATCCATGATAACTCCAAAAACCTTGAAGAACTTTTGCTGGTTCTTCATGTTCGTTGCTTGTTCTAGGTCGAGCATCTGAGAAGCTGTTTCCTTCTCGGATAGGGCCTCCTGTCGCAGATTAGCAGCTTCCTGCTTATCTTTGGCAACATCCGCCTTTATCTGAGTCGAGATCCGGTTGATCTCTGACTTCTGGATCGCGTCAATGCACTGGAGAGTGCTCGACATGGTCCGACGATACATGTCCAGGTGGAGTTTTTCCAGATGGTGCTGTAACGTTTCAAATTGCTTGCTCTGAATATTGCAAGACAATTTGTCCTCCTTCTTGAAGAAGGTCTCCACTGTCTGGATCAGCTTAGGCCGATGAATCACAGCACCAGGTGGGGGTACCTGACCCTGAGGCTTCGGCTGTGCTCCAGACCCACTCGCAGTGACAGCTACACGCGTGTGCGAAGAAGCAACCGCAGTAGTAGCCGCACTAGCAGTGGTCGAAAAAGGGCCATGAATTGGTAATCCCTGAGCTAGGGGCAACCGAGACAATTCCCTTCTAAGGTCTTTGGCTGTCAACAATGGCACGGGTGGACGTTGTCTCACCACAGCACTCATTGTTGGTCGGGGAGCTTGACCTCCTACTGTCGGCAGTTCCTGCTTGACCCTCCCGTACTGATCAAAGATTTGCATCTCTGGTCCGGGTGGGCCCATAGCAGGATACTGCTTCGGGTCTTTGACATTCAAAGGCGCGTGTTTCCGGGAGGACTGGCCACCCGGTCCACTGACACCAAAGAATGTCGGATTCTGTGCACCTAGTGAAGTTGGTGCTCGTCCATAATGGGAAGGAGTTCCAGTAGGAGATGGAAGATGTGGCTTCTTCCTTCCCCCATTCGTCTGTCTCTCCAATGCCTCCAGTGGTGACCTGGCTCGGCTTGGAGATTCAGACGCCTGTCTCTTCCTATCTGCCGCGGAGGGTCCCTGGCGGTAATCCCTGCGGCTTCGGTTCTCCGGATGGAGTTACATAAGCCCCACCACGGCGGCGGGCCTTGTTGCTCCTCCATTCGTTCAACAGATCATACTCCTCCTGAGCGTACTCTAGTTTGCCGGACCCGGGAGTCTGGGCAAACCGAGCCTTTAGTTTCTGGTTAGTACCAGGAACCGTAGGCGCAAACTGCTTCGTACTTGGTTTGAGGGAAGCCAACTTCTCTGCATTGAGGCCCTTAAGGTTACCGTAGAGTTCAGAGTGAATTTTCATCACCTGATCTATGGCTGCCTCCAGGCCCTCTCCATGCGAAGTCACATAGTGCCGGACCATGTCTCCGCGTCGGGGGGTGACACATCCTGTGCATTTAGCACATTTCTTGCCAACCTCCCGGTCGCAGACCTCTGGTGCATATGAACCTCCACGAGATGACGAAGGAACTCGTCTTTCTCGATGAAGAATTCAACCTCACCCTCACTTTGAGTACAACGTTGAAAGAGACAATCCTTAAGATCCTCCCCGTAGTACTCATCTAGAGCAAACTTGAGCTTGCCCTTCTGGTCGTAATTGTACAGACCATTGGGCGAATTCTTAACGAATTCCCAATAGATCCAGTACATATTGGCCAGCTTTCTATCGGAGAGCTTCTTGCGAAGCCACTCCTCCATATCCTCACGCTTCTCACAGGTGATCCGAGGGGGCAGTCTCCATACGGATTTACTCCCCTTCAGGTGTCCCCTGTGTAGAGGAATGAAGTCAGCAAAGTTGCTATTGGCGTTAGCCCAGATAGCAGCCTCTTGCTCGTCAGTTGGAGTGGCATCCACAACTGGGTCAACCGGCTCCTCTCCCTCCTGGTCGGATGGTACATCCACAGGTTGCACAACGGGTTGTTGACCCGCGAGAACCTGGGCTGCGGCATCTTGAGCGTCTCCACTCAAATCGGCCATTACGTCATGTAGCTTGACGATTGGCACACCGAGCTCAACTTTTACGGTTGGGACAGCCGGTTCAGCTTCTGTATTATCGGCTTGAACGTCTACCTCGATAGGTTCAGGTTTGCGTTGGTCAACCTTCTTCTTATTCCGCCTGCGGGATCTGCCGTTAGTAGAAGTGCCAGGCTCGGATGCGTCCGTCTCATTGCCGGAGACATCCGAAGCCTTAGCACCCTTATTATTGGCCGAGCGTGGAGACACCCGACGGGTTCGGGTACTGTCGGCCACACTCTTGCTGGTAGAGGGTTCGGTTCCTGACCGCTTCCCTTTACCCTTACCTTTGGTGGGGGTTGCTTTACCCTTTCCACCAGCTGCTTTCTCCTTTACTTGCTCAGTCTTCGTAGGGGTAGACTGAGCAGTTTTAAGGGAACCATCTGCATCAGGTAGGGCCTTCTCAGGTACTACTGCTGCGTCTCCCAAGGTAGGAGCTTCAGCAGGAGACATAAGACGGTCCATCCGATCGGCCATCTTGGCTGTTAAGTGCAGGGGTGCGGGTCCGGGTACTAACTCCGGATGCGCCAGTGCATACTGCCTCTCCAATAGACGTACTACGAGGTCCTGTATTACCCCGAGTCTGTCTAGTGGAGATACACCAATACGGGCCTCTTCCACCTCAATGGTTTGAGACGTAATGGGGACCCCTGGACAGTAATCCACAACAGCGTTACCTGCTGCTTCATACTCATCTGCTGTGCCTAACATTAGGATCTGGTCTCTATCTATGTATCTAGAGACCTCATCTGCCTTGACACCGGTATAACCCGTTTTGTCAGACACGTAGGAAGGCCTATAAGAGGTATTCCTTCGGAAAGCCATTTCTGCGTCCCAGACGGCTTTACGAAACCATAAGTGGACTACCAATCCTTTGGCCATCTGATGGTAATCCATCAACCAGGACTCCGGAAAGGTATTAGCCCATTGCGGATGAGCACATTCCCAGATTGCGTTGACAACACGTTCGTCAACCTCTCTGGGCGTCCCATAACAGGTGGGTATCAGCATTTCCTCAGAAATTGCTAACATCCGTCCGTCATAGGGACCGGCTACATCGTGCCATTCTGGACTGTCTGGGAGGGGCAGCTCTAGGTACATTGGCCTGTCAACCGGAGAAGCAGGTCCCAAAGCACCGAATGAGGTACTCCCACGTCGCTATCGTCTACTCCAGAGAAGTACTGATCAACATTCATTTGTTGATCCATCTGATCACAATCAGCATCGTATTGCTGATCGTCGTTTGTATAAGTGGGACTCTGGGGAGAACCACTTCCATACTCCGGCGGGGTGCTGGCACCGGCACCACCGCCAAGGCGGACGGCCTCTTCTGCCATCGACAGAAGTGGCTGTTCGGGGATAAAATATCCCAATCCACCGGATAAGCAGTAAGTACTGCTTACCCAGTGAAAGGCGGGTGCCTTTTAACGAGGGCACACCTCGGAATATGGCTGTCACGGACTATCAGACTCCAACAAGAGTAAGACCACCCTCGGCCACGTCTTCTTCCTTCGCAGGAATAAGACAATATGGCGGGATACTCGAACTTGAATCGCTGCGCATGATCAAACCGGCGCCTCACGTGACCATTCGAAAATGGGTCAACAACTTTCCCGCGTGCCCTTAATTAGGTCACGCGCCCTTACATAAAAACAATACAATACCCGATCGGTCGTCCGTCCGTACTCAGGGTTCAACCATGACAACTCGCTAGGTATTATGGAGTTTATGGATAGCATAAGCATATCCACCTGATTATCCGTCCAAAACCATGGGTACATTGTCATAGGGCCTTTTCCAGAAACTCATGACCTGCTCAAATATACATTGAACTAGGTTACAACATGTAACAGTACACAGTACAGGACAACACACTCGTTGTGTTAACAGGCTAGGTTACGGCAGTCTTTAGCAACCTTGGACTGCGTCTAAGAGGTTTTGAGGCCTCTTTTATTGACCTGGTATCCATAAGAGCCTTTTCCAAGGTCTTCTTAGCCTTAGAAGGACCTTTCCTCTTATTTTTACCTGCGCCTGCCGAGACTTTTTGTATCTTCCCCTGTTTTCCGGATGTTACGACAGGGGGCACCACCCTCTTCGGGTCTGCAACCTTCCGTGGCCGCCCGGGTCCTCGCTTTCGGGTTGGTACCACTCCGAGTTGCTTAACATGACTCTGTTCCATTACTTTCAATAGACCATCACCATACATTTCGGTGGAGGTATCCCTCCCTCTCCATGGGCGTAGTCTCGCTACATTTGACTTGTAACATTTACCAAGCTGTGATTTAATAATCACTGTGCAATCACTAATAACCTGAGTTATAGTGAAAGGTCCATCCCAATTGCTGGCTAATTTCAGGTTGGCTAGAGGTTGGTGTAGACGCAGTACTCTATCCCCTAGATTAAAAAATCTAGCTTTTAGACCTGTGTCATAGCCAACTTTCTGCCAACGCGCAGTTTTCTGCAACTCGTCTCTAACCCTCTCATAGGCTTGTTTGAAATTATCCCGTAGGGATTCTACAAACATCACCTGGCAAGGGGTTTCCGGATTCATTCTTATTACGCCAAACACCAAATCGGCTGGCATAATCAAATCCTCTCCAAAAACGAGGAGATTAGGAGAACAGTTTGTGCTCGAATGTACAGTGCCATTATAGGCATGTACCACGAATTCACATTGCTCATCCCAATCATCCATCTGCTCATTTACCAGAGACTTCAATACTTGGATCAAAGTCCTATTGAATCGCTCTACCTGTCCATCGCTCTGTGGTCTATAGGGATTAGTTCTTGTCTTGCAGATCGCCAGACAATTACACATCTCTTGCCACAGACTAGACTCAAATTCTCTGCCTTGGTCACTATGTAACATGAGTGGGACACCTAGGTGCAGCACCCACCCTTTTACAAAGGCCATAGCACAAGTAACAGCCTTATGATCCGGTAGAGGAAACACTCGGGTGTACTTGGTATAATAATCAGACACGACCATCATACACGTGTTGCCACTAGGAGTGGGGGGAATCCCACTAATAATGTCAACAGCTATTCTAGCAAACCTTACACCAAACAGTTCCTGGGATAATGGCAGTTTGCCTAACCCGGGTCCTGGTTTGTTCTTACAGCACTCGGGACAGGTCTCCACCCATCGGGTGAGATCTGTACTCATGCCGGGCCAATAGTATCGTCTGGTTAGACGTTCTAGAGACCGTTTCTTTCCAAAGTGTCCACTAGTTCTATGTCCATGACAGAAATACATAATATCTCGTCGCATAGCACTAGGTATGACAACTTGCAAGGTTTTCTTCCTATTAGAATGGTTCTTCCATCGGAACAGAATACCATCCCGGACTTCTAGCTCGGCCCATTGCGCTAAGAATCGTCTCATCTCTCTGTTTTCCAATGACACTTCGGGTCTTGGAGGACAGATACCCTGATTAAGGAACTTAATCAAACGTGATGTGACTGCATCAGACTCCTGGAACTGCTGGATGGTCTCCAAGGACCAATTCAAGACATGTTCCGGATGGGTTTCGAATGGAACTCGAACCCCTGCCAACACAGCATTGTGTGCTCCACAATCAGTGCACTCAGCATTTGCACATTTCCTCACTGGGATTCTAGACAAAGCATCTGCATTCAAATGCTTTGCCCCGGCTCGGTGTTCAATCTGGCTGTGATTTAGACCGAATTCGGATAGGTGCGCTAACCAGCGACCTATAATCCCCTCTGCATCTTTGAAGTTCAATAACCATCTGAGGGAAGAGTGGTCAGTCCGTAGAGTGAAATCACTCCCCCACAAAAAGTGCTTGAACTTCTTCGTATAGACCACCACAGCCAACAACTCACGTTTAGTGGTACAATAATTTCTTTGAGATTTACTCAAAGTGTTACTAGCGAAGGCTATAGGAACTTCAACCCCATCCTGGACCTGAGAAAGGGCGGCTCCTATGCTTTTATTACTAGCATCCGTATTTAGAATGAAATGATCATTCTCCGTAGGGTACTTCAACACAGGTGTACTTGCAAACAAATCCTTTATTTTCATAAAGGACTCGTCTTGCTCGGATCCCCAAGGGAATCGTTCCTTTCTTATCCCGGGTGTCCAGTGGGACAAACTCTGGATAGGAAAGGCAACCCTTGAATATCCTGGGATAAAGTCCCGGTAGTAGGAACAGAATCCGAGGAAGGATCTGACTTCTTTCGCATTCGTGGGTGCCTGCCAATTTGACACGGCATCCAGTTTCTCCGGATCGGCTTTAATCCCTTCATTCGAGATTATTCGCCCCAAGTAATTAATAGATCTTTTGAAAAGATCGCATTTCTTGGGCTTCAGCTTCAAACCATTAGTTATGATCCTTTCCAGGACCATACCTAAATTTTCCAAGCATTCTTCGTACGTCTTCCCAAAGACAATCACATCGTCTAGATAGACGAGACATTTCTTCCATAATGGGTCACTTAATAAAGTTTCCATCATGGCTTCAAATGTCGCCGGTGCATTGCACAATCCAAACGGCATCACATTATATTGGAATAACCCAACATGACTGGAAAAGGCCGTCTTCTCCATGTCTTTCGGATGCATACCCACTTGCCAGTACCCGGATTGTAAGTCTAGAGAGCAATACCATTGCTTACCTCCAAGGGAGTCTATAGTCTCATCAATCCGTGGTAAGGGATATGAATTCTTCTTGGTCATACCATTCAATTTCCGGTAATCTATGCAGAAACGGATGGTACCATCTTTCTTAGTCACCATGCACACAGGGCTAGACCAAGGACTGGTTGATGGAATTATTACATCCTGTTCAAGCATTTTAGCTATCTCCTCCTCAGCTACCCTTTTTTTGGCTAGTGGGAGTCTTCTATAAGGAATCTTAAAAGGTTCATTCTCACCAGTGTCAATCGTATGCAGTACCTTATCGGTACGCCCCAATTTTTCACTTGGTGCTGCAAAAGCTTTACGGTACTTGTATAACAAGTCAGTTAGAGCTTCACGTTGTTCATCACTTTCTACATGGCTTTCGGCTACTAGAGTGTCTAGTTCCGGGCTCCTTTCGGGTGAGGAAGGGGCTCCGGGTGCCGAAACATGTTTACAGCCTTCTACCAATTCAGACAGGACAACCGACCCGAGGATCGTATCCTTCTGTACGTAGACAGTCTTATTACCGGTATTGGATATAGGAACCACCGTCCAAGCACAGTAGGAGTAAGGATGAAGTCCTTATCTTCCTGTAGACTGAACCTCATACATGTTCTACCGAACGTTTGTATCATGCTACCGTCGGCCGTACGAGCATTTCCTTCCGTTGTGAAAGTTTCATGATTCGTAGGCAAAAGATCGTAGAATCTCTTAGCAATACAGGAGTGGCTAGCACCCGTATCGACAAGAAACTCAGCGGATCTACCACTCACAGATACAACTGCGTACCACCTCCTACCTTTCAAGTAGGTAGGACTACTTGTGTACTTAGCAAGTTCTGTCTTAGCGCCGAGGTCAAATCCACATCCCTCCAAAAACTCGAGACAAGGATGACCCGGGGGGAACTGGGCACACCCCACCCTGGCCAACTCGTTGGCCGCTCCCTCTGGACTGATATCGGGTTTCCCCTCTGTGTTCTTCTGCCGGTTCATGACACCTAGTGTACTATCAGTCTCCCCAGCCTCATGAGTAAGGAACTGATCAGGCTCCTTAGCTTCACTGCTGGGCGAAATCGCTAGAGGATTCTCACCAGTACCGCAAGCGGCGATAGGCTGGCAGTCATGGCAATCACTCATTCGGGGGGTAATCCGGTTGCCTTCATGGACACCCCCTCTCAGTTTTCCTTCTTCACTGAGTCCTCCTTACCCGGATTGTTCCGGTAACGAGTGTTTCTATAAACTGGCTTATCTGCCTCGCACTCGGCAGCATAATGCCCAGTTTCCTGACATCGGAAGCATGTCACAACGCTCCTATCAGGCTTAGGCCTCCTAAGATTTTCAGTAATCTTCTTTACCAAATTGTTAACCAGGTCCTCTGATAAAGACGGACCCGTAGTAAGTTTGATATCGGGTTGAGTCACAGGAGGTTTAGAAGTAATCACTTTCTCCTTGACATAACCCGGTTTCTTTCCCCAGTTCCGGTCATACCGGGGGTTCCCTTGGCCAATGGCCCCAACGTTTTCATCTTCGTCAGGTTCCCCTGATTCGGATGAATCGGTTTCAGGTATTCCCTCCGAGATTATCATTGCTGACATCCGTTGAGGTACCTAACAAACCTTCCCGGCAAAGATACGGGCCTTTCGATCATAATGATCTAGGGACTGGAACAAATCTGTCAGAGAGGCATCATTCTTCCAAGCTTCACAGGCTACTGTCCTGTGTTCCTGATTCCGCAATCCTTCAATGAATTGTTTAAACATTTCATCTAGGAAGCATTCATCATCTAGTCTCCATTGAGGTCTGGCTTTATGCAACAGTCGTTGACATTCCAAGCCGAACACTTTGGCAGATTCCTTAGGCTTCTGCGTTCTTTTAGTGAACGTCAGCCAAGGATCTTCTCCAACTATATTCCCATATAGATATGAAGCAATCTCTATGAGTTCATCATATTTCATATGGGCTGAGAGTCCTACTATTTGAGAATCTCTCCATTGTTCCACGGCTCCTTTTCCATCGCCTTCCTTTAACCAGCATACTAAATAAGGGAGAGCTTCCGCTTTACCCCATCCATTGCAGTTAAAGACATCCGCGCAGCCTTGATACTCCTCCTTCCAAGGGTTCTTGGCATTAAAGGGGGTAGGTATCTTAGCTACTCTACGAGCCGGATTCGTGGATCCAGTAAGGGATAAACCCTTACTCCATTCCATGATCTCCGTATCGTCCAGACCTTGATTGTAGCAATCAACACCTAAGTTAGCAATCGCTGCATTAGAGTCATGCAGCGCTTGTAACCCTGGAGAAAAAGATACTCGGCGACTGAGTCTCTTTTTCCTTGGAGGATTCGTACCATAAGTACTTCCAAAGCCTCCGGGCGGTGGTCCTCCTCCACCCCCTGATCCCCCTGCTCCATATGGAGGCACCTGTGAGAAGGTGTATCCACTGGTTTGAGGAGTTGGCCCAGGATTATTGGTGGGTTGTGTATTTCCACCAAAGCTAAAGAAACCACTATTGGGATTAGTGTTTCCTCCTGTTCCATTCGACTGATTTCCATTATTGGAACCAGTCCCACCAGCAGAGGATCTGCTTCTGGAACGATCTCCTGAAGGTCCGGATCCTTGGTCACATCCGGATTGCCCTCCAGCTGGACTGGAATTCCCGGATGATTGTCCGGTTGTTCCTCCGGACATGTTCCGGGTGTTACCTTTGGACGGATTCGCTCCTGTTTGGGATTGACTCCATCCATACTGGGCATACGGGCCATTTGGTCCCCCTAAAGGTGACTGTTGTGGCCATCCGCCGTCAAAGGTGGAGGTTTTTGCCGAGTGGCTTTGTTTAGTTCCACTCGCAGAGTCACCCCCACTATTTCCCGTACCTAAACTAAGAGGTTTGAAGGTATTGTCCGTAAATCTAACCTGATGACTCTTTATTTCTTCATAACGAGGTACAGTTGTCTCTGTTACCCCGTCATCGCCCCTCAAAGAGTTCATCTGTTTACTCGTCGTGTTTAGGGCAATTCCTGAAACAGTGAAGTCTGATTCAAGAGTGCCTACTGCACGACCAGTATCTTCTAGATACTTTGACATCTGGATAGCTTTAGCTTCCAGTTCGGAATAATCATCCATCATCTTTGTCTGTTTGGCAGCCAAATCTGTGGATTCACGTATCCATTGACCTTTGAGTTTTTCATGCTCATCGGTTTGTTTTTGATACGTTTTCCGAGCATCCTTGAAGGCTGATTCAATTTTCGTCAGCTCTTCTTGGTACTTACCATAGGGCGTTTGAGTTGAATTTAACTCTTGTTTAGTTCTATTCAACTCATCGCACGAGGCTCTGTATTCCAGATCCGCCGTGTATAGTGCATCACGATACTGTTCGTGCTGGAGTTGAAAATCTTGTTTTTCTTTCTCCATCTGATCCACTAACAATTGTTGTTGGCGTCTACAACTTTGATCGTAATCAAGACGTTCTGATATCAACTGTTTGTTTTCAGTTAGAATCTTGTCTCGGGTTCCGGTCAGTGTAATAAGATCCTTCTGGATCTTCTCGTATTCAGCTCTCATGTCTTCAAGCTCGTCCATTTTGTTCCTTTCGAATCCACATTTCTGGTGTTTAATTCGAGAACTATATGGAGTTTCAAACAAACCTGCACTAGGCTTTGGTACCTCAAATGGTAGTTTACCAAATTGAGCAGTACTTTTATGCATTGGTGCAGGTTTCGAAGTACCTCCTGGCATGAATAAGGAGTCTCCAAATTCATCCAGTTCATCATGTAAGTTTTTTCTTACATCCTCTAACCCATCAGGGTAGTGTTCCAGTGGATTTCTCCACTCTGTACCTTGGGGTGGTGATTTGATTTCACCATCCTCCATCAGGGAGTTTAGCTCATGGTTTGGGCCATTTCCCCTGACTGGGCTCAGCTCAGTCATTTCTGACTGCGCTTACCCGAAGACCAACTGGTCACGGCACCAGTGTAATGGTTCGTCTCGTTAAGTTAGATTAAATCATAACGAAAAGAGAGAAAAGTTTCCGGGTAGGCAACCGAGCTTTTATTTCATAGCTTATGTTACATACGATCACAGCCTCAGAGGACTACATGCTACTAGGGCATTCGGTTACCCTTTCGGGTAACAACCTGGTTGAGCAGTGGGTAAACCACTACTGAAGAACATGGGCTAGGACCAGCCTTATATAGGGGAAAAGCCCGCGAAACTCAGACCGGGCACATGACGTGTGGCGGACGAGTGGTAGGCCCCCTGGTGTAATGGATACGAACCCAGAGGCAGGTGCTGCCACCTGCCATCCGGATTCCCCCACTACACCCGAAGGACCTAGGTCTGAGTCTCACGGGTACATGAACGTAAAGTGTAAATACCATACCCCTAGAGGTATTTCCTATTATAAATTGAGAAAATTAGGAGGATTTCCGAATTTTTGGGGATCAGTAAGTGGCATCCCTGGTATCAGAAGGGGCCTAAAAGAAGATATTAAGTGCCCTTTCGAGTTACTTGCATTGCAAAATTTTATTGTACAGTTAGTATGTCAGCGTAATATAACCCAGTGTATTTTATTGTACAGTTGGTGCGTCAGTGTAACGAGGGGGCGAGACAGATGGAGAATCTAGAACAAATGGCAGCCATCGACAAACAACTCCACTTTAGGAACCTCAAGGTTGGTATTACAGTAAAGTCCTGGTCATAAGCCGATTTCATTCATCAATCTTAGACAAATATCAGCCTCTAACATTTGTTAACTCGAAAAGAGCTATAGGAGACGACCATGGGTCCCCTCATTTTCAGTCATTTTGGTGGTGCGAATAAGTTTTAAAAAAGATCAAAATTTTATATATAAGAGGCAGAATTACTTAATGAATTTGTAGTGTCATTAAAGGAGGAGATGGATGGATCTTGCAGGAAAAGGTATCTCAGTACCAACTTTTGTAAATTTTGAATAATTGTCTATATTCTACAGAGTCAGTTGGTTGGCGGCCATAAGACGCTTTTTGCCTGCAATGGTGAAGGTATATGATGTTGATCCATGTATCAACTTTTCTGCCTTTTTGGCAGTGTTGTGCGAATAGAGCAGTTTTGGCGGGAGTTATGCGAATAGTGGCTTGGTGGTGCCAATAACCTTGGTGAGGGAGTGCTGATGTCAGACCACAAGCTAGACTTGCTCAAGGCTATTGATTTATTTCTTTTTGAGTTACAAGCAATGCCCTATTCTCTCTTGCTGCCAAATATTTTAAATTCTCTCTTGGCTTATGACAGTCCTTATCCTGGTCAGAGTATACCTACAGGGGCCGGGCACTGATTCATTGTCATGTTGATATTACAGAAAATGGCGATCGTGTCCCAGGGTCGGTTCTTAGTAAAGAAAGGTTCACTCACACATCTACGCAAAGACGCGTCAGGAATCCTGATAAAGAAGAAGAAGGAGCAGCTCTATCTGTTTCTGTTTAATGACATCCTCATCATTACCAAGAAGAAGGGGTGAGAGTTTCACAACAACAATTCTAGAAGTTAACCCTTATAAAAACAACCTTAGGCCACACCAAATAAAAAAATTGGTCCATAGATTTTCATTTTGAGAATATGTTGCGGGAGGGCGAAATTTTTATTTTTATTTTCTAGAAATTAATTATTGTCTATGGATTCTGAACATCATAAATATGGAGAGGGCGATTTTTTTTTTTTTTTTTTTTTTTGGCCATTGCACAATTATCCCTATCCAATGAGGGGTCTGCTATTCCTGTACCTTTATTATTAATAATATATTTATTGCTTGATCAAAAAATAAATAAAAAAAATGAAAATCCCTGCAAATGAGGCAGGCGGGATCCATAGACATGATATTTTTCAAATAAAAATAAAATTTTAATTTCTGAAAAACGGGGGTGGGAAATCCATAGACCAATCTTTTAATTTGGTGTGGCCTTATCTATAACCAAGGAGGGCTGAGTTCCACAATAAGTGGTTAACCTCAAGTATAACATATTGTTGGTGTAACTTTTGTTCTTATCAGTGGATCATCAATTTCAACGAGCCCACAAATAGCTCTGCGCTCTCCAAACACAGCTCACCAATACTGCATAGATAGCAGTATCATTCACAGAATATATATCATACACCATGCACAATTTACAGAGAGGACCAGCACCAAGTCTTGGATTACGCGGCTCGTATTAACTGTCACGCCGAGGCTGTAGAACCGGAGCAGTTAGCGCGAGCCCTGCCCCATAATGCACCTGGCAACTGTAGTAACGTCTTTGTTATGGCGCTCCTCGAGAACCACCAAAAACAACCTGCGGATTTCTACTTTACATGTGACACTCCGTGAGTATTTAATCTATATAAACACATACATTTATAAAACACACATATACACAACACAAGAACTACCAGAAACAACCAACTTCTACTTCAAATATGAGACTCTACACACCAGCTACTGATTGTGTAAAATAAATGGAACGTACACCTATAAAATCCGTCTATGTACCCCAATACAGGAATAAATATATATAAAACACAGGCTTCCACTGAGTTCAGAATATCTGTTTGCTGAACGTCTGTGTGTCATATAAGGCCTGCCACTCCTTGTCCACGGTCATCTTACAGCCTGGCTATTGATAGCATTATAATAAATCTGAACCAAATTGAGTACTGTAAAGGGTCCAGGGCTTACTTATTTCCAATTATACCAGGTAATATTACCTTAGACTTTATATTTTTACTTTTGCAAGTCCATATAGGCTGGTTTGGAGCTAGTCCACGCTCATCTTTATGACAACATTACTGCTGAACTGGAAACACATGGCTAATTAGCATGGGGTAGTGGGAGGGGCCACCTATTATAGATATAGTAAGTGCAGACTCGTCACCCATAGCCTAATGCCACAAGTACCAATCAACCAAACCCTGCTTATAAAGGACAGCGTGAGAACCAAACAGCCTATATCACATTGTACAAATGTCAATCATGAGTGAGTGTCCAGGGCGGCTAGAGCTCTCTAATGTCATATTTGATTTCACGAGCACTAACTATAAAGATGTTTAAGCAGCAAGACTAATAATTGTAGTTAATTGTAAGAAGATCTCACCAGATAAATACTTACTGGTACTGAAACTCCCATGTAATGAAAACTCTCCAAAGTGAGTCTGCCTTCATCACGAAGCCGCGAATGCGATGCTAAATTATCCTCTGCGAGTTGACATTTGCATTTATGCCATGGCCCTACGGATGAATTTGCTTTTAGATAAAGAATTACAACAATATTTACTGATTTTGCAGACGCTGAGTCATTGTGGTTTGTTTTGATCCGCCATGACACCTTACTCGGCTTGGTTGGCAGCTAGCAGTAGAGTTCAAGCCCTTAGTTTCGTATTAAATCTTACACACGGGGATATTTCCATTTTTAACATGGCCTTTCTCTTCTATTTACATAAACAATTCATAACAATTATATTTAACTAGTTCAATCATTCTTTTTTTGCGTAAAACTTCTAATAACCATACCTAAATACGAAACTAATTAGCTCTGTATAAATTTCAAAATGGCGCCGTTGAATATGCGAGGATCGTATTCCATCCCCCCCATTGAATACGGCGTAAGTAGTACTAATCTATAGTGTCGTCGATATTAGCCATGACATAAAGCCTCATACCACATTAATGAAGATAAAATGGCTGAAAAAACGAGTGGGTGGCCTTTATGATAATAATACCAGCACCTAGCACTCACTCTCCAAGCAGTTCTTGCCTGTGGTATAGAGTGATGTTGTCTGACTTTCTATCATAGAGAAGTCAACATAAAGTAATGTCTGTTTCCCCCCATACAGGAGTGAACTGCTGCGGTGGGTGGAGGCCGTGGCACCGGCACAACAAGTCAACGATGAGGAACGCATCTACGAGGCCTGGGGTGGGTATCGATGTAGTTGTACAATATTAGCTTATTGTTGTTTTTTATATCATATCCAATAAAAGCTCTTGGTTTGCCCTAGGCTGTGAGCATCCAGGATGATATAAATACCTGTCGCTATATGCAGGTTGTGTCTTACATCAAGTGTACCAACTTTATATGTCTGTAGCTATATGCAGGTTGTGTCTTACATCAAGTGTGGCCACTTTATATGTCTGTCGCTATATACAGGTTGTGTCTTACATCAAGTATAGCCACTTTATACGTCTGTCGCTATATGCAGGTTGTGTCTTACATCAAGTGTGGCCACTTTATATGTCTGTCGCTATATGCAGGTTGTGTCTTACATCAAGTATAGCCACTTTATACGTCTGTCGCTATATGCAGGTTGTGTCTTACATCAAGTGTAGCCACTTTATACATCTGTCGCTATATACAGGTTGTGTCTTACATCAAGTGTGGCCACTTTATACATCTGTCGCTATATGCAGGTTGTGTCTTACATCAAGTGTGGCCACTTTATATGTCTGTCGCTATATGCAGGTTTTTAAGTTAAATTTTCTTTATTGTCTCAGATACGGAATAGTCAGTTACAAAGGTATAGAATGTACATCACGTTAACACATATAAGTTTAAATACAAAATTATTAAACTGAGACTAAAGAAGGCAATGGACCTCATCCCCACCACGTAGGGTGTATGGGTTGATACTTCTGGTCCTACCCACACTGTGATCATAGTTGTATAGCATTGACACACATATCAGATAATAAAAAGGATACGTACCAAGATGGTGAGAAATAGTAACAATATAAGGGAACTAGTACAGTTCAATGTTAGAGTAGTACAAAGAAAGAAATGAGAGAGAGGGCGGAGAATAATTTGATTAGTAAATATGGCAAGACTAGGATTTAAATAATTTCAATAGATTTCAATAGTTGGAATGGTCACCCAACTCCAGGAATAAGTTCCTTTAATAGTTTTTTATTATTTGATTTAAAAATTGATAAGGTTTCAGTGTTTCTTCTTATTACTGGGAGAGCATTCCAACTAATGGCACCGAAGTATTCAATACTTTTCATGTATGATGCAGTGTTAGGGAATAATACCTTACATATAGGAGCCAAATGCTGTCTTGTTCTTATCTGTCTGTGGTCGATATAGTCGTTACATCTAGATCTTGTATACATGTAGTTCAATAGGTGTATTTGCCTTCTATCAGATAAGAGGTTGTGTCTTACATCAAGTATAGCCACTTTATACGTCTGTCGCTATATGCAGGTTGTGTCTTACATCAAGTGTGGCCACTTTATATGTCTGTTGCTATATGCAGGTTGTGTCTTACATCAAGTGTGGCCACTTTATACGTCTGTCGCTATATGCAGGTTGTGTCTTACATCAAGTGTAGCCACTTTATATGTCTGTCGCTATATGCAGGTTGTGTCTTACATCAAGTATAGCCACTTTATACGTCTGTCGCTATATTCAGGTTGTGTCTTACATTAAGGGTAGCCACTTTATACATTTGTTTAACCTTTAATGTACCTTTACCACATTCATGTATTAGAACAAGAACTAACCCTTTACCATGTTCCTTACAGCGTGCCCGCAGGTACAAACCATTTACCGCTACATCGCAGCAGAACCTGACGAACTGTCTCTGGAAGAAGCAGATGTTGTTAATGTCCTACGGAAAATGGCCGACGGTAAATATGATGAGTTTTTATTGGTTAAAGATATATTGATGTTACATACAGGCTGTTATGAGGGGGAGCATATCCGTGATGGTTCTAAGTTATACACACATGTATATGTACTTATTTACAGGTTGGTACGAGGGGGAACGTATCCGTGATGGTTCTCGGGGCTGGTTCCCAGCAAACCACACAGTGGAGATCCAGAACGAGCGTGTCAGGGCCCGCAATCTCCTACAGAGGTACAGACTACTCACTCTTCATACACAGGCACCAGGAGGGGCGGCCATCAACGCACCGGGACAAACAGGGACCGTTAGACTAGAAGCCTCCCTAGTCAGCTCTGTATAACACTATATACAGGACAGACGGTGAGACTAGAAGCCTCCCTAGTCAGCTCTGTATAACACTATATACAGGACAGACGGTGAGACTAGAGGCCTCCCTAGTCAGCTCTGTATAACACTATATACAGGACAGACGGGGAGACTAGAAGCCTCCCTAGTCAGCTCTGTATAACACTATATACAGGACAGACGGTGAGACTAGAAGCCTCCCTAGTCAGCTCTGTATAACACTATATATACAGGACAGACGGTGAGACTAGAAGCCTCCCTAGTCAGCTCTGTATAACACTATATATACAGGACAGACGGTGAGACTAGAAGCCTCCCTAGTCAGCTCTGTATAACACTATATATACAGGACAGACGGTGAGACTAGAAGCCTCCCTAGTCAGCTCTGTATAACACTATATATACAGGACAGACGGTGAGACTAGAAGCCTCCCTAGTCAGTTCCGTATAGTACATGTAGTACTCACTCATTCATCATTATAGAACCTTGACATGTGGTTGACCTTCATATGTAGGTGACCTTGACATGTGAATGACCTTGACATGTGGTTGACCTTCATATGTAGGTGACCTTGACATATGAATGACCTTGACATGTGGTTGACCTTCATATGTAGGTGACCTTGACATGTGAACGACCTTGACATGTGAACGACATTTACATTTAGTAGACCTTCATATTTGGATGACCTTGGACACATTTCGATGCCAACATCATTTTGCATATTTCAAGTCAAACCATTGCTATTTGTATATAGTGTAATGTCTGTGGAGATGTCCGTATAAGGAAGATGTACATCCAGATATCGCTATGTTAGATATTCTCATTTTATACTCAGTACTTGTTTACTGTACTCAGATGTTGATGTTAAATAATGAACCATGTAATAAGTCCCATATACTGTTTGACATTGTGCTATATATAGACAAACTCAGACAAGGACTCCTAGATGGAGCACAGCCCGCACACTGTAGGGGGGGGGGGTATGAGGTGTTCTTTACATCTTGATGTCTGCCATAAGTTATGTAAAACCTCAGTCATAAGCCGACCCCGGTCATAAGCTGGGGTAAAAATGTTATAAGCTGTTTTTAGGCTGACATTTGAACAGTTTTCTCTATAATCTATATTTATAGAACCTTGGTCATGAGCCGGGATTGGACTTCAGCAACAATTTAGAAGCCAATTTTTTACCAAAAATAGCAAAAAAAAAGATCGATTTATGACTGGGGTTTTGTGGTAGATATAACCAATATTCATGTTCAGCTCTGTGGAGCCTACTTCAAGTTAAAAATAAGATTATAATGTCAAGAGTAGAACTAAAGGTTTTAGCTCTATCTTTATAAAGGAGGGTTTGATTTAACTTTAATATAACTTGTTCAGGTTGCTTTGATACAATGATGTTATCTGGAGATTTGTAACCTCTAGAACAGGGACAATCAGTTTACAAAGTTTTACTTAATTCTCAAATCAAATAAGAAGGTGCTTTATGTTGAAGAGGAAATATTCAGAGGTAGAAATATCAGTACAAGAAGATGATAATCAGAAGCGTTATGTGTATGAGCGCGTTATATCTTTAAGCCATGGTTTATGTTGGAGTGGTGGATGGTTAATTAAACCTTTGAAGGCCGCGGATGTATTGGTGCATCATGCCCATTGGTCGGCGTGATGCACCAATGAAGTGCTGGCGAGTGTGCTCGCACACACTTTATTGGTGCATCATGCCCATTGGTCGGCGTGATGCACCAATGAAGTGCTGGCGAGTGTGCTCGCACACACTTTATTGGTACAGCATACCGAGCCTAGGTGCGTGTATCAACCCTGTAGGTTCTGCATGATGCGTCAATGTAACCCTTACGAGTTACTCGCCAGGGCTGCATTGAACATGGATGCATCATGACGACCAATGGCCGTGATGCATGGATCCATTATGACGACCAATGGGCATGATGCATCATGCATCATGACGACCAATGGGCATGATGCATTCATGCATCATGACGACCAATGGGCATGATGCATGATGCATCATGACGACCAATGGGCATGATGCATTCATGCATCATGACGACCAATGGGCATGATGCATTCATGCATCATGACGACCAATGGGCATGATGCATTCATGCATCATGACGCCCAATGGGCATGATGCATTCATGCATCATGACGCCCAATGGGCATGATGCATTCATGCATCATGACGACCAATGGGCATGATGCATTCATGCATCATGACGACCAATGGGCATGATGCACGAATACATCAGTGGCCCTCATGTTTGTATAGGGTGCAGAATTACGGACATATGGTTGTGTAATTTGGTGCTATAGATAATTATAGATCGAGACACATATTGAACGTGAGACACTGTTGTCTTTTGATTCTTGTTAATTATTATAATAAGAGATGTGCCATTATGATTTAGACTTCATTGTTGTACATAATTATAGATATTGTTGTAAATCTGGTGCTTTATGTAGTAATATTTTAATTCACTATGCAAATCTAAAGTTTCCATAATTGGCATTTTTGCCAGTTTTATAATCAGAAATAGACGTATGGCACCAGATGTATCTTGCATGAAATTTTAATACCTATTTTCTGACATGTTTTGCATTTTTCCAAAGACTGTCCCCAAATTAATCTGACACCAAAAACAAAAAGATGATTATTGACACATGTGTCTGTCTGTAGTTTCCATAAAAGTTACTCACTATATAAAAGTATTATGAGTGAAAAGTGTCATTCTTATTATATGAATGGTGGGAACTACCAGTATATTTTTATATATTACCTACAAATGGCCACAGACTGAGATTTTACCTCTTACAATTTTAATGTTTCTACGGCTCGGAGAAGAGACACCGGAGCCCTTTACACAGTTTTAGAAATGAAGGCATTGTGGTTTGGAGGAAAGGTCACACATGTTGACAAATATTCTGTGTGGTTCATTCCTGTGCGTATTTGATAATTGGATTGAGATAAATAACATTCCTTCGAATTTTAATGAAAATGATTATATTTTTAACGAAAATGATTTTATTTCTGATGAAAATAATTATATTTTTATACATATAATTTTGTACTCCTCATGCAAGAATATAATGTGTAAAATCTGTACACCCAATCAAAGATTTGTAATATTAACAAAGGCCAGTGAGGTTTCCAAAGATTCAACAACTGATGTTTGTTAAGGTGTTTACATTTATTCCATACTCATAACAAAGTGTTCAATTTATACCAAAAACGTGACTCATTAGTTTTACTCTGTGGTGCCAAGGTATTTAGGGAGCAGGGATACCCTGTACAGTAATAAAAGCTATTAAAGATGAAAGGTGCAAAATATTGGCAATAAAAGGTGCAAAATCCAAAGGTGCAAACTGTAAAAAGGTGCAAACTAAAAAAAGGTGCAAAATTGTGCTTGTGATTACTGCGTGTTTCTTGTTTTAGCACAGATATCTAAATAAGCGCTGGTCTCAATAGAAGAAGTCATTCAACTTTCCACTCATTTCTCAATTGTACGGCAGTTTTGTGTATCAGAGACTGTATTTTGCGCGTGCTTTATGAGGGGCTAGAGCGCTATGTAACACTTGACTTGTGCGCATACACGTACATTTGTCAGTATTTAAGATGTCTGATTGCTATGTATACCACTAGTTAAGAATCATTAAACTTATCAGGCCTAGGGATAGGTTATGAGATATATTGTAAGGAGAGCTGCCTTAGTCAAGTTAGTGGAAGGGCTGGCCTACACGCAGTTGTGGGTATTTAAGATGTATGATCGCTGCTAGATAAAACTTGTCAATACGGTTGTGAGATTTAATGTAAGGAGTGCTGCCGTATCAGGAGGGCTCTGACATGTACATTTGTCAGTATTTAAGATGTGAGATCGCTGTGTACACTGCTAGATAAACATGTTATACTTATCAACACGGTTTGTGAGATTTAGTGTAAGGAGAGCTGCCTTAGCGCATGGCCTGGCGATCTCTAACTCTAAGGCACAAAATGAAGCCATACATGAAACTGCGGTATTATCAATTACCGTAATCTCCCGCGTAGAAGACGCGTTGCGCATATAGGACGCACCCCAAACTCAGCAGAAGCATTTTCGTGTATAAGACGCACATTTTAAGGATGGAATTTGTAAATTCAGTACATTTCTATAGTAAAATTACCCCTCGTATAAGACACACCCCCAATTTCAGCACATCCTATAAGACGCACAAGGCATTTGTTTGGCGTAGAAAACGCGTCTTATACGCGGGAGTTTATGGTATGTGAATATTCTGAGATGTTTGCTTCACAATGTCACGATGTAAACTGGATTTTTCATGATGTAAACAAAGAGCGGCCATCTTTTTTCTATAGATGACATCATTAAGAGTGCTTTATCGGCTTATGACGGAATGTTTGATTGAGTGTTTGTAGCGGTTGGACCAGATACTTCACACACCGGTCGCCATGGTAACCGTTAGATGTGTAAATATATGTTCAAGATTTAGGAATGGAGGCGTCTGACTTATTTAGACATATGGTGTTATGCATGCTGATAAGGATTCAATTAATGATAGCTTTAAATTATGACATGATTGATAATAAAGTCTCACCAAACTGACATCATGAACTGACCATACATGATGCACGGACAAGATGTAATATAACATATGTAGGGAAAGGTTACCGAAAGTTGGTATCACCGAGGGTTATCTATCGAGGTGAAGCCGAGTGAGATAACCCTCAGTCAGACCGACTTAAGTGAACGTTTGCATTTATTTCTATATTATTTTACTCGGAATTGCCCAAATTTCATTTGATTGAAGTGAGTGATGAATTGCATGCTAGTTTTATGCCCGTTTAGAATGCTATATTTGGCCGTGTGTTGCGCGGTAGGGTTATCTCTCGGGCATGTGAGGGTTATCTCTCGGGCATGTGACATACAGAGCTACAAGCTAAGACCAAACAGGCCATTGTATGTAGCATGAATTAAAAGGCTGTTGTATGGGTGGCCATGTCATTGTATATAGGCTACATCTTAGACATAGGACTTTGGTCATGCATTGATTTAATTGAATAAGTGACTACATTATTACATTACCACATATGAAAGTGATTATATAAATGTTCAACTGTTAAGGTGAAAGATGGAAGCGGTGCACCGAGGCGGACTGTGTATATTGTTTCATTTGATAACCACTCAATATTTTTTTACATTTATTGCAAAAAAGATTATATTTTCATTGATTAATTGTTAATCCTTATTAATATCAAAATAAAAGTTAATCATCAAAACCTGCTTCTTTGTGCTTATTTTATCTTTAATATTACTAACGGTATATCTCAAATCAGCCAAAATAAAAGGCTCAAATTTCTTCCAAATTGTCATGTTTATCACATTTTTTTCTATTTTTTTAATAAGATAAAGTTTATCAACCCAAACGTGTAAATTACCAGTGATGAAGATCAGCGATCCATATTTAAACAAATTTACTCCAAATAATTTTTGACATTACTTTGAATTCTCGTATATAAGCTACAGCTTATATCAATAACAGGCAAGACAGTTCTTGTGTATAAGCTGCGGCTTATATCAATAACAGGCAAGACAGTTCTTGTGTATAAGCTGCGGCTTATATCAATAACAGGCAGGACAGTTCTTGTATATAAGCTGCGGCTTATATCAATAACAGGCAAGACAGTTCTTGTGTATAACTGCGGCTTATATCAATAACAGACAAGATAGTTCTTGTGTATAAGCTGCGGCTTATTTCAATAACAGGCAAGACAGTTCTTGTGTATAAGCTGCGGCTTATATCAATAACAGACAAGATAGTTCTTGTGTATAAGCTGCGGCTTATATCAATAACAGGCAAGACAGTTCTAGTGTATAAGCTGGCTTATATCAATAACAGACAAGACAGTTCTTGTGTATAAGCTGCGGCTTATTTCAATAACAGGCAAGACAGTTCTTGTATATAAGCTGCGGCTTATATCAATAACAGACAAGACAGTTCTTGTGTTTAAGCTGCAGCTTATATCAATAACAGACAAGACAGTTCTTGTGTATAAGCTGCGGCTTATTTCAATAACAGGCAAGACAGTTCTTGTGTATAAGCTGCAGCTTATTTCAATAACAGGCAAGACAGTTCTTGTGTATAAGCTGCGGCTTATTTCAATAACAGGCAAGACAGTTCTTGTGTATAAGCTGCAGCTTATTTCAATAACAGACAAGACAGTTCTTGTGTATAAGCTGCGGCTTATTTCAATAACAGGCAAGACAGTTCTTGTGTATAAGCTACAGCTTATATCAATAACAGGCAAGACAGTTCTTGTATATAAGCTGCGGCTTATATCAATAACAGACAAGACAGTTCTTGTGTATAACTGCGGCTTATATCAATAACAGGCAAGACAGTTCTTGTGTATAAGCTGCGGCTTATATCAATAACAGACAAGACAGTTCTTGTGTATAACTGCGGCTTATATCAATAACAGGCAAGACAGTTCTTGTGTATAAGCTGCGGCTTATATCAATAACAGGCAAGACAGTTCTTGTATATAAGCTGCGGCTTACATCAATAACAGGCAAGACAGTTCTTGTGTATAAGCTGCGGCTTATATCAATAACAGGCAAGACAGTTCTTGTATATAAGCTGCGGCTTATATCAATAACAGGCAAGACAGTTCTTGTGTATAAGCTGCAGCTTATATCAATAACAGACAAGACAGTTCTTGTGTATAAGCTGCAGCTTATATCAATAACAGGTGTAGGGGCCGGTATCGTCGTATATATATTAGTGCCGTTCATCCGAGAGACGTGTTCGTATGGTGCCTGTTCCTTCTATGCCAGCTAGGTGTCACTTTGTGATACCCCGTTGGTACAAGAGGGGGCGGCACCATGCCTCGCGTCCAGCTCCTACTAAGGAGCCGGACGAGCGGCAGAAGGTGACTGGACCTAGTCCAGTCCAGACGCGTAGCTTAACCTGACTAGAGTGGAATAAAGTCCTACCCGAGAGGTAGGGGTTTCTGGGGCTTTGCCCAACCCGAACTACTCGTGTTGTGTTGGTGTTTCTAGTGGTAAGCGAGCCAAAGAGCCACCCAGCATATAAGTCAATAAGAACCATTACACTGGTGCCATGACCAGTTGGTTCGGGGGGTGGTGCGCGGCCACATTGGCGGAAAGCCTCGGGAAACCCGAAGCGGATCCCCCCAGCCCTGGGCTAGAGGGATTCGAAGAGGATGACTTCACATCCCAGCAATTGTTGTTAGACTGGAAACCCAGTCAACAACAAATGTATAATCCAGCGGGTGTCCGAACTGTTTTCCCGACACCCGGTCTGATGGACGGTACCACGGGTGATGGTATCGTAAACTTGTATCCGGGTATACCACAAATGGGAGTACCGGATACGGGATTGTTTAAGGGAGTAATAAAACCCCCAACTTTAGACCTGAGTGATTGGTCCCAAGCTATAACTAGCAGACGCCAGCTGTGTCCTATCGTACCAGCAGGCTCGGCTAGCAACTTGGGTATGCCAGTAGCACAAAGCCCTGGAAAACGTACTGCAAACCCCCCAGAGGCAGTACCAGATGGTGCAAACGAGGTACCCCCATTAATGACATCGTCGGACCATGACAGCGACGATGGTAAAGCCATAAGGGACCCAATAGTCCCAGAAGTGAATGCGAAGATTAAGCCTAGGGGTACTGAACCGAAAAGCTCGGAAAGGCATCACCTAGGCCGATCGCTAGACGAAGGCTTGTCTGACTCCATGTTTAATCCTGGAGGCAGCCGCAGGTCTATATACGGACGTCGGATGGGTCCCGGGTATAAAACTACCCCGGCCTATTTGAAAGCCAAAGAACAGGTAGAGTTACAAGCTAAGAGGCAACATGAACAATTCATGGCGGCCCAATTAAAAATAGAAGAGGAAGCTAAGACTCGGATCGGAAAATTACGGTCCGATGAGCAGGAGGCGATTCTAAAAGAATCTGACCTGAAATATCGTCTAACTTCGGTAATCCATCGTTTGGAAAGGAAGGAGAGAGACGAACGCAAGAAAGAGAAAAAATTGGCCGAGTTAGAACTCGAAGAAGCCAATAGACTTAGAGCAATCGAAAAGGCTAGAGCCGAAGAGGTTGCTAAGGCCCGGGATGTAAACAGATTACAATCCGAGTTGCATGCTATGGAGGAGAAGCTAAAGAAACTTCAACTCCGGAAGGCGGAGACAGAGGCCAAAATGGTCTCGGAACAAGCCGAGATAAGGAAAGAGACCAATGAGTACCAAAGGTCTCAGAAAGAAAAAGGTGAAAAGTACCGCTTACTGAAGGATACTTTTAAGCGAGAGGCTTTAGCCGCTCAGGAAGAAAGAAACCGAGCTGTGACGGAAAATGAAAAGATCCGATCCGAAATCTTAGCAGAAAACGCACAGCTGAGGGAGGAACAGCGAAACCTGACCACAGATTTAGCTACCCTCACAATAAATAAGTCTGCCATGGAGAGTTATTTACAGGAGCAGGAGCAAGCGAATGCCCCTCCGGCGAGTAAGGATACAAACCCGAACTCGACTTTCGTTAAACAGGGTGACCCAGTCTCCTGTTCCACGCCGAAGCATCCGCCGTATAATCCTTTTGTCAATGATAATGCGACGCGGAATGTAGATCAAGGGGGAGTTTATATCAGAACCCAAGATAAACATGGCCGAACTAGTAGAGTCCGGATAAGTGAAGTCCCCATAGTCCACAACTTGGACCCGGATTATGTACCACGGGACGCCTCTGACAGTAGTGCGGAGACTAACGGATTCCACATACATGTGGACCCGAGTGACAGTGTGGGGTTGGGAGCTGGTAACGACAGCAGCCAACCCAACCCATCAAACGATGGCAGTCAACCTTCCAGCGGCGGTTATCAAAGCGCACAAGGAGGGGGCGGTGCCCCGGGTACCGCAGGCTACAGTGGTACCTCGGGTCCCGGCCCTAACCAGGGTGGTGCGGGTTATACGAACCACAGTGGTCCACAGTGGACGTATACACAGCCACCACCACCACCTCCACCGGGCAATACGAGCTTCGGTGGTATAGGGGGCAACCGAACCTTGAATGAAACAAAGGCGGTTGAATGGAGCAAACAGCAATGCACTAGATTGATGTATGCTCATAATTCTGCCCGAAGGGTAGCCGTTATTCCAAAAGAATATGACGGCACTCGACCATGGAAAGAGTGGTTTGAAGACTTCATCGATGTGATGAATTGTAATGGGTGGACCCCATACGAGGCCAAGCCGCATCTTGTAAGATGTTTGAAAGGCGGGCCGGGTCGCATGGCTGTAGAGCAATGGCGGACCTGGTACGGTCTCGTAGGGAGTTTTGAGCAGTTGGTAGAATCTGCTAGCGGACTGTTATGTAACATGGTCAAGGAGGACCCGATGGTCCGTTTTAAGAAACGTACTCAGAAGCCTCACGAAGCTTTCCGAGCATACGGTATGGAGCTCCATGCCCTGCTAAGCAAGGCCAGACCCGGTACTGAAAACCAGGACTGGTATATGGACGATTTGATTACACAATTCGTCAAGGGTCTGAGAGACCGAGATGAGCAGATTGCTGCCAGAGATGCCTGGAAAGAAGGCGTAACGCTTCACGACATATTTAATGGTATAGATATGGCCGTGAAGAAGCGAACGATGTTAGCTGGAGACATACCGAACGCCAGCAGCTCGGCTCCCCTGGTGTCAGTAGTCCAGCAGTCTGAGGTACATGTTCCCTCAGACGATTTCAAATTGATTGAAATCGAACAGGAGGACGGTACCTTCTGTTCGGTTCAATTAAGGAAGAATACTACAGGCAGGAAGTATATTCCAAGGAAGGCGATCAATAAGCCCAGGGACTCTAGACCATCACCCAAGGTCAAGAGTGACCCGAAGGCCAGTGAAAAGGCAGCCAAACCTCCCGTAAGCACCGATAAAGTGAAGGGTCAGTCTCCGGACATGACCAAACTTATGGAGGACATGTGTAAGAAAATTACAGATGCCATCCAAGCCAGTCGGCAAAGACCCCGAGTGGATCGCCGAACTGTAAAGTGTTTCAGGTGCCAGCGCATGGGACACTATTCATCTGAATGTACCGCTGCTAAGCCGGTAATGGCTGCCTTCTATGAAGCCGAGGACAATGGCGAAGGAAGGGAGAACACTACGGATTCCACTGACGTGGAAAACTAGTGGGGGTTGTATCAACGGCATCTGATACAACCCCAAGGAAGAACGAATGCCAAAATGCTACCGTGGAAGATTTCGAATCAATTACACCTGGAGGCCGGGTGGCCGGGGGTGCGCACCCCTGCACCTTGGCCGGGGCCGGGGACCCTAGTGCTTGTATGTATGGGAGTGAACATATGGAGGCGAGTGGCCGCACTAGGGGAGAGGAAGGATGGATCAAAGAGTTGATCCGAGTGTGTGGGACACGCCTTCCCCCAAGTCATCCGTGTCTGGAATTCCTGAGAGGACTCGGATTGAATCTTGGTGATTCGGGAGACTTTCACCAGTTTACCAGTAACCCCTCACCCTTAGGGGGGAGACGGTGGTATGTACCCATATCTGTGGAAGGCCGGGTAGGAGAATTCTTGGTGGATACCGGAGCTAGCCACTCCTGTGTGTCCAAAAGGTTTTTCGACTCGGTGGCCAGCAGCCATGAGAACCTCAAAACGGGGGTAAATGCTTGCACGGCCGACGGAAGCAGTATGCATACATTTGGTAGGACGTTTATGCCTATCCGTATAGGAGGCAAAGAATTTGTTCTTTCGCCGACTATAGCAGAGGTTAGTGATGACGGAATCCTCGGACTGGATTTTGCAAGCTTATACGGGGCCGTCTTGGACCCGAGGGACGGTATGATGAGTATACGGAACCCGTATGGCTTGCATGTCCAATGCGTATTGAGACAGGTGTCTTCGGTCGCATCAGTGATACATACGGTGAAGATCCCACTGGGTACCACTTGCGATGTCCTTTGTGGCGGGTCCATGGCTCAAAGGAATGAAACTGGAGTCTATGAACCCGATACGGTGTACTTGTCGAGCATCGGGTTAGACTCAGTGGATACATTAGTGGCCAATGCAGCTTGGACTGTATTACCCATGACTAACCGAAGTGGTTCAGTGGTTTACTTGAAGCGAGGCGACAGTATTGGGAGAATGAGCTCGGTTGAACATGTCGCCGAGGCCAAATTCAATAAACCACTGAGCCCTGTTAGTAAGCATCCTTTGGATGAAGACTTTCAAAAGCTGATTGATCAGTCTGATTTAAAGAATACGGAGGATAAGGATTGCCTATCGAAACTCCTACAAAAGTACGAGAGTGCTTTTGGTAGGGAGGGAGGACCGGTGGGTAGATCTGATAAGGTGTTGCACACCATAGATGTGGGCAACGAGAAACCTTTTAAAATTCCGTATCGTAGACTTCCTCTAAAGAAGAAGTTAATTTGTGAAGAGGAAATACAAAAACAGTTGGACCTAGGGGTAATCGTGCCTAGCTCGAGTCCCTGGTCCAGCCCTGTTTGTATGACCACTAAGAAAGACGGTACAATCCGCTTTTGTGTCGACTACCGGAAACTGAATGGTATAACAAAGAAGAACTCGTATCCTTTACCAAGGATAGACGAGACTTTAGATAGCTTGGGCGGAAACCAATGGTTCTGTACCTTGGATTTACAGTCCGGGTATTGGCAAATACCGATGCACCCCGATGACAAGGAGAAAACAGCGTTCTCCAGTCATATGGGGCTATTCGAGTATAATGTCTTACCCTTCGGATTGTGTAACGCCCCCGCTACATTCGAGGCTATGATGGAATCCTTACTGACTGACCTTTTGTGGAAGAAATGCTTGGTCTACTTGGACGATGTGGTCGTGTTCGGCAAGTCGTTCAAGCAATGCCTGGCGAATCTGCAATTGGTCCTCGATCGGATACTATCAAACGGTCTTAAACTCAAACCCAAGAAGTGTAATTTGTTTAAGAAATCCATTACATACTTGGGAAGGATCATTACTCCTAACGGGGTGAGTGCAGATCCGGAAAAATTGGAAGCTGTGGAAAATTGGGAAAGACCTACGAGTGCTAAGGAGGTGAGATCATTTTTAGGATTCTGTTCCTATTACCGTGATTTCATACCAAATTACTCTCGTGTGAGCTTCCCCATGCAGTGCTTAGCTCACTGGACCCCGGGTAGGGCACGGGACCCATTCCCATGGACCAGCGAGCAAGAAGAATCTTTTAATAAAATAAAAGATTTGTTTAGGAATACACCCGTGTTGAAATATCCCACTCCCGAGGGACATTTCATCTTAGACACCGATGCGAGCAACGATGCAATTGGGGCAGCTCTCTCTCAGGTCCAAGAGGGAGTCGAAGTGCCAATAGCATTTGCTAGCAACACGTTAAGCAAGACACAGCGAAATTATTGTACCACCAAGCGAGAACTCCTCGCTGTGGTGGTGTATACGAAGAAGTTCAAGCATTTCCTTTGGGGAAGTGACTTTACTTTAAGAACCGACCATTCGTCTCTTAGGTGGCTCCTTAACTTTAAGGACGCCGAGGGGATGATTGGACGATGGTTAGCTCACCTATCCGAATTCGGATTAGAGCATAAGCAAATAGAGCACCGACCCGGTGCTAAACATATCAATGCGGATGCCTTGTCAAGACGACCCATCCGAAGGTGCCAAAATGCCACTTGTGAAGACTGCGGGGCCCACAATGCTGTGGTAGCCGGGTTGGTATTTAATTATACCACCCCCCGTATCCCCTGGGAGGAGGCTGTGTGTAGCTATCTCGATTGGTCCCCAGAGACCATCAAGAAGTTCCAACAGTCGGATCCCACCACTGCGCGCATAATGGAATACCTACGGTCAGGTATTAAACCGGCAAGGCCGCTAGTATCCCTAGAAGATAGGGAGGCGAGGCGGTTGCTAGCCCAATGGACCGAGCTAGAGATCCGAGACGGCATACTATGTAGGTGGAAGACAACTCCCACCAATGGTAGGCTGTTGCAAATAGTGATACCCACCCCGATGAGGAGGGATATCATGTATTATTGCCATGGCCATCAAACGAGTGGCCATTTCGGTAAGAAAAGGTCAATAGAGCGCCTACAAAGGCGTTACTACTGGCCCGGTATGAGAGGCGACCTGCTTCGGTGGATCGCCACTTGCCCGGATTGTTGTAAAAACAAGCCGGGACCCGGCCTGGGTAAGCAACCCCTATCCCAGGAATTGTTTGGTATCAGATTCGCTCGAGTGGCGATAGATATCATCAGCGGAATTAAAACGACGCCCCGAGACAATACTTGTATGATGGTCATAACCGACTATTATACCAAGTACACTCGGGTGTTCCCCCTTCCTAACCACAAAGCCGCCACGTGTGCGGAGGCATTTGTGAAAGGCTGGGTGCTACATTTGGGCGTTCCCCTTATGATGCACAGCGACCAAGGAAGGGAGTTCGAGTCGGAGCTATGGCAGGAAATGTGCCATTACCTAGCCATTTGCAAGACCCGAACAAATCCATACCGACCACAGTCGGATGGGCAGGTAGAGCGTTTCAACAGAACCCTCATACAAGTGCTAAAGCCCCTGGTTAATACCCACCAGGACGACTGGGATGAACAGTGCGAGTTTGTGGTACATGCCTACAACAACACTGTCCATTCATCCACTAATTGTACCCCCAACATGCTAGTGTTCGGCGAGGACATCATAATGCCCGCCGACTTAGTGTATGGAGTGGTTGGTATAGACCCGGAGGCGCCCTGCACTGTGTTGTTTGTGGAGTCATTAAGCGACAGGTTCAAACAGGCATACGAGGCCGTTCGTAAAGAACTGCTGAAGAGTGCGAAGTGGCAGAAGGTGGGCTATGACACCAATGCTAAACGAATTCGTTTTAATGTAGGGGACAAAGTCCTAAGGTATTACGAGCCGCTAGAGAAGCTGAAGCTCGTAACGCCTTGGGAAGGTCCGTTTAAAATAATTCGTGTCATCTCCGAGTCCACGGTGATGATGGAGGACTGCCTAACTGGTAGGAAATGGAAGACAAATGTCGGAAAACTTCGGCCCTGGAAGGGACGCGAAGAGGCGGAGAGGGAGTTCGGTTACAAACCACCTGTGTCTGTCCCTAGCGGACCGAGCGTGGTAGTACCGATGAAACGCCCTAGAGGCCGGCCGAGAAAGACGCCGGGAGACGAGGGTATGGTGAAAAAGAAGACGAAGGCCAGGAAACGACCTAATCGTAAGAAAAGGAAAAATGTCTCGCTGAGTGAAGGCATTACGTATGGGAAGGTGCCCGCAGTGGCTAAGCGGAATCCGGAAAAGGCCATACGTAAAGCCGGGAAAAATAAAAGGCTAACCGAAGGCGTTAGACGCAGTCCCCGGTTGAGGTCTGCCGTAACCTAACTCAGTACACAACGAGCTGCTGCGTGTTGTCCGCCATAGGCGGGTAACATACGTTCCACGGCTGGAGATGCCGAACGTGCCCTCCCCGGGTAGCTGTATCCCGTGAGCAGCGGTCGGATTAACCGGTACATTCGCTTTGAAGCGGTGTATACACCGCCAAACTCCAGCAGATAGCACTCGGGTGGTAGGCCGCGTCTCGCATGTCGAGTCGAATGTTAGTTCGGATCTAGTTCCCTAGGTGGCGCCGCGGGTGCGGCGGGAAAGCTCGGAACTAGGTCACCGGATAGCCACGGCGGGATCTCGCGAGACGAGATGTGTGACGTCATACTGGTCATAACTAGAGCGGACTCGTGGTGGTTAGACGCCACCCGTTTTTGCTCTAGTTAGTGTTGGCAGTTTACAGGCCCCTAGCTGTCGGTTAGCTTGCCTAACATATACCTTTTGTTGGACGAATCCTTCGGGAGGAGTCCAACACAGACGCCAAATAATTTGGAAGTCGCCCTCAGTGCCATGGCACAGGGGACGATCGACGCAGCGCGTCAGACTGCCAACGTTCTGTTGGAACTAGGCGAGGACCTGAAGGTCCCGTCTCGGGTCGAGGAATCTATGTATTCTTCGACAGAGGAGGCCGCCCGGACGCTCTCGGCTATGGCCGATGCCACCGACCGGGAGAGGATGCCACCTCCACCACCACCACGCCCGGAGCGCTCGTCTACAGCAGCCGCTTCGGGTGGCAAAGTGGATGTCCTGGACATTCCAATGTATCCTCCGGGATTCAAGACTCTGATCGAACGTATGGCACACGTCGATCGCGAGGCCGGTGTAGTTTACACTTCCTGGGGGACCTACATCCCCATGCACGCCTCCATGTTTGGATGCGGACCGATGGCGGTGGAGCAAGGCGTGCCCGAGCCCATACCAGATGATTTCAAGACTCTGGTAATGGACTCGTGCAGTGACGAGTTGGCTGACAATATGCCAGTCTCTTGGCTTCGCAACTACCTGAAGTTAGCGGAGAAGATGGCGGTCAACGAGAGTCTGGCCCGAGCTGTGCTGATCTCCGAGGGCATCACCCGAAAGGCCTCGGAGTTAAGAGAGTCTGAATCCGAAATGGATACAGACTCCACAGTCACTCTGTCCTCGGTGGAAACCGACCGGGTCAAGCGATTGACCCGCAAACCTGCGCCTAAGGGTCCTCTCACCGAGAGCGACCTGGAGGCTGAGGATGTTCGCATCGCCGTCGAGAGGTCCTTAACCGAGACCGACCCAGCTGCCGACATTCCAGACGCACCTGGCGAGATCTCAGAAGAGGACATCTCGCGCCAGCAGGCTGCTGTGGAGGCCAAGCGAGCCGAGCTTGCCAAACAGCAGAAGCAGCTCACCGCAGCTCGCCGGGCCCATCGCAAGCAGCAGGCCCAACAAAAAGCTAAGGTCTCTTCCGACTCTGACTCCCCTGTCAGCGGAAGGAGGAGCCCTCGTACAGAGGACAGGAATCCACGGGAGTCGGATTCCAGTCCTGAGATGCCGGCGCAGCCAACCAAGGTTCAGCGCCGGAAGAAGAAGAACGGAACGAAAGCGTCTCCGGCAGAGCCCACGCCCCCCACCAAGCCGAGGGGTAAGGGCCAGCCGAAGGCGCCCGCCTCCACCACCACAACCTCAACCACCACAGTAGCCACCTCGGCTGCAGCTTCCACTGCCAGTACCAGCGGAAAAGGCGCCAAGTCCTCTACCAAGGCTTCGGCTGGTACCACTACCACCAGCCGAGCCAGCCGTAGGGGAGCCGGTATCTACACGGACAGTGAGGATAGCGACAGCGATCCAGAACTGCCCGAGTCGGCCAAATCTGATTTGGAGTCCGTGACAACGTGGGAAGAAATGACCACGGATGTCCCGAAGGACGACAATCAGAAATGGATGTGGAAGAATGCAGCCGAGGGGTTCAAAGAACGGACTCCTCGCTGCTTCGCGGACTGTGCCTATGACACGGTCCACTACATGTGTCCCGGCGCCGTCAATAAGGACGGTGACAGCGATGACGAGGAGTGGATGAAATCCGGCCCCTCGGATACGCCTGTAGGTAAATTCTACCTCATTTGGATTGATCAGCTGAAATCCAAATTGGGGTCGATTTACAGCTACGAGGCCCGGACGAAAGTCCAGTGGGCAATGACCCAATGGGGACCAACCGGCAACCGCCGACGGTGCCCATTCGAGTCATGCCAGCTGGCTCTCACGGGTGAGAAGATGTTCGAGACGAAGCCTCGCTTCGCTCGCCACATTGTAGAACATCACATGCACCACAAGCCTGTGATGATGTGTGTGCTTGGGGACCACCCGAGCAAACAGTGTGATGGCTCGTTTAGCACTCACCGGCGCCGGGACATGGCTCTGCACTTGCAGAAGGCCCATGGCACCGGCCTGGAGAAAACCAGGAAACGAGCCATCAAGTGCTTCAACGAGCTCCTAACTAACTGGGCCTCGTTGAGCGTGAAAGACGTCAAGGAGCAGGCATTCGAGACCGGATTCTGCTCATGGAAGAGCGGCAACTTGTTGACCTTCTTCCAAATCAACTTCTCGTCCACGAAGTTCGGGATGCCCAGTGAGGTGCACCTGAAGGTGAAAAAGTGGCGAGGGGACGATAAGCAGGAGAAGGCCAAGGCCCGCTCGAAGGGTCCCGGCGGAGGCACAACAACAGCTACCGGTGCTTCCAAAAGGACCCGAGCAGACCGGTCCGTAAGCCCTTCGGGTGGCAAGGACCAGCCAAGACCAGCAAACCCAGCTGATCGTCGCGAGTCGGGACAACAAGTCTCGGCTCTGGATATGCCCAGCAACCAGGCCCGTAGGGCGGTTAGCCAGGCGGCCCCACCGGCGACACCAGCCACCTCTACACCTGCACCCGCGGAACAACGCCCGGGCGAAGCCTCTGGCAGCCAGGATGATGGGGGCGAACTCTTCGCTCCCCCATCCGGGTATTCATCTTGGTGGGCTGGAGAGGGATCTTCCGGCAAGCGCCCCACGTATAGTGAGTACGCGGCGAAGTTCCCTGCTATGGGACCAGCTGGACCCGAGTCGCAGGTCCTTACCTCCCTGGGCTGGACCAAACCCCGTGGTAGAGGCCGTGGTGGGCTGGAGTCCACCCGAGCTTCCCCGGGTGGTGGCCGAGGCCGGGGCGGGATAACGGTTGAGGGCCCGTCTGCTCCTCCAGCAGGTACTCCGCCTGCCTCAGTGGAAGCCACCGCGCCTCCACCAGTCATAGCTCCACCAACGGGCCCTCGGGCACCTCTGAGCTAATTTCGGATACACTGTCAGGTCTTCAGGATCCGAACACGTTTGTTGACCACCGGGATGTCCAAACGGTTCAGATCCAGAACGAACTGATGGCAGAGTGGCAGGCATTGCACCGCCAGAAGTCAGTCGACTACTGGCGGGTGATGACTGAAGCCACCCTCAATCTGGTATACGAAGTCCAGAAGAGGGAGGAAGATAAAATCAGGCAGCTGGAAAAGGATAGAGTCCAGGAGGCTCTCGAATCCTGCCGGCGTCAACAGATGGAAGCTGAAAAGCTTAAAGAGTTCCACCAAGCTGAGAACGCCAGGTACATTCACCGGTTCAAGGAGGCTGACCTCAAATTTTTCCTGGCATTCGGGAAACATCTGGAGGAGTGGGACGGCTTACCGTCGTCCCTTATCTTCGTACCGGATGTCCTACCGGATGCCCCACCGGTCCCGGCTACTCAACCGGTTCCGGCCACTCCACCGGTCTCGGCTGCTCCGCCAGTTCCGGCAGCTCTCCTGCTCCCGCCCCCTTCTGTCACCCGGACTGCTCCAACTGCCACGGTTGCTTCACCTGCATCCGAGGCAATGGACAGTCCATCCGCGGTGATGAGGGCCTTGAGCTTGGGGAGCGATACGCCCAGCGAGGCTTCCGCGGCGCTCTCTGTGAGCAGCTGTAGCAGCTCGGCTCCATCTGCCTCAGTGGAGTCGGCTGAGAAGATGGACACGGATCCGGAGGATCTTTAAGTGTCCATCTGACGGTGTCTTCCTTGTACCCGAGGGTAAAAGCATTTAATATGCCAGAGGCACTGTTCCTTATGCTGGACCCTTAAATCTGGAACGGAACCTGCAGTGAAGATGGACGCTAACCCAACACACCAAAAAGGATTACCACACCTACCCGGGGCTCCATCTTCCCATCTTCATCAGGGCACATCATAACAGCAACGTGGCTTGCCACCACACATATGTCGCCGGATGGAGCTGCAGAAACCAGTCGTTCCAGATTCGCCGGAAGTCCGGTATATTGTAAGGGTGATCCTGCTACCCTGGTAGGACACCTATATTTATCAGTATTATTATTTTTGTATAAATATATTTTTATACCATATCTATATTCTTGTAATTAAAACAAACAAAATTTTTCTCGGGTTATCTACCCCACCTCGGGTCGGTTAGTTAATACTGTAAAATTTTATTCATATCATCTGATTACTCGTCTACAACTTTTAAATGCGTCTCGTTTATAATAATAACATCATTGTAACACTGTTACTATATATCACCATAGGTCGATGGTGCATAAGGCGCCACTTCCTATTTGTTATTATTAATTATCATTACTTCGGGTTATATGCGACGATGCCTCATTATGTACATATTATTTATAATGCCCCTAGATGTTCTATATCCTATACGAACTGTACATATAGACTTACCTATTTGTGTATGATATTATTGTATAAAGCTAACAATAGGTATTTGTTAATTACACCTAACCCTAGGTATAGTCTAGTGGGGGTGGTGTAGGGGCCGGTATCGTCGTATATATATTAGTGCCGTTAATCCGAGAGACGTGTTCGTATGGTGCCTGTTCCTTCTATGCCAGCTAGGTGTCGCTTTGTGATACCCCGTTGGTACAAGAGGGGGCGGCACCATGCCTCGCGTCCAGCTCCTACTAAGGAGCCGGACGAGCGGCAGAAGGTGACTGGACCTAGTCCAGTCCAGACGCGTAGCTTAACCTGTAGACTAGAGTGGAATAAAGTCCTACCCGAGAGGTAGGGGTTTCTGGGGCTTTGCCCAACCCGAACTACTCGTGTTCTGTTGGTGTTTCTAGTGGTAAGCGAGCCAAAGAGCCACCCAGCATATAAGTCAATACGAACCATTACACAGGCAAGACAGTTCTTGTATATAAGCTGCTGCTTATATCAATAACAGGCAAGACAGTTCTTGTGTATAACTGCGGCTTATATCAATAACAGGCAAGACAGTTCTTGTGTATAAGCTGCAGCTTACATCAATAACAGGCAAGACAGTTCTTGTGTATAAGCTGCGGCTTATTTCAATAACAGGCAAGACAGTTCTTGTGTATAAGCTTCAGCTTATATCAATAACAGGCAAGACAGTTCTTGTGTATAACTGCGGCTTATATCAATAACAGGCAAGACAGTTCTTGTATATAAGCTGCTGCTTATATCAATAACAGGCAAGACAGTTCTTGTGTATAACTGCGGCTTATATCAATAACAGGCAAGACAGTTCTTGTGTATAAGCTGCGGCTTATATCAATAACAGGCAAGACAGTTCTTGTGTATAAGCTGCGGCTTATATCAATAACAGGCAAGACAGTTCTTGTGTATAAGCTGCGGCTTATTTCAATAACAGGCAAGACAGTTCTTGTGTATAAGCTGCGGCTTATTTCAATAACAGGCAAGACAGTTCTTGTGTATAAGCTGCAGCTTACATAAATAACAGGCAAGACAGTTCTTGTGTATAAGCTGCGGCTTATATCAATAACAGGCAAGACAGTTCTTGTGTATAAGCTGCAGCTTATATCAATAACAGGCAAGACAGTTCTTGTGTATAAGCTGCGGCTTACATCAATAACAGGCAAGACAGTTCTTGTGTATAAGCTGCGGCTTATTTCAATAACAGGCAAGACAGTTCTAGTGTATATGCTGCGGCTTATATCAATAACAGGCAAAGCAGTTCTTGTGTATATGCTGCGGCTTATAACAATAACAGGCAAGAAAGTTCTTGTGTATAAGCTGCGGCTTATATCAATAACAGACAAGACAGTTCTTGTGTATACGCTGAGGCTTATTTCAATAACAGGCAAGACAGTTCTAGTGTATATGCTGCGGCTTATTTCAATAACAGGCAAGACAGTTCTTGTGTATAAGCTGCGGCTTATATCAATAACAGGCAAGACAGTTCTTGTGTATAACTGCGGCTTATATCAATAACAGGCAAGACAGTTCTTGTGTATAAGCTGTGGCTTATATCAATAACAGGCAAGACAGTTCTTGTGTATAAGGTGCGGCTTATTTCAATAACAGGCAAGACAGTTGCATCTTATTCTGGATTTATTCTACTATGGTTTCTGTAGTCCTCAGGTTTTTGACTTTTAAAAATTCATTGGCTAGAAACAAAAAGTAATCCACAAACTCAGGGCGCGGGTTATACGTTGGTGCGCCTCATACACGGTTGCACCTTATACACGGGTGAGCCTTATATGTGGGTCCTGCTTATACATGGGTGTGGCTTATACATGGGTGCGGCTTATACATGGGTGCAGCTTAAACATTGGTGCAGCTTATACATGGGTGCGGCTTATACATGGGTGCGGCTTATACATTGGTGCAGCTTATACATGGGTGTGGCTTATACGTGGGTGCAGCTTATACATTGGTGCAGCTTATACATGGGTGCGGCTTATACATGGGTGCAGCTTATACATTGGTGCAGCTTATACATGGGTGTGGCTTATATGTGGGTGCGGCTTATACATGGGTGTGCCTTATACGTGGGTGCGGCTTATACATGGGTGCGGCTTATACGTGGGTGTGGCTAAAACGTGGGTGCGGCTTTTCATGGGTGCTGCTTATACATGGGTGCGGCTTATACATGGGTGTGGCTTATACGTGGGTGTGGCTTGTACATGGGTGCTGCTTATACATGGGTGTGGCTAATACGTGGGTGTGGCTTATACATGGGTGTGGCTTATACATGGGTGCGGCCTATACATTGGTGTGGCTTATACATGGGTGTGGCTTATACATGGGTGCGGCTTATACATGGGTGCGGCTTATACATGGGTGCTGCTTATACATGGGTGCGGCTTATACATGGGTGTGGCTTATACGTGGGTGTGGCTTGTACATGGGTGCTGCTTATACATGGGTGCAGCTGATACGTGGGTGTGGCTTATACGTGGGTGTGGCTCATATGTGGGTGTGGCTTATACATGGGTGCAGCTTATACATGAGTGTGGCTTATACATGGGTGTAGCTTATACATGGGTGTGGCTTATACATGGGTGTGGCTTATACATTGGTGCAGCTTATATGTGGGTGTGGCTTATACGTGGGTGTGGCTCATATGTGGGTGTGGCTTATACATGGGTGTGGCTCATATGTGGGTGTGGCTTATACATGGGTGTGGCTTATACATGGGTGCAGCTTATATGTGGGTGTGGCTTATACGTGGGTGTGGCTCATATGTGGGTGTGGCTTATACATGGGTGTGGCTTATACATGGGTGTGGCTTATACTTGGGTGCAGCTTATATGTGGGTGTGGCTTATACGTAGGTGTGGCTTATACGTTGGTGAAGCTTGTATGCGGGATTTTTAGGTAAGCTGCTGCCAACCATAGCAGTTGTCCATGTTCTTTAGTCCCAAGGGGATTAGTACCCATGCACCAGGAGGTGCTGGTTCAATGTGCTAACCATTACACCATGAAATTCTCTCATAATCTGTTAGGGATGGAGGTTCGCCTCGGAGGTTTTGTGGCAAATCCTCCAGGCCCGTGGAGGTTTTCCATTACAAATCAGATTCTAAAATTGGCTCAAGGTGTTCCTCCAACATATGACCGGGATTTTCTCGTGATAGAATATAGTGTGAACCATATAGAAATGCTCCCAAAATTGGCTTATGATATTCTGCCAAAGTCCACCCCGGCTTATAACCAGGGTCGATTATGACCGGGGTTTAACGATATGAAGGAAGTGCAGACATCATTCAATGCCCCGTGGATGATGTCTGGAGTTTGTTTGTGCCCCACTGGTTCTTTTACACTATTTGTACATGTTGTAATGTGTGTCATGTGGGACCAGTGTCAATATAAGATGTACTGCCCCAGGTAAGTTAACGTCAACACGGGTGGAACTTCCGTCTTTATACCCACTTTACGCACATCATAAGGTGTCAGAGGATAAACATACATCATACAGGTAAGGCGCATCATGACACAGCATGATGCACTTTTTTGGTGCATCATGATGCATTGGTGCATCATAACACAGCATGACACAGAAATGCATTATGAGTGAGTAGACATTGGTGCATCATGACGCAGCATGATACAGAAATGCATTATGAGTGAGTAGACATTGGTGCATCATGACGCAGCATGATGCAGAAATGCATTATGGTGCATCATGACGCAGCATGATGCAGAAATGCATCATGAGTGAGTAGGCATTGGTGCATCATGTCGCAGCATGATGCAGAAATGCATTATGAGTGAGTAGACGTTGGTGCATCATGACGCAGCATGATGCAGAAATGCATCATGAGTGAGTAGACATTGGTGCATCATGACGCAGCATGATGCAGAAATGCATTATGAGTGAGTAGACATTGGTGCATCATGACGCAGCATGATGCAGAAATGCATTATGAGTGAGTAGACATCAGTGTATCATGACGCAGCATGATGCAGAAATGCATCATGAGTGAGTAGACATCAGTGTATCATGACGCAGCATGATGCAGAAATGCATTATGAGTGAGTAGGCATTGGTGCATCATGACGCAGCATGATGCAGAAATGCATTATGGTGCATCATGACGCAGCATGATACAGAAATGCATCATGAGTGAGTAGACATTGGTGCATCATGACGCAGCATGATACAGAAATGCATCATGAGTGAGTAGACGTTGGTGCATCATGACGCAGCATGATGCAGAAATGCATTATGAGTGAGTAGACATTGGTGCATCATGACGCAGCATGATACAGAAATGCATTATGAGTGAGTAGACATTGGTGCATCATGACGCAGCATGATACAGAAATGCATCATGAGTGAGTAGACATTGGTGCATCATGACGCAGCATGATACAGAAATGCATCATGAGTGAGTAGACGTTGGTGCATCATGACGCAGCATGATGCAGAAATGCATTATGAGTGAGTAGACATTGGTGCATCATGACGCAGCATGATACAGAAATGCATTATGAGTGAGTAGACATTGGTGCATCATGACGCAGCATGATACAGAAATGCATCATGAGTGAGTAGACGTTGGTGCATCATGACGCAGCATGATGCAGAAATGCATTATGAGTGAGTAGACATTGGTGCATCATGACGCAGCATGATACAGAAATGCATTATGAGTGAGTAGACGTTGGTGCATCATGACGCAGCATGATACAGAAATGCATTATGAGTGAGTAGACATTGGCGCATCATGACGCAGCATGATGCAGAAATGCATCATGAGCAAGTAGGCCCCCTCAATGTTGTGGGTGGGGAATGTTGGCATGTGGTCATTTTTTAACCACAAAATTCTTTGGTTACCCCCTGGAGTGTCTGAAATTTGTCTCCCTTTTGTTCTCCAGTAGGGAGTGGTCATCTTTTAAGAACGTGGGGGTGGTGGGTTTGCACACAGTTGGGAGAATAGAAATTTCCCTCATCGTCTCTTCAGTTTTGGGTCAACTTCTTTTGCCCAAAAATCGCGTGCGTACACGCCATTTGACCTATAATAATGCTAAGGCTTTTTCGCTAAAAACAGGTGAAATTATTTTGACCCCCCCATCAGAGGGTTTAAAAAATTCTAACCCCCCCCCAATTAAGAGGTCGAAAAAAATCTGACACCCCCCTTAAACCCACCAGCCTCCCCCGCCCCGGATGTTAAAAATGATCACTCCCGTATATACTGTACAGCAGCACCAACATCAGCCTTGTCATCTTAGGGTTGCACAATTAAACCATAACATGGAAATCTATTAACAGCTGAAAAAGGACAATGTTTGTTATTTTTACTGGCTTTATCCTTTTGAATGTGATCATTATAGATATCAAATTACATTCCAAGTTTTCAGAACAAGCAGAGACTTTCTCCGGACGACCTTCACAACGACCTTCATCATGACCTTCACAATGTCACCTTTACATGTTACTGTCGTCATGTTTGGTAAGTATTACTTCTTCAGTGGCCCAATGGTCAATGTTATTGTATAAAATGACTGAGGGAGTGAGGTCATAGTATATTTTAATGACTGTTCAGTCAGTGGCGGATCCAGGATTTGGAGAAAGGGGGGGCGCACATTTTGGCCATGGAATCTGCAGGGGTGGATCCAGGAGTTTGTAAAGAGGGGGGGGGGCAAGATATGGTGGTGAGGCTTAATGTAGGGGGATGGCACAGCGCAGATTGTCACAAGCGCAGTGCAGCGATACACCTAGGGGGGTTTGGAGGCATGCCCCCAAGACAATTTTGAAATCTAGACCTTACCCAATAGGCTAGTTTAGTCTTATAAATTAAGATATTTTGAAAGAAATATAAGAATAATTATCATGAAAAATGTCTCTGTATCACCAAATAGGCCATCCTATGTATCACTGGATGGTAGCTGCCTCATCCCCAATCCCCCCATTCCTCCACACTTGGTCTCATCCAGGTCATCTCCAGTCCAAACATTAATTCCTCCTCTCTCAGCCTTATCTGTCCTGATCTCACCCCAGTCCAACCATTCCTCCAACCTCAGTCTTATCCTTACCTCATCCAAGTCCAAACATTGCTCCTACCTGAGTCCTATCCTGCCTTTACCCCAGATGCCATCTTATTCTGAATATATATATATGCCCTTAGGGGATTATAGCCTAATGAGTAGAGCTATGCAAAGGGGCCAACCCGGGAAGGTAAACCTAAATCCCCCCCCCTTTCCTCCGGGGCTAATCAATATTTTAGATCCAATACCATCAGAATTCCTCAGGAAAGTAACCCTAAATGGACCCGTCCCCCTCCCCTTGTGCCCCTGTCAGTGCTATCAGCAACCTGCACACATGCTACATATGTAATTCCTTCCCTCTTTCTTTTCTCTTTTTTCTTCTCCTCTGCTCTTCTTTTTATTGGGAAGGGTGAGGGGGTCATTTTGGACCTGTCACCCTACACTGTCTAGCACAGTGCCACCAGTAACTGCCACAAAGGTATCTCAAAATGGACCCCCTCCCTGCACAGTCTAGTGCAGTGCCATCAGGAACTCCCTGGAAGGTATACTAAACAGGAAAATTTAGGAAGCTAGGAGACTGGCAGTAGGACAAAGGTAGTAGGGAGTAATAGGCAGGATGAAACATATTCAGCATAGTAGGGGATCCCCCTGTGGAGTGGGGACCTTCATGAGAGGGCATGATGGAGCAGAATAGCATCATTCAGAAAGTTCTGAATTCCAGAAAAATGACATCTCTGCATGTTTGACTGGGCCAAAAAACTTCTACCCATCCTTCACCTATCCTTCCTGTCTCTTCACCTGTCTATCCCTCTCAAAACCTCTCCTTCCAACTCTACCTTTCATGCTTATTCTCTACGTGCCCATCCATCTACCTATCCCTCTCAATGCCACTTTCTCTTAATGGTGATCTGAATCGGCAATGTTGCCATAGTGCAAGAGTCAGCAGATGTAGGTCCTCGATTCAGTGTGCCTTTAACAAGAGGTCAACTTCTTCTTTTATCTCACTTAAACACAGTTATACCTTTGAAATAACAAGAGGTCTAATGCTTCTTTTATCTCACTGACAGGTTTCATTGTGCCATCCGTGCAAGCTGTGTGTACACTGAGTCAGCTCAAAGTCTGTGTGCCAGCATTCTCAGACTTCTGCAACATTGATCAAACCAGCTTCAACTGTCAGTAAGTATCCATAAATGACCTTCAACTATCAACGAGTGACCTTAAACTGTCAGTAAGTGACCTTCAACTGTCAGTAAGGGAGTGGTCATTATTTATTAACAGGGGGGGTGGTTGCTTTGAGGGGGGCGTAAAATTTTCAGACCCCTCCCGAGGGGGGGCTTAAAATATTTTGACCCCTCTTGAGGGGGGGGGCTAAAAAAATCCAACCTCTTTTTAGCAAAAAAGCTCGCGCGCTACTATAGATCAAAGAGGGGCGCAAAAAATGTTGACTGCTGTCGAGGGGGGGGCATAAAAAATTTCCGCGCATCCGCATGAAAACCCACCACCACCCCCCTGTTGTTAAATAATGACCACTCCCTAAGTAACTGTAAATGACCTTTAATTATTAATGAGTGACATTTAACTGTCAGTGAATGACCTTCATCTGTCAGTGAATGACCTTCAACTGTCAAGGAATGACCTTTAACTGTTAGTGAGTGACCTTCAGCTGTCAGTGAATGACCTTCAACTGTCAGTGAATGACCTTTAACTGTCAGTGAGTGACCTTCAGCTGTCAGTGAGTGACCTTTAACTGTCAGTGAGTGACCTTTAACTGTCAGTGAGTGACCTTTAACTGCCAGTGCATCCAGTATCCATCCCATGTCCAGTTTTTATACCAATTGATAGCGTTTAAAGCGTATCAATGTTTTAACTGAGAGTACATCTACAGTAAAGCCGCATCAAGATTTATAAGATAAATCTATCAGATTTTATAACATAATTGACATTGATTGTTTCCCATAGATCTAGCGCTGAGAACTGCTTAAGAAGCCTGAGCTGTGACAGGGCGACCTACAGCTACACCTACGTCATCCAACTCGCTGGTACCATGCAGTCCATGTGTAGTGCGAACGGAGTCGCTGGTTGGTGCTTTTAGTCAACATATATATGGCTATGTCTCACCACTGTGATGCAAATCTTATTGTGAAAGTTTCTGACTGGGAGTTTTCTGACCAGTTTCTTACCAGAAGTTTTCTCAAAAGTTTCTGAACAGGAGTTTTCTGACCAGTTTCTGACAGGAAGTTTTCTGACCAGGAGTTTTCTCAACAGTTTCTGACTGGGAGTTTTCTCAACAGTTTCTGAAAAGGAGTTTTCTGACCTGTTTCTAACTGGGAGTTTCTGAACAGGAGTTCTCTGACCGGGAGGTTTCTGACCAGTTTCTGGAGTTGCAGGAAACAGCTGGATTTTATAACGAACTGACAGAATAGTCATTTCTGCACACGTTTCAAGTAAAAGTATATCTTAGTTATCCGCTATGAAGCTGCGATTGGCTATTATCTATCCAAGAGATGAAGGTTTCTGACTGGCTGTCATGGAATCCTATTTTTCCTTTTAGCTACAGTATGATATCACAAGCAGGTTTACACGTTGCTTACCCCTATTTCTGTTAAAAAGATTAGTTAAATAATAATGGTAGCCATGCCATGCTTTTTTCTTTCAACATAGATGAATTTTTCTACCTGCGGTGAATGGCCAGGGTTAAATCTGTTTACTGCTGCCCTAGTTTTATTATTCAACTATCCTTGTTGATAGAAATATATGGAGTTTATTGTCATTTACAATTAATCTACTTAACAGACAGAAGATAACCAAACGTTACCTAGATAAAAGGTGTGGAAAAGAATCTTTCATTGACACTTATCAAAATCTATTGTAGGGCCAAAGAAAAGTTGTGTGTTTCAGGTAACATGCTGAAAAAAATTAGGTAGGGTAGGTCATTTTTTTTTTTATTATTATTATTTTTAATTATTTTTAACTGCTTCAAAGACTCATGATGAGTCACGGTGACTCGAGGGCGAGTCATGGCAACTCAAGGATGACTTTATTAATTAAAAACATGGCCAAGAATCTACATTTTCTTCTAAAATGGAGAAAAAAAGGTTAGGGTCGGCCCTATTTTGCTAGGTCGGGTTACCTGAAAAAGAGAATTTATTTTTTTGGCCTAATTGTCATTCATATATCCATCACCTATTCCAGGTCTGGGTCAAGCTTTGGTATGTTATACGCAGAACACGGCTGGGTTTAACAACGCATTTACAAGCTGCAAGATCTACGCCCCAAACTGCATGTAAGTTTAATGACTGTAGGAACAGGTGAATTATCTGCTGTAACCATATATGGTCAGTTTATCGGTCAGTGTGAACTACTGTATATGTATTAAGTTTTCGTGCAGTACATATTTTCGCGCACCTATGTATGTGCGTGAAAATAAGATGTGCACGAAAATTTCACACATAAACTCACTGAACCACTCAACCTGTCCTTGCGCAAAAATATGATTTAGCGAAAAGGTATTTCCATGCCAGGTGCGCCAAAATTTAGCTGCATGAAAATATATACGTTTACAGTATATGATGTCACCGTCTGGACTGTTAATGATGTTGTAGTGGCAAGGATATCTGACAGATTCCACCCTCCTATGGCAAGCCATTTGGGTAAACTGGACATAAACACAGTTTTTGTTACATAAACTCAGTTTTTGTCTACATAAACCCAGTTTTTGCTACATAAACCCAGTTTTTGTAACATAAACCCAGTTTATGTGGACAAAGGAGGAGTTTCACAAAAACTCAGTTTTTGCTAGCATAAACCCAGTTTATGTGGGGAAAACTGCATTTCTAAGGGAAACCCATCTTTTGTGGCCAAAGGAGGGGTTTCCTAACATAAAGTGGGTTTATGTCACATAAACTGAGTTTATATTCAAAACCCCTCCTTTGCTAGCAAAAACCCAGTTTTTGCTCCAGAAACCCGTCTTTTGCTCACATAAACCCAGTTTATATGTGAGAATCCCCTCCTTTGCTCACATAAACCCAGTTTTTGCTTCAGAAATGCCTTCTTTGCTCACATAAACCCAGTTTATGTCTACAAAAGAGGGATTTCAGTACAAAAACTGGGTTTATGTAGCAAAAACTGGGTTTATGTTGACAAAAACTGGGTTTATGTAACAAAAACTGGGTTTATGTCCAGTTTACCCAAAAGGCTTGCCATACCCTCCAGGGATCACTGGATGCCGCGCTGCCTGTTAAATATCAACCAATCAGCATGCGGTAGAAGAACTGTCCAGCTCACTCTGTAGCTAAGTGGTTGCCCCAGGTGTGAAAGGTCCCTGGTTCAAAACCAGGCAGCACTTGAACACCTTTCTTCACCCACTATACAAAGTCTCCATCTGACTGCTTTATGATTTACCATTTGAATGTCACATACTAAGATTAAACTGTCATTATTTGCACAGCTTCATCTTCTTCTAAACGATACTGATTTTACATTGACACAGTCCCACCATGGCGTACACAAACTGCTTGGGGCCTGCCCTGAAAGCGCTGTGTGCTAACAGTCAGGCCTGTTCTAAACGATACTGATTTTACATTGACACAGTCCCACCATGGCATACACAAACTGCTTGGTGCCTGCCCTGAAAGCGCTGTGTGCTAACAGTCAGGCCCAGTCCTACATGGACTCCTTGGCCAACGCCCTCAACACATATGTCTTATTTACAGGTAGGTACAGTCCGGGGGGGGGGGGGGGGCACTCGCCTAGAATAGCCTGTCATGTAGGAACAGTATTCTCCAAGGAATATCAAATGCAGTTTTTGGACCCTAGTTACTAGCCCTGGAGGGTTTGCATTAATAAGTCTATTTGGAATGAAAATGGGGATTTTTTTTTAGATCACACATGCATTTTCTGTGCCAAAAAAGGTGCATTTAGGGTCTCTATTTTGGTAACTGTAAGTGCTTGATCTAAAACCTTCACACAAACGTCTTTATAACATATGATTTTGGGGGGGTTCTCTAGTTAATAATCTTGGAGCTACATAAGGAATGACTTGCATTGATCAGGGTATAATCCGGAGTATGCGCAGTTTCATAGACAATAAATGACCAGACAATAAATAATAGTGTTTTGGCGTCATTCAGGGGGGTCGGAACAATCCCCCTCCCCCCCAAAAAAGTTCCCCCAAATTAAGAAACCAGTATACACTCTATTCTCACAATGGCCGACAAAGGCTGAATCCCTGAGTCAAATTTCCATTTCATTCAGAACGCGGCTCACAGCGTATTGACGGCAACTCTGGTAAGATAACATTGACATCTAATTTGGTCTTTAAAGACTGCTTCCAGTGCCATAACTTACATTATTAAGTCTAACTGCTTTCAGCACCATGATGTAAATATATTGTAACATATCTAACCCTCCCACTGTGACTTGATGCTATTTTCTTGCCATGAGTCAAAGTGTTCGCTTAAAACAAAAACTACTTTGAGGTATTTTGACAACTGGTCCATCCACGTTGGAGAATGGTTAATCAAAAACGAAAACTGTTTAAATCAACATTTCGCACATCAGAGTATTACTAATCCATCTTGGATGTCTCGTTATTTCTCACACAATGTACAGAGATAAATGAGTGCAAATTACAGGTACCAGCAGTATACATTGTCTAAATATATCTAGGTTATTGAACCTAAATCTCTTGCTGTCATGTATATCTATGTCTAATTCTTTACTTTCATTCTTTCAGCTAATTCCCTGCACACCACAGTTCTAGGTGAGAGCCACTGGTTTTAACAATCTGCCCACTTTTTATTTTAGTGTTCATGACTGTGATATAAATATGAGTGAAATTGGTGGACACTAAATTGTTTAGTGTTTAGTTGATGTTAATGGGGTGTGCACTTTATACACTCTCAGCTCCAATTATAAATGGGCTATAAAGACAGCACAACCTAGAGTGGGGGCATTGACTTTGTATTGTCATCAACTACTACTGTTTTCCAAAAATAGAAGCAATCTACTGCAAAACCCTTGCCCAACACTAACAGTGTATGTGGACATGCATATATATGTGAAGCTGAATACTTTTTGTATATCAGAATTTCCCTAAACAAGGGCTCACTTAAAAAAAAAAAAGCTACTCAAGTGATGGTTTACTTAAGAAAATGTCCATAAGCGAAGGTCCATCTTGACCAAAGAAATCTCGCTCATACAACATAATTTTGTTTTTAGCCAAAATTGCTTTGTCGCTTGGTGCTTTTCCACCAAAAATTCCATAAGCAATGTTTTCTCCTAATTGTGCAGAATCTTTTCATAATGTCCCTAAGCAAGGGCCTATTTTCTGCTAAAATCCTTTGAAATGTCCCTAAGTGTGGTGGTCCGGTTTCGCTGGCTATTGGAATGACAGACAACGAGAGGTATTTTGGGTGTATGCCAACAGGTTTATTCTACAACATACAACAGTGGCTTCCCACAGGTAGCGAAGAAGAATGTTTCATCAGTTCCGAGTGCTTTTAGAGGCTCCAGATGAATATACAGAGACGGCCAAGCCAACTCTGATGCGGCGGCTGAGCCCCTGTCCCTATATAGGAAGGAGACAGTCGCACCACATCGAGTTACCCGTCCAAGCCCGGATAGGTGCTGCCACCTATCCGGGATGACGAAAGACCAACCCGAGTGGCTGACTCACCCGTCGCGCCAGAGAGAACCATAATATATACTTAGTACCATACCTCTACATAAGCAAGGGTAAGGTTTACACTCCACAAGCTTTTCTCCTATAACATGAGATCCATTGTGTTACAGACAAAGTGACGCTGACCGTCGTTGTGCTGTTCCTGGTGTGCTGTTCCTGGACTTGGAGTTACACTACGTAATGGCAGATACCATCGTCATCACAATGAAGTCCATTGTTCCTGGTGTGACAATAAAGCTTAACTTAATTTCATGTCATGACAATAAAAGGAATACAACTGCTTCATCAATGAACCACTGTCTAGCTCATTTTACCAATGCGGAGCCTGTCAAATACAGAAATGACAGGTTTTTTTTTTTTTGCTGGTGGTTCTCGGTTTTGAGATACCATACCCGTACTACCCCAGAATTGCCAATTTTTGTCCTCGGTAGTAAAATTAATAGTAGTTCAAAATAAACATCTTGAAGCACACTTGTGGACACTTGTTATCATCATCATTTAATGTACCTTGATTTTGATTAAGTGGATTGAATGAAAGTAGATAAGTGTTATCATTTTTTAATCTGCACTGCGATTGTGAGTGGTCTGTCAATGCGATTAAGTATCAACTTGCCACATGTACAGAGGGAGTAGGAGCTTAATTTGGAACTCAACACTTCATAGCAACAATTTAGGGGCGGCATGTTGCACTAATGCTCATACTTTGAACTATTACATGCAGAATCCCCTTTGCTTATATGTGAGCCACTATTTCACTCCATAAATCCCTATGGAGTGATGAGTGGCTGTCCCCAGACAGCCACATATAGAGGCAATCTTTACTTCTACATGGAATATTCACACATTTCCTTATAGAGGCAATCTTTACTTCTACATGGAATATTCACACATTTCCTTGTAGAGGCAATCTTTACTTCTACATGGAATATTCACACATTTCCTTGTAGAGGCAATCTTTACTTCTACATGGAATATTCACACATTTCCTTGTAGAGGCAATCTTTACTTCTACATGGAATATTCACACATTTCCTTGTAGAGGCAATCTTTACTTCTACATGGAATATTCTAACATTTCCTTGTAGAGGCAATCTTTACTTCTACATGGAATATTCACACATTTCCTTGTAGAGGCAATCTTTACTTCTACATGGAATATTCACACATTTCCTTGTAGAGGCAATCTTTACTTCTACATGGAATATTCACACATTTCCTTGTAGAGACAATCTTTACTTCTACATGGAATATTCATACATTTCCTTGTAGAGGCAATCTTTACTTCTACATGGAATATTCACACATTTCCTTGTAGAGGCAATCTTTACTTCTACATGGAATATTCACACATTTCCTTGTAGAGGCAATCTTTACTTCTACATGGAATATTCACACATTTCCTTGAAGAGGCAATCTTTACTTCTACATGGAATATTCACACATTTCCTTGTAGAGGCAATCTTTACTTCTACATGGAATATTCACACATTTCCTTGTAGAGCCAATCCTTACTTCTACATGGAATATTCACACATTTCCTTGTAGAGGCAATCTTTACTTCTACATGGAATATTCACACATTTCCTTATAGAGGCAATCTTTACTTCTACATGGAATATTCACACATTTCCTTTAGTCCTTTACCAATCCACCCCCCCCCAATATGAACACAGCCATTTGAAAAGAAATAAATCAACCCCAACCAACTAAAAGAATCAGCTTGAGCAAGCTGACACCTATACATACCTATGCGTGATTCGTTTAGAAAAGCAATCTCTAGTGACTGATTTGGGATCCACCTCCCAATTTTTTATATCCCTTTACAATATTGGTCTAACTTGAGAGGTTAGGCTTTGGGTTTTTCAATGTTCTATTATGAGGTCTCGGCAGATTTGGGGGCGGGGGCATATTCAGGCCCCCTTCCTCTGTGATTGAGGGGGCCCAGGCCCCACTGGTCCCCCTTTTTCTACGCCCCTGAAACTCATTTAAACATCTTCTGTGGCAAATTTAGGTATTCCTCTTTGCCAGCTCAGACACCAGTTCCTATCTATAGTCGTCCTACTTGCATGTTCATGGTACAAACTGGGACCCTCTTCCCAAATCCACGTTATATAACGTTTCTGTATAGTAAGACATCTTTAAATACCTTTAAGTTAAAGTGATGCTAATGCAGGAGTGCATCATGCCCATTGGCCGTCATGATGCACCAATGAAATGCTGACAATCGTGCTTCACTGGTTGGCTGTACTGGATTGGTGTATCCTTACCCCTTACTTCCTCCTTTACTTTGCCCTATTTCACCTAGTTAGTCTACTCTAGTTTTACCTTTAAATCTTAGTTAGGTCCTTTTCCCATTATGTATTACCGCCCACTTAAACTGACCACCGAGCTGGCACTGTGAGCATTGATGGTGCAAGGTTTACTCACTGATTACCTCCTACTTCATTGCGGGTGTGCCAAACCTTTTGTCTTCATGGGTGATGTGCTACATCAGCAAGCAGGAGTGTAGTTAAAACCCGCTTAGAATTTGAGTCTTGCTTTCTCAGTAAATCCATGAACTTTTTCTTAAAACCACCTTTTTTTGCCAGTCAGTGAAATTGAAGGGGCTTACTCCCTTCTTGTCTACCATTGCCTTGCTGACTCATGATGTGGTAAGCTCCTCAATGTTGCTGCTGCTGTCGACGCGCACTGGACACTGAGTAAGTGAGGGGACTGTGTGTGAGTGTACCCCATGCACCCAGGTTTTACCCCTTTCCCTGTCCTCCACCCAAAGAGGTGAGGGGCTACAATTAGGATGTGTTATTTATTTAAACTCCATAAACAAGTTTATGTCCCTTACTCCCTGCTTCTTTTTTTACTTACCCTACCCTATTTTACATACCTACCTACTTTAGCCTAGTTTACCTTTAAATCTTAGTTAGGTTCTTTTCCCAGTATAATTTACCCCACTTAATCTGACCACCGAGTTGACACTGTGAGCATTGATGGTGCAAGATTTACTTACTGCTTAACTCATCAAAATGTTCCAACAACATTTTAAAAACTAGAAGTTTACAACCACCCTGTTTGCATGCTACACCACCACCACCATTGCCAGCTGTCCTCCAGGATCAAAAGACAAGTGAGGATTTCAACCTTACCTTTCATCCCACTCATTATAAAATTCTCCCACACCAACCCCCACAACAACAACAACCACTGGACACTGGTCCTACAACACCCCTTTTCCCTCCCTCCCCTTAACCAACCATGCGACTGACCAGGCGTAAATGTGTTCACTTTCACTTACTCAATCATGATAACACTCTCTTTACCATACCAAAAAATAAACCCCTCAATTCTACACATTACCATGTACAGATTAGCAGTTTACACACTGTTTACATGTTACAAGCTGTTCACGACCATCTGTGCTACATGCTCTAAAAGATCAAAAGATAGCGGCACACCCAACTAGTGAGCTGCTTACACTGTATTTAAATGTGAGCAGCTGATGGCTTGGTTACAGACCAAGGGTGAATGAAGACCAAAGGGGCTGTGCTTTAAGGTGGCGGCTTGATGGAGGGAGACTCCCTGGGTATTATCTAGGGGTTATAAGGGCTCAGTCACGCATGGCAATCATAGGAGTCAACACCTGTGTGCACTGCATGCACCCTCCCTTAGGTGACCCCAAGTAATTGGCACAGGAAGTGACATAAGAGGTCATAAATTTGTCATGGCACATTTTATGAACCTGTGCAGGTCTCCACTTGAGCAGGGAAATGATGGATATTACAGGTATTTGGACTTTATTGTCATTACACCAACAAAGTGGTAGGTAGCACTAACAATAATACAGACACTCTGGGTGATTGCGGCATTAGTACCTGTCAGTGGGTAGTACCTATCTGTACCAGTGTATACCCTGTAGAGTTGATGTAGGATCTGTTCTATTATAAATAGAGTAGGTGTTTTTCCCCACGAGTGTCCTACGGGTATGGGTACAGCGATGTGAAGTTGTTTTTTTTTATTCTACCAGTGTATGTGCACTGTTCTCTTTGTAATAGACAGTAGAGTAGTCAGAAGTGGAATGTCTTCTAACACACTTTTCTCAATAGCACCCTCTAACGCAATTTTCTAAATCTATATAGCTAAAAGAACAACCACCAACATAGATAATCAGTAAACAGAATGGGTGTGGAGGTATTTTGCTGACTAAAATAGCATGGAGTAGAACTGAGTTCTCTGACCGTCCATCATTTACTGTATCTACTACCTCGTGCTTAATCCATCCAGGATTTAATAAAGAAGGTTACAAGATACAGGCTTTGGGAATTTATCTACATTTACTCCACTGTACATCCATTAAACCTATAGCCTTCTACACTGCTCACTCGCATTAGGATTGATTTATAAACCTACTTCATCAGCTTCACAACTAGGAACATGGAGTAAACACCCAAAGTGTGACACAAAACTGATATATACACACCACAATGTCACATATAGCACCCAACAATCAAGTGAAATGGAAAAGGACTATTCTCTCTGCCAAAAGTCTTACTCACACTCCTACAGTGTGATTACTCTTGACAAATAAAAGCAAATGTTACCTCTATCAGCACATCCACAACCTCTTCAAGACCTCCCAGATGATGATGGTGATGAATTTTGGCGAGAAAAAGTGTTATCGTCAGCTATAATGTCAATAAGGGTTAAGGCAATATTTAACCCCACCCCTGGTCGGTTAAACATGTACCACACTAACAATATTCACGCCCTCTTTTCTGGCACTGTCAAACCCTTGGGTGTGAATAAACTGACTTACTGTTCACTATAATTCCTGTCAAGTTACAGGTGCTTGTGTGTTTAAATCAACTTTATATGCATTTTGACCCAATGTCCACTGCAGGTCAGCTATGAACAAGTCGCCAGTGGACAGAACTCATTTATACTGTGAAATAAGGTCAAATGGTGTCTTAAAAACTCTCAACCACAAACTAAAGTTTACACATCGCCATATGCAAAAAAAAAAACAAAAAAAAAAAATTAGAAAAAGTTTTAACCTACACCATCACTTTACCAAGAACACATCCAAAGGTTTTGTCAAAAATGTAACACAATGTCACTTTCAATGCTACTAGTGTTCCAGGATTAACGGCTGTCGTTAAATTTTACTCCCTCTCTCTCTCTTTTCTCTTTTTTTCTTATTGTAGCTAGCAAAAGTGACAACTTTTGTAACAATTTCCATGACATTTTGCAAAATTTTAGTAAAATGTTTCATTTCTTTCATTTGTGAAAAAAAAATGCATAGATAAAAATCGTTTTTCAACACGGTTTCAGTGTTGAACCTGGCAAATAATCTCGTGTGTAAAGTGAAATGTTTGTAACATTTTACATAATGATTTTGGAAATTTTGGAAAACTTGGGAAATTTGGAAAACTTTTATAACATTTTGGTAAATGTTACATTTTTCCATTTTGTAAAAAATATATAGGTTAAAAATGAGTTTTAACATGTAATCTGTGTTGTACATAGTGAAATTTTGTGTGTAAATTTGTAAAACAAAAAAGGGTTTCAAGTTATTTTTTCACAGTGTTGTTAAGATTTTTTCCCCTTAATAATGCATCTGACTTCATGTACAGGTTTAATATATCGCTAATGCATAGATCATAAATTTCTGATGAGCACAATACAATAAACTTAGTTTTCTGTTTAGCAGCATTTAAATAGTGGTATATTGTCAGATACTGACAGTTGGAGACTAGGCTTTCAGTTGTTTGCTATTTTTTTTACTTAATTAATACTGACAAGTGAGACATTGTACAAATTTAGATAGCTTTTGGAAATCTTTGTGGTTGGTGTCTTTAAGCTTTGAGATCCTCTCAGTCATCTCAACTGGTAGATAATGAGGTTAGTGGTTAATAAATGTATTTCGCTCTGATGCTAAGAAAGGAAAGCTTGGAAGATAATGTCACTCCCTGCTGTGCCTTATAGAGGCAGCCAAAGTTAGAGGCGCACCTTATACATGAACCCCTGCTGTGTCTTATAGAGGCAGCCAAAGTTAGAGGTGCACCTCATACATGAACCCTGCTGTGCCTTATAGAAACAGCCAAAGTTAGAGGTGCACCTTATACATGAACCCTGCTGTGCCTTAAAGAAGCAGCCAAAGTTAGAGGTGCACCTTATACATGAACCCCTGCTGTGCCTTATAGAAACAGCCAAAGTTAGAGGTGCACCTTATACATGTGGATGAACCCCTGCTGTGCCTTATAGAAGCAGCCAAAGTTAGAGGTTCACCTTATACATGAACCCCTGCTGTGCCTTATAGAGGCAGCCAAAGTTAGAGGTGCACCTTATACATGAACCCTGCTGTGCCTTATAGAGGCAGTCAAAGTTAGAGGTGCACCTTATACATGTAGACCCTGCTGTGCCTTATAGAAGCAGCCAAAGTTAGAGGTGCACCTTATACATGAACCCCTGCCTGTGCCTTATAGAGGCAGTCAAAGTTAGAGGTGCACCTTATACATGAACCCTGCTGTGCCTTATAGAGGCAGTCAAAGTTAGAGGTGCACCTTATACATGTAGACCCTGCTGTGCCTTATAGAAGCAGCCAAAGTTAAAGGTGCACCTTATATATGAACCCCTGCCTGTGCCTTATAGAAGCAGCCAAAGTTAGAGGTGCACCTTATACATGAACCCCTGCTGTGCCTTATAGAAGCAGACAAAGTTAGAGGTGCACCTTATACAAGAACCCCTGCTGTGCCTTATAGAGGCAGCCAAAGTTAGAGGTGCACCTTATAAATGAACCCTGCTGTGCCTTATAGAGGCAGCCAAAGTTAGAGGTGCACCTTATACATGAACCCCTGCTGTGCCTTATAGAAACAGCCAAAGTTAGAGGTGCACCTTATACATGAACCCCTGCTGTGCCTTATAGAGGCAGCCAAAGTTAGAGGTGCACCTTATACCTGAACCCCTGCTGTGCCTTATAGAAACAGCCAAAGTTAGAGGTGCACCTTATACATGAACCCCTGCTGTGCCTTATAGAGGCAGCCAAAGTTAGAGGTGCACCTTATACATGAACCCCTGCTGTGCCTTATAGAGGCAGCCAAAGTTAGAGGTGCACCTTATACATGAACCCCTGCTGTGCCTTATAGAGGCAGCCAAAGTTAGAGGTGTACCTTATACATGAACCCCTGCCCTGCCTTATAGAGGCAGCCAAAGTTAGAGGTGCACCTTATACATGAACCCCTCCTGTGCGTTATAGAGGCAGCCAAAGTTAGAGGCGCACCTTATACATGAACCCCTTATACATGAACCCTGCTGTGCCTTAGGGAGCGTTCATTATTTATGGCAGGGGGGGACGACAATCTGTCAGAATGAATACGTCAGAAAAAACTGACCCCCCCCTTCAGAATGGGTAAAAAAAAAATGACCCCCCCCTTTCGGAATGGGTTGAAAAAAAATGACCCCCCCCCTTAGGAAGGGGTTGAAAAAAATGACCCCCCCCTCAGAATAAATTGAAAGAAAATGACTCCCACCACATTTAACTACGTTCAACAGAGGCTACATCAGGTCCATTCATTATACAAGGTGATATTAGCAGCTTTAGAACCATTTCAGTTATGTGTCATCTTTTGAGCAGTCAAATTGTGAATACACTGCTGTTGATTGATTTACCTCTAGGTAAAATATCAATTTGAAGGCTAGCATGGATAAGACATACTTGCGTGCACATCTTTTTAGCTGGTTTCTGTGAATTTGTGAACGATCTTTGAGCAGGTACCCATATTTTTTGTTCCCGTGCTAGCCCCCCTTTAAGGGCCGGCTAGCATGGGCTACTACTGATGCAGCTAAAATAGGTATGTCTTAGTAAAATATTCCATGTGACCTACTCCTGACCAATGGAAAAATTGTTCTGATTGAGGGACTTGGTTCTGGTTTCTTTTTCAAAAATTTTATATACGGTACAGAAATAAACTTTTGTAGCTTGTCTTTCTCTTTAGATTTCATTGTAATCTCAGTTTTTATATCAATTTGAAGGGTGTTATAGACATAATTCTTGTCAGGGTTGATTTCATCAATGGGTGAAAACAAGAGTTAAATCTGGAAAGATCTGATTGCGAGTTGCGGTGATTTTAGCATGTAACATTTTTTACTACTGACAACTTTGTTGGTGCCCCGTTCACTCTCGTGAGGTGTATGGTGTAGCACCACAAAGTGCTGTTTGTGGTGTACCATACCCTTCCCAGTACCCCTTTAAATGAAAGTACTTATTTTCATGATGACATCTTTTGAAACAATCAGCAGGGCGAGCAAAAGAACAAGGAACATTGTGTCACAAATTGGGCCAAATACTTCAATCTCAAGAGCTGAACAGTGTTACACCCCAGGGAAAACTGTATACATATACCATAGTGGTAGTGACTGGCCTCATCCATGTTTTAAAGGGGGCTTATCATGTCAAATTTTAATATGGGTACCTGCCAAAAGATCTTTCACAAATTTGTAGGAACCAGCGGAAAGATTCCGATGCCCCGATTGGTCAAGGAGTGGTCATGTGAGTTGGTAACACAGGTACCGGTACATCTTATCCGTGCTTACCGCCCTTTGACACACAAAGGAGTAAGACTCCGATCATATAACATAATCAAATGGATTTGAATTAGAGGTAGCTGGTAACAAAATGTTGGGCAGAATTATATCTAGAATTATTACTGAAAACCAAATAGTTAAAATTCGCGACGTGTCGCGAAAATTTTTGTTCCTTTGTCATAAAATTTGCATCACATTGGCAAATACTTCCCAAAAGGAAACTACCTGGCCCTCGGGAATGGGTTAAAAAAAAATGACCCCCCCTCTAAGAATAGGTTGAAAAAAAGCGACCCCCCCCCCTGCCATAAATAATGAACGCTCCCTTATAGAGGCAGACAAAGTTAGAGGTGCACCTTATACATGAACCCTGCTGTGCCTTATAGAGGCAGCCAAAGTTAGAGGTGCACCTTATACATGAACCCTGCTGTGCCTTATAGAAGCAGCCAAAGTTAGAGGTGCACCTCATACATGAACCCTGCTGTGCCTTATAGAAACAGCCAAAGTTAGAGGTGCACCTTATACATGAACCCTGCTGTGCCTTATAGAAGCAGCCAAAGTTAGAGGTGCACCTTATACATGAACCCCTGCTGTGCCTTATAGAAACAGCCAAAGTTAGAGGTGCACCTTATACATGTGGATGAACCCCTGCTGTGCCTTATAGAAGCAGCCAAAGTTAGAGGTTCACCTTATACATGAACCCCTGCTGTGCCTTATAGAGGCAGCCAAAGTTAGAGGTGCACCTTATACATGAACCCTGCTGTGCCTTATAGAGGCAGTCAAAGTTAGAGGTGCACCTTATACATGTAGACCCTGCTGTGCCTTATAGAGGCAGTCAAAGTTAGAGGCGCACCTTATACATGAACCCCCGCTGTGTCTTATAGAAGCAGCCAAAGTTAGAGGTGCACCTTATACATGAACCCTGCTGTGCCTTATAGAGGCAGTCAAAGTTAGAGGTGCACCTTATACATGTAGACCCTGCTGTGCCTTATAAAAGCAGCCAAAGTTAGAGGTGCACCTTATACATGGACCCCTGCTGTGTCTTATAGAGGCAGCCAAAGTTAGAAGTGCACCTTATACATGAACCATGCTGTGCCTTATAGAGGCAGCCAAAGTTAGAAGTGCACCTTATACATGAACCATGCTGTGCCTTATAGAGGCAGCCAAAGTTAGAGGTGCACCTTATACATGAACCCCTGCTGTGCCTTATAGAGGCAGCAAAAGTTAGAGGTGCACCTCATACATGTGGATGAACCCCTGCTGTGCCTTATAGAAGCAGACAAAGTTAGAGGTGCACCTTATACAAGAACCCCTGCTGTGCCTTATAGAAGCAGCCAAAGTTAGAGGTGCACCTTATACATGAACCACAGCAAAATTTGCCCATACTTAAAGTGACAGCATCCAATTTTTTCAAATACTATTTAAATGTGTTCCACACACTGTAATAAAACAATATGTCGGTGTTTGTTGACCATTTATTGTTATCTGTACCTCATACAAGCTTTAAGAATGGTGGAGGGGAGGAAGTTCCGTGGGCCTAGTCATAGGCAATTTCCATTGCCAATGGATGGGTTTTTGGCCGGGCTATTTGAAATGCATTTCAGAGGTAGAAAATTGGACACAAATGTAACAATCCCTTCAAATATAAGCTTAATGGAAGGAGGATGAATAAAGTAGGTACCATAGGAAGAAGGCCAAAAAAAGTAAATACCATAGGAACATTCTGGTTTATTTTCGAGAGGATTTTTGAGCCCAAACCATCAGATTATGGCACATAATCTGATGGTTTGGGCATAGATGTTTCTGTACAATCACTGTACAATTAGTGATCTTTAACTCACTAAATTACATTTTAATGATTCCATCTAGACTGTACCACCAACAGACTTTGTCACTGTTTACCCACCTGTGTTTGCTAAAACAATAAAGTTTTGTTTCTTTAATTGTATTCAGTTCAAATTGATATTCATAAGATGCCTGAAGTGTCATTTCCTGTTGGACAGTCCCTTCAATATTTACTGCTAACTCCAAGGAGGACACTTGATAATCTTCAGTCTTTATTATATTTGATATTGTATTATTTCTTCTCAAATAAGTGCCAAGGCACTAAGAGCCATGTGGGACCATATTCTATAACCCTTTATACATTTGCTGCTCATACAGTATACAGGCTTATGTACATACATTCATACCCACATACATTGTGGTATGGTATCAAAGAGGAACCAGTAAAGTAGGCTGTCCAGCACCGTATTTATTCATCAGGACAACAATGTAAATGACGTCTATTAATCGAGTAGCGGGTACTTTGAGGGTATAGGTTAATGACAAATACACGCAGACACTGTCACCTTACACCCACCACCTCCAACCAAAAACAATAAGGCGAAATCTTTTTATAACCGTTTGACACCATTCCACATAGACTGCCACGTTGGCAGTCCACATTGGTATATAACACAGTACATTATGAGGCATGCGTTAACTCCTTCACTGAGTCTACAACAGGTGAGTTTATGCAATCTGGTAAGTAGGCGGCTGTACCCATAGTTTATTATTGTCCCTATATATTGTAAGTGTATCTATTACCCCTGGGGTAGGGACCTGATGGTCTAACAATTGAAGCTACGTTAGTGTTCCAGTTAGGACTTGTTTCTCAATCATCAAACATCTGCACAAGCTGCTCTCAATTGAGGTAACAAGAAAACACCATTATCTTCACACTGAGCCAGCTCCCTTCATTAAAACTTCATCCCTTGATCCCTCAAGTTATCTCTTAGAGAATAAGGCTGAAAATACCTTCTTATTTGTCTCCATTTTCTACAGTGACATGATTTACCCTCTTGTTTGTCATCTGGTACTACTGTGATGTTATTTACAGCAAAGATGGCAGCCATTGTCTACACCCTCCTGTTTGTCCCCTTGTACTATTGTGATGTTATTTCTACTTACAGCAAAGATGGCAGCCATTGTCTACACCCTCCTGTTTGTCCCCTTGTACTACTGTGATGTTATTTACAGCAAAGATGGCAGCCATTGTCTACACCCTCCTGTTTGTCACCTTGTACTGCTGTGATGTTATTCACAGCAAAGATGGCAGCCATTGTCTACACCCTCCTGTTTGTCACCTTTTACTGCTGTGATGCTATTTACAGTAAGGATGGCAGCCATTGTCTACACCCTCCTGTTTGTCACCTTGTACTACTGTGATGTTATTTACAGCAAAGATGGCGTCCATTGTCTACACCCTCGTGTTTGTCACCTTGTACTACTGTGATGTTATTTACAGCAAAGATGGCAGCCATTGCTACACCCTATTGTTTGTCATCTGGTACTACTGTGATGTTATCTACAGCAAAGATGGCAGCCATTGTCTACACCCTACTGTTTGTCACTTTGTACTACTGTGATGTTATTTACAGCAAAGATGGCAGCCATTGTCTACACCCTCCTGTTTGTCACCTTGTACTGCTGTGATGTTATTTCTACTTACAGCAAAGATGGCAGCCATTGTCTACACCCTCCTGTTTGTCACCTTGTACTACTGTGATGTTATTTACATCAAAGATGGCGTCCATTGTCTACACCCTCCTGTTTGTCACCTTGTACTGCTGTGATGTTATTTACAGCAAAGATGGCAGCCATTGTCTACACCCTCCTGTTTGTCACCTTGTACTGCTGTGATGTTATTTACAGCAAAGATGGCAGCCATTGTCTACACCCTCCTGTTTGTCACCTTGTACTACTGTGATGTTATTTGTACTTACAGCAAAGATGACAGCCATTGTCTACACCCTCCTGTTTGTCACCTTGTACTATTGTGATGTTATTTATACTTACATCAAAGATGGCGTCCATTGTCTACACCCTCCTGTTTGTCACCTTGTACTATTGTGATGTTATTTCTACTTACAGCGAAGATGGCAGCCATTGTCTACACCCTCCTGTTTGTCATCTGGTACTATTGTGATGTTATTTCTACTTACAGCAAAGATGGTAGCCATTGTCTACACCCTCCTGTTTGTCATCTGGTACTATTGTGATGTTATTTCTACTTACAGCGAAGATGGCAGCCATTGTCTACACCCTCCTGTTTGTCATCTGGTACTATTGTGATGTTATTTCTACTTACAGCGAAGATGGCAGCCATTGTCTACACCCTCCTGTTTGTCATCTGGTACTACTGTGATGTTATTTCTACTTACAGCAAAGATGGCAGCCATTGTCTACACCCTCCTGTTTGTCACCTTGTACTACTGTGATGTTATTTACAGCAAAGATGGCAGCCATTGTCTACACCCTCCCGTTTGTCACCTTGTACTACTGTGATGTTATTTACAGCAAAGATGGCGTCCATTGTCTACACCCTCATGTTTGTCACCTTGTACTACTGTGATGTTATTTACAGGAAAGATGGCAGCCATTGTCTACACCCTCCTGTTTGTCACCTTTTACTGCTGTGATGTTATTTCTACTTACAGCAAAGATGACAGCCATTGTCTACACCCTCCTGTTTGTCACCTTTTACTGCTGTGATGTTATTTCTACTTACAGCAAAGATGGCAGCCATTGTCTACACCCTCCTGTTTGTCACCTTTTACTGCTGTGATGTTATTTCTACTTACAGCAAAGATGGCAGCCATTGTCTACACCCTCCTGTTTGTCACCTTGTACTACTGTGATGTTATTTATACTTACAGCAAAGATGACAGCCATTGTCTACACCCTCCTGTTTGTCACCTTGTACTATTGTGATGTTATTTATACTTACATCAAAGATGGCGTCCATTGTCTACACCCTCCTGTTTGTCACCTTGTACTATTGTGATGTTATTTCTACTTACAGCGAAGATGGCAGCCATTGTCTACACCCTCCTGTTTGTCATCTGGTACTATTGTGATGTTATTTCTACTTACAGCAAAGATGGCAGCCATTGTCTACACCCTCCTGTTTGTCATCTGGTACTATTGTGATGTTATTTCTACTTACAGCAAGGATGGTAGCCATTGTCTACACCCTCCCGGTTGTCACCTTGTACTACTGTGATGTTATTTACAGCAAAGATGGCATCCATTGTCTACACCCTCCTGTTTGTGAGCGTTCTGCTTGTTAGCTGCACAGCAGATGACGATGTGACAGAAATACCACTGACGGAACTAGCAAACACAGAAGCTGAGGCAGATCACCGATCCGCATCCACCACTGAGGATAAACTTGACAGACTTGAGACCTTCATTCATGTATGTGTGAATGATTTATTGCATAATAGACTTTTCATGAAATTGAAAAACTAAATGAGAAATGTATGCTGGATATAAGTCTTATTATTCAAAATCTAGATAAGCTGTACCAACTGCTTTAGATTGCTAATATGTTAAGCTTTTCTCTCATTAATGTCTCCCTCTTATATTAATTTCTCTCTGCCCTCTACCTTTTACGGTCTTATACAGAAATGGGGAGTCATAGTCATGATGTTTTATTAATTTCACAACATTACAGGCACAGGCAAAAAAGGATTAATTAAAACTTACTCTGATTTTATTTTTTGTTATTGTTAGGCTCCGTGTAAAAATAGCAATGATGTACCTAAAGGTAAGTTTAACTGACATCTTCCTGATAGCCCTGATTGTTTTATGATGTCTAACATAAATATTGTCAGTCATTACCACAGCATATTGTTCAATGAAATGGGCAAATTGTTTCTTTGTAATCAGAGGCAAAAGACCTGCTTTTAAACTGTTAATAACTTAGTTCATGATATTTCACTCCGTTGTCAAAATATTGTGTTTCAGCCACTAGCAGTGCTGAACCAGCCACAACACTAACCCCCGCAGGTGAACAAATTATCTATCCTCCACTACATTATCTATGTATGTCTGAGTAGTATAAAACGCCTCATCCTTATATCAGTAACTTGCCTAGTTGACCTACGATTGTTCCCTATAGGCCTTGGTATGGATGCTAAGTGGGTCATCCATTGCTTGATCTGGTACCTGGTGAGATAAGCACTGTTAACAGGTAGGATGGGAACATGATGTACCCAAAAACCTGCTGCAGTGAATAGAGGGAATTATCTGACTGGTTGATAATGCATCATGCTTGGTTCTTATACCAGGGCTGCAATACTATACAGGGTGTATTTTACATAACCTAAGAGCTCAAGTTGAAAGATATTAGGAAATGATCAGAGTAGATTAATTTTGTCCTGCTATCATAGAATTAGAGATTTACATTCTATGTCTATACATTTTTAACATCCAAAAAGGTTTTACATTCATTAGTAAAAGTAACATTGATACATGTAAGAGTTAATCGATATCAGTTTTGATATCCTTCCACAGTTTACCGTGACTGCCTTGCTGCATATAAGGATGGTAAGACTACATCTGGTGTGTACCGTATATCTCCTGATGCTGTGACTGAGGTTGACGTCTACTGTGAGCAGGAAATAGACGGTGGTGGATGGACAGTAAGTACTAAAATATTTAGTGATATAAAAGTTGAGCCTGCTGAGATTTAACTACTGATTAAGTGATTCTATTTTTATCCTTTGGAGACTTACATCCCCCTAGAATGTATAAAATCACATGTAGGAGTGTGTAATAATCATGTACAACATATAGCAGTGTCCCAGGCATATTGAGTCCCTCCTATCGTGAGATCAGTGCATGCTACAACCTGGACATGTACGGCGTTGTTATGCGATAGGCATCACATCATATTCTATTTCATTGAGTAGTCATTATGTTAAACTCATTATAGATTTCCTATAAGTGAAGAAGATATGGCAAGTCTTTTTTGAAAAAAAAACTTGCCATATCTTCTTGACTTCTTGAAAGCCCATGTGTAATCCAGTTATCTTATGGATTAAAGATATACATTGTATAAGAATACAATCTGATGATAATGACCACATTGATTTCCTCTGTAAGCTTTTCTGCCAGCAAGATATTGATCAGTGTCCTTTCAACTCTACCAGGTTTTCCAGCGGAGGATGGATGGATCAGTATATTTCGATGAAACCTGGACAAGCTACAAGAATGGTTTTGGGAGTGTTCATGGCGAGTACTGGTTAGGTAACCATGTCATCCATCTGTTGACAGTAAACCAGGATCAGAAACTGAAGGTGGAATTACAGAATGACGGCCTCACAGCATATGCAGATTATTCCGAATTTTGGATTAAAGACGAGAGTGAAAAATACCAATTGCATATAAATAGCTTCCAGAATGGCCAAAATAGCCCAGGTAAGTTACAACAATATGAATCATGCAGTGATTTCATTCTGTGGCATTGCAACATAGCTCAACAGTGGCTTTTCTAATGGGCAAATTATCCGACTAGTTATATCCTCCACTCTTACCATCAAATTCTTGCCCTATGTCCATCAGCATTTTGATGTTGAACATGATTCAGCCTAACATTTCACCAACCAATTGTGGAATAACATTTTCCATGAAAATAATAATTATACATGAAAGCGTAGTGCTGGAATTACTACTGGACATAAGAATGGGAGAGTTAAGCATAGTGCTGGAATTACTACTTGATATAAGAATGTGAGTGTGAAGTGTAGTGCTGGAATTACTACTTGACATAAGAATGTGAGTGTGATGCATCAGGTAGTGGTGTTTTATTAATGGTGCTATGCCTGTAGTCTAAGTGGCTATCTGAAGGAGCGCTCCATGATTTTATTATGCTATCCGGCATGTTCAGGCACACTGATTTGGTCCAAGTAATTATCAAGTAGCGTGATTGGTTATAGTTTGGCCATACATCTTAATGAGATGCCGGTTTTTCCTGTTTTTAAGGAGAGAATATACCATAGGGCAATGACGAAGTGGAATTCCTTGAAACTAGAGTATACTGTTATCAAGGAAATGTTTAAAAGTCATATTAGAAAAAGAAGTATGACACCATCAATGATAATTATACTAGTGTCTTAATGTATTAATGTTTTATCTACTTATAAAACAGTCTTTTAGTTTGATAAAACATACCAACACTCGTAACTACTGGGTACATAAATAATTTGACATGATCACCACCTCATCTCATCTCATCTCATCTTAACAAAAAACTGATCTCCAAAGAATACTGTGCATGCTAGCATATTACTTTGATGATTTTGTCCAGTGAGCAAATCAAAGTTACCTCATGTCTACTCTAAGAGTGAGTGAGTAATAGAGGTTTAACGCCATTTTGACAGCTAAGGTCATATTCATGGCGAGAACTATATTACACAAATTCACAGAGGAATATGTCGGTGCCCGCGCATATGTGCACCACACACATCCTGAGGGTATAGGAAAGAGGAGAAATAGACCCTTTTAAGTGGGCTAGGGAGGCCCGTCTACTCTAAGAACATGATGAAAAATCTGATGGAGGGAAGGTGTTTTACCAATGCTAGGAAGGGCACACACACTTCTTGCCTAATAAAATACTTTCAAAAATCTGAAAGCAGTGACGGTTCACTAACAACCTCCACTTTATGGTTTCAGGCGATTCACTGGCCTGGCATAACGGGATGTCCTTCAGTACACCCAATGCTGATAACGACAGAGACAGTTCTCGTCATTGTGCAGCCTTTTATAACTCTGCCTGGTGGTACAACCAGTGTTCTGTAAGTGACCTGAATGCTCCCTTTGGTGGTTTAATGTATCACTGGGCTCAGTGGTCAGGTCATCAATTCAACCTTGAAGCTTCCAGGATGATGGTGAAACCAAAATAACCACTGTCTTCGAAAACAAAGAATGCATGACATTGTAAAACAAGTCATCACAAGGCATTGTAGATTTAATACTGTGTCCCAGAAATGGCTGTAATTTTCTCATCTTGTTTATTGTCTGTATGTGTACATGTGTACATTCAGCTCTTTAACATGTTCTCAATACGTGAAGATATAGACATGTAACTGAGATCATTAGTTGATAATTTTACCGCTACATTTCTGTAAATGTCATTAATAAATTTTTAGTCAATCACCAACTGTTAAGCAAACCTATTTCTAATATACAGTTTTTATAGTATGAATCATAGATGTCTTGTTTTTGTTTTGAATAAAAACCATGGAACAGCAATATTTCTCCATGTTTGTGTTACTTCAAAATGTGCATATCTATCTGTTTGCATATCTATCTTATTGTTATTCAGCTCCTTGTTTGTGTTACTTCAAACTGTGCATATCCATCTTATTGTTATTCAGCTCCTTGTTTGTGTTACATCAAACTGTGCATATCTATCTTATTGTTATTCAGCTCCTTGTTTGTGTTACTTCAAACTGTGCATATCTATCTTATTGTTATTCAGCTCCTTGTTTGTGTTACATCAAACTGTGCATATCTATCTTATTGTTATTCAGCTCCCTGTTTGTGTTACTTCAAACTGTGCATATCTATCTCATTGTTATTCAGCTCCTTGTTTGTGTTACTTCAGACTGTGCATATCTATCTTATTGTTATTCAGCTCCTTGTTTGTGTTACTTCAAACTGTGCATATCTATCTTATTGTTATTCAGCTCCTTGTTTGTGTTACTTCAAACTGTGCATATCTATCTTATTGTTATTCAGCTCCTTGTTTGTGTTACTTCAAACTGTGCATATCTATCTTATTGTTATTCAGCTCCTTGTTTGTGTTACTTCAAACTGTGCATATCCATCTCATTGTTATTCAGCTCTCTGTTTGTGATACTTCAAACTGTGCATATCTATCTTATTGTTATTCAGCTCCTTGTTTGTGTTACTTCAAACTGTGCATATCTATCTTATTGTTATTCAGCTCCTTGTTTGTGTTACATCAAACTGTGCATATCTATCTTATTGTTATTCAGCTCCTTGTTTGTGTTACTTCAAACTGTGCATATCTATCTTATTGTTATTCAGCTCCTTGTTTGTGTTACATCAAACTGTGCATATCTATCTTATTGTTATTCAGCTCCCTGTTTGTGTTACTTCAAACTGTGCATATCTATCTTATTGTTATTCAGCTCCTTGTTTGTGTTACTTCAAACTGTGCATATCCATCTCATTGTTATTCAGCTCTCTGTTTGTGATACTTCAAACTGTGCATATCTATCTCATTGTTATTCAGCTCCTTGTTTGTGTTACTTCAAACTGTGCATATCCATCTCATTGTTATTCAGCTCTCTGTTTGTGTTACTTCAAACTGTGCTCATCTATCTTATTGTTATTCAGCTCCTTGTTTGTGTTACTTCAAACTGTGCATATCTAACTCATTGTCATTCAGCTTCTTGTTTGTGATACTTCAAACTGTGCATATCTATCTTATTGTTATTCTGCTCCTTGTTTGTGTTACTTCAAACTGTGCATATCTATCTTATTGTTATTCAGCTCCCTGTTTGTGTTACCTCAAACTGTGCATATCTATCTTACTGTTATTCAGCTCCCTGTTTGTGTTACTTCAAACTGTGCATATCTATCTCATTGTTATTCAGCTCCTTGTTTGTGTTACTTCAAACTGTGCATATCTATCTTATTGTTATTCTGCTCCTTGTTTGTGTTACTTCAAACTGTGCATATCTATCTTATTGTTATTCAGCTCAGTTGAACAACAGGGAAAGGTTGATGCATTCATGCAAGAGACCTGGGAGAAAAAGATTTCCACAAGAGTTATCTCATAAGTTTGGTTAAAATCTGTATGTGGAAAATATATAAATATTAATGTGTAGCAATATAAGTGCAGATGCAGCGATCATTTTGAGGTAAAATACATCGGTTTCAAATATTTTTCTTCCCCTTATTTCAGGCTGACAAGGCTGATAAAAATATTGTGACCCCTCTAGAATAGAATAGAGTAGTGGAATAGAATGGCAATTATCAATACATATGCATTCTTATCTGATTAAGTAATATGGCATAATTATCTAAACATGGCATGATTGATTGTGATAGCTCATATAGAGATATATCTAAATATAAACTAGTGGCTTTGCCACTAGAGCTTGGAGCAGTAGGCCTTGTCATAGGGAATAGTGGTTATTCATATATGAACACCTGCTGTGCCTTACAGAAGCAACCAAAGTTAGAGGTGCACCTTATACCTGAACCCCTGCTGTGTCTTATAGAGGCAGCCAAAGTTAGAGGTGCACCTTATACCTGAACCCCTGCTGTGTCTTATAGAAGCAGCCAAAGTTAGAGGTGCACCTTATACATGAACCCTGCTGTGCCTTATAGAGGCAGCCAAAGTTAAAGGTGCACCTTATACATGAAACCCTGCTGTGCCTTATAGAGGCAGCCAAAGTTAGAGGTGCACCTTATACATGAAACCCTGCTGTGCCTTATAGAAACAGCCAAAGTTAGAGGTGCACCTTATACATGTGGATGAACCCCTGCTGTGCCTTATAGAAGCAGCCAAAGTTAGAGGTTCACCTTATACATGAACCCCTGCTGTGCCTTATAGAGGCAGCCAAAGTTAGAGGTGCACCTTATACATGAACCCTGCTGTGCCTTATAGAGGCAGTCAAAGTTAGAGGTGCACCTTATACATGTAGACCCTGCTGTGCCTTATAGAAGCAGCCAAAGTTAGAGGTGCACCTTATACATGAACCCCTGCCTGTGCCTTATAGAGGCAGTCAAAGTTAGAGGTGCACCTTATACATGAACCCTGCTGTGCCTTATAGAGGCAGTCAAAGTTAGAGGTGCACCTTATACATGTAGACCCTGCTGTGCCTTATAGAAGCAGCCAAAGTTAAAGGTGCACCTTATATATGAACCCCTGCCTGTGCCTTATAGAAGCAGCCAAAGTTAGAGGTGCACCTTATACATGAACCCCTGCTGTGCCTTATAGAAGCAGACAAAGTTAGAGGTGCACCTTATACAAGAACCCCTGCTGTGCCTTATAGAGGCAGCCAAAGTTAGAGGTGCACCTTATAAATGAACCCTGCTGTGCCTTATAGAGGCAGCCAAAGTTAGAGGTGCACCTTATACATGAACCCCTGCTGTGCCTTATAGAAACAGCCAAAGTTAGAGGTGCACCTTATACATGAACCCCTGCTGTGCCTTATAGAGGCAGCCAAAGTTAGAGGTGCACCTTATACCTGAACCCCTGCTGTGCCTTATAGAAACAGCCAAAGTTAGAGGTGCACCTTATACATGAACCCCTGCTGTGCCTTATAGAGGCAGCCAAAGTTAGAGGTGCACCTTATACATGAACCCCTGCTGTGCCTTATAGAGGCAGCCAAAGTTAGAGGTGCACCTTATACATGAACCCCTGCTGTGCCTTATAGAGGCAGCCAAAGTTAGAGGTGTACCTTATACATGAACCCCTGCCCTGCCTTATAGAGGCAGCCAAAGTTAGAGGTGCACCTTATACATGAACCCCTCCTGTGCGTTATAGAGGCAGCCAAAGTTAGAGGCGCACCTTATACATGAACCCCTTATACATGAACCCTGCTGTGCCTTAGGGAGCGTTCATTATTTATGGCAGGGGGGGACGACAATCTGTCAGAATGAATACGTCAGAAAAAACTGACCCCCCCCTTCAGAATGGGTAAAAAAAAAATGACCCCCCCCTTTCGGAATGGGTTGAAAAAAAATGACCCCCCCCCTTAGGAAGGGGTTGAAAAAAATGACCCCCCCCTCAGAATAAATTGAAAGAAAATGACTCCCACCACATTTAACTACGTTCAACAGAGGCTACATCAGGTCCATTCATTATACAAGGTGATATTAGCAGCTTTAGAACCATTTCAGTTATGTGTCATCTTTTGAGCAGTCAAATTGTGAATACACTGCTGTTGATTGATTTACCTCTAGGTAAAATATCAATTTGAAGGCTAGCATGGATAAGACATACTTGCGTGCACATCTTTTTAGCTGGTTTCTGTGAATTTGTGAACGATCTTTGAGCAGGTACCCATATTTTTTGTTCCCGTGCTAGCCCCCCTTTAAGGGCCGGCTAGCATGGGCTACTACTGATGCAGCTAAAATAGGTATGTCTTAGTAAAATATTCCATGTGACCTACTCCTGACCAATGGAAAAATTGTTCTGATTGAGGGACTTGGTTCTGGTTTCTTTTTCAAAAATTTTATATACGGTACAGAAATAAACTTTTGTAGCTTGTCTTTCTCTTTAGATTTCATTGTAATCTCAGTTTTTATATCAATTTGAAGGGTGTTATAGACATAATTCTTGTCAGGGTTGATTTCATCAATGGGTGAAAACAAGAGTTAAATCTGGAAAGATCTGATTGCGAGTTGCGGTGATTTTAGCATGTAACATTTTTTACTACTGACAACTTTGTTGGTGCCCCGTTCACTCTCGTGAGGTGTATGGTGTAGCACCACAAAGTGCTGTTTGTGGTGTACCATACCCTTCCCAGTACCCCTTTAAATGAAAGTACTTATTTTCATGATGACATCTTTTGAAACAATCAGCAGGGCGAGCAAAAGAACAAGGAACATTGTGTCACAAATTGGGCCAAATACTTCAATCTCAAGAGCTGAACAGTGTTACACCCCAGGGAAAACTGTATACATATACCATAGTGGTAGTGACTGGCCTCATCCATGTTTTAAAGGGGGCTTATCATGTCAAATTTTAATATGGGTACCTGCCAAAAGATCTTTCACAAATTTGTAGGAACCAGCGGAAAGATTCCGATGCCCCGATTGGTCAAGGAGTGGTCATGTGAGTTGGTAACACAGGTACCGGTACATCTTATCCGTGCTTACCGCCCTTTGACACACAAAGGAGTAAGACTCCGATCATATAACATAATCAAATGGATTTGAATTAGAGGTAGCTGGTAACAAAATGTTGGGCAGAATTATATCTAGAATTATTACTGAAAACCAAATAGTTAAAATTCGCGACGTGTCGCGAAAATTTTTGTTCCTTTGTCATAAAATTTGCATCACATTGGCAAATACTTCCCAAAAGGAAACTACCTGGCCCTCGGGAATGGGTTAAAAAAAAATGACCCCCCCTCTAAGAATAGGTTGAAAAAAAGCGACCCCCCCCTGCCATAAATAATGAACGCTCCCTTATAGAGGCAGACAAAGTTAGAGGTGCACCTTATACATGAACCCTGCTGTGCCTTATAGAGGCAGCCAAAGTTAGAGGTGCACCTTATACATGAACCCTGCTGTGCCTTATAGAAGCAGCCAAAGTTAGAGGTGCACCTCATACATGAACCCTGCTGTGCCTTATAGAAACAGCCAAAGTTAGAGGTGCACCTTATACATGAACCCTGCTGTGCCTTATAGAAGCAGCCAAAGTTAGAGGTGCACCTTATACATGAACCCCTGCTGTGCCTTATAGAAACAGCCAAAGTTAGAGGTGCACCTTATACATGTGGATGAACCCCTGCTGTGCCTTATAGAAGCAGCCAAAGTTAGAGGTTCACCTTATACATGAACCCCTGCTGTGCCTTATAGAGGCAGCCAAAGTTAGAGGTGCACCTTATACATGAACCCTGCTGTGCCTTATAGAGGCAGTCAAAGTTAGAGGTGCACCTTATACATGTAGACCCTGCTGTGCCTTATAGAGGCAGTCAAAGTTAGAGGCGCACCTTATACATGAACCCCCGCTGTGTCTTATAGAAGCAGCCAAAGTTAGAGGTGCACCTTATACATGAACCCTGCTGTGCCTTATAGAGGCAGTCAAAGTTAGAGGTGCACCTTATACATGTAGACCCTGCTGTGCCTTATAAAAGCAGCCAAAGTTAGAGGTGCACCTTATACATGGACCCCTGCTGTGTCTTATAGAGGCAGCCAAAGTTAGAAGTGCACCTTATACATGAACCATGCTGTGCCTTATAGAGGCAGCCAAAGTTAGAAGTGCACCTTATACATGAACCATGCTGTGCCTTATAGAGGCAGCCAAAGTTAGAGGTGCACCTTATACATGAACCCCTGCTGTGCCTTATAGAGGCAGCAAAAGTTAGAGGTGCACCTCATACATGTGGATGAACCCCTGCTGTGCCTTATAGAAGCAGACAAAGTTAGAGGTGCACCTTATACAAGAACCCCTGCTGTGCCTTATAGAAGCAGCCAAAGTTAGAGGTGCACCTTATACATGAACCACAGCAAAATTTGCCCATACTTAAAGTGACAGCATCCAATTTTTTCAAATACTATTTAAATGTGTTCCACACACTGTAATAAAACAATATGTCGGTGTTTGTTGACCATTTATTGTTATCTGTACCTCATACAAGCTTTAAGAATGGTGGAGGGGAGGAAGTTCCGTGGGCCTAGTCATAGGCAATTTCCATTGCCAATGGATGGGTTTTTGGCCGGGCTATTTGAAATGCATTTCAGAGGTAGAAAATTGGACACAAATGTAACAATCCCTTCAAATATAAGCTTAATGGAAGGAGGATGAATAAAGTAGGTACCATAGGAAGAAGGCCAAAAAAAGTAAATACCATAGGAACATTCTGGTTTATTTTCGAGAGGATTTTTGAGCCCAAACCATCAGATTATGGCACATAATCTGATGGTTTGGGCATAGATGTTTCTGTACAATCACTGTACAATTAGTGATCTTTAACTCACTAAATTACATTTTAATGATTCCATCTAGACTGTACCACCAACAGACTTTGTCACTGTTTACCCACCTGTGTTTGCTAAAACAATAAAGTTTTGTTTCTTTAATTGTATTCAGTTCAAATTGATATTCATAAGATGCCTGAAGTGTCATTTCCTGTTGGACAGTCCCTTCAATATTTACTGCTAACTCCAAGGAGGACACTTGATAATCTTCAGTCTTTATTATATTTGATATTGTATTATTTCTTCTCAAATAAGTGCCAAGGCACTAAGAGCCATGTGGGACCATATTCTATAACCCTTTATACATTTGCTGCTCATACAGTATACAGGCTTATGTACATACATTCATACCCACATACATTGTGGTATGGTATCAAAGAGGAACCAGTAAAGTAGGCTGTCCAGCACCGTATTTATTCATCAGGACAACAATGTAAATGACGTCTATTAATCGAGTAGCGGGTACTTTGAGGGTATAGGTTAATGACAAATACACGCAGACACTGTCACCTTACACCCACCACCTCCAACCAAAAACAATAAGGCGAAATCTTTTTATAACCGTTTGACACCATTCCACATAGACTGCCACGTTGGCAGTCCACATTGGTATATAACACAGTACATTATGAGGCATGCGTTAACTCCTTCACTGAGTCTACAACAGGTGAGTTTATGCAATCTGGTAAGTAGGCGGCTGTACCCATAGTTTATTATTGTCCCTATATATTGTAAGTGTATCTATTACCCCTGGGGTAGGGACCTGATGGTCTAACAATTGAAGCTACGTTAGTGTTCCAGTTAGGACTTGTTTCTCAATCATCAAACATCTGCACAAGCTGCTCTCAATTGAGGTAACAAGAAAACACCATTATCTTCACACTGAGCCAGCTCCCTTCATTAAAACTTCATCCCTTGATCCCTCAAGTTATCTCTTAGAGAATAAGGCTGAAAATACCTTCTTATTTGTCTCCATTTTCTACAGTGACATGATTTACCCTCTTGTTTGTCATCTGGTACTACTGTGATGTTATTTACAGCAAAGATGGCAGCCATTGTCTACACCCTCCTGTTTGTCCCCTTGTACTATTGTGATGTTATTTCTACTTACAGCAAAGATGGCAGCCATTGTCTACACCCTCCTGTTTGTCCCCTTGTACTACTGTGATGTTATTTACAGCAAAGATGGCAGCCATTGTCTACACCCTCCTGTTTGTCACCTTGTACTGCTGTGATGTTATTCACAGCAAAGATGGCAGCCATTGTCTACACCCTCCTGTTTGTCACCTTTTACTGCTGTGATGCTATTTACAGTAAGGATGGCAGCCATTGTCTACACCCTCCTGTTTGTCACCTTGTACTACTGTGATGTTATTTACAGCAAAGATGGCGTCCATTGTCTACACCCTCGTGTTTGTCACCTTGTACTACTGTGATGTTATTTACAGCAAAGATGGCAGCCATTGCTACACCCTATTGTTTGTCATCTGGTACTACTGTGATGTTATCTACAGCAAAGATGGCAGCCATTGTCTACACCCTACTGTTTGTCACTTTGTACTACTGTGATGTTATTTACAGCAAAGATGGCAGCCATTGTCTACACCCTCCTGTTTGTCACCTTGTACTGCTGTGATGTTATTTCTACTTACAGCAAAGATGGCAGCCATTGTCTACACCCTCCTGTTTGTCACCTTGTACTACTGTGATGTTATTTACATCAAAGATGGCGTCCATTGTCTACACCCTCCTGTTTGTCACCTTGTACTGCTGTGATGTTATTTACAGCAAAGATGGCAGCCATTGTCTACACCCTCCTGTTTGTCACCTTGTACTGCTGTGATGTTATTTACAGCAAAGATGGCAGCCATTGTCTACACCCTCCTGTTTGTCACCTTGTACTACTGTGATGTTATTTGTACTTACAGCAAAGATGACAGCCATTGTCTACACCCTCCTGTTTGTCACCTTGTACTATTGTGATGTTATTTATACTTACATCAAAGATGGCGTCCATTGTCTACACCCTCCTGTTTGTCACCTTGTACTATTGTGATGTTATTTCTACTTACAGCGAAGATGGCAGCCATTGTCTACACCCTCCTGTTTGTCATCTGGTACTATTGTGATGTTATTTCTACTTACAGCAAAGATGGTAGCCATTGTCTACACCCTCCTGTTTGTCATCTGGTACTATTGTGATGTTATTTCTACTTACAGCGAAGATGGCAGCCATTGTCTACACCCTCCTGTTTGTCATCTGGTACTATTGTGATGTTATTTCTACTTACAGCGAAGATGGCAGCCATTGTCTACACCCTCCTGTTTGTCATCTGGTACTACTGTGATGTTATTTCTACTTACAGCAAAGATGGCAGCCATTGTCTACACCCTCCTGTTTGTCACCTTGTACTACTGTGATGTTATTTACAGCAAAGATGGCAGCCATTGTCTACACCCTCCCGTTTGTCACCTTGTACTACTGTGATGTTATTTACAGCAAAGATGGCGTCCATTGTCTACACCCTCATGTTTGTCACCTTGTACTACTGTGATGTTATTTACAGGAAAGATGGCAGCCATTGTCTACACCCTCCTGTTTGTCACCTTTTACTGCTGTGATGTTATTTCTACTTACAGCAAAGATGACAGCCATTGTCTACACCCTCCTGTTTGTCACCTTTTACTGCTGTGATGTTATTTCTACTTACAGCAAAGATGGCAGCCATTGTCTACACCCTCCTGTTTGTCACCTTTTACTGCTGTGATGTTATTTCTACTTACAGCAAAGATGGCAGCCATTGTCTACACCCTCCTGTTTGTCACCTTGTACTACTGTGATGTTATTTATACTTACAGCAAAGATGACAGCCATTGTCTACACCCTCCTGTTTGTCACCTTGTACTATTGTGATGTTATTTATACTTACATCAAAGATGGCGTCCATTGTCTACACCCTCCTGTTTGTCACCTTGTACTATTGTGATGTTATTTCTACTTACAGCGAAGATGGCAGCCATTGTCTACACCCTCCTGTTTGTCATCTGGTACTATTGTGATGTTATTTCTACTTACAGCAAAGATGGCAGCCATTGTCTACACCCTCCTGTTTGTCATCTGGTACTATTGTGATGTTATTTCTACTTACAGCAAGGATGGTAGCCATTGTCTACACCCTCCCGGTTGTCACCTTGTACTACTGTGATGTTATTTACAGCAAAGATGGCATCCATTGTCTACACCCTCCTGTTTGTGAGCGTTCTGCTTGTTAGCTGCACAGCAGATGACGATGTGACAGAAATACCACTGACGGAACTAGCAAACACAGAAGCTGAGGCAGATCACCGATCCGCATCCACCACTGAGGATAAACTTGACAGACTTGAGACCTTCATTCATGTATGTGTGAATGATTTATTGCATAATAGACTTTTCATGAAATTGAAAAACTAAATGAGAAATGTATGCTGGATATAAGTCTTATTATTCAAAATCTAGATAAGCTGTACCAACTGCTTTAGATTGCTAATATGTTAAGCTTTTCTCTCATTAATGTCTCCCTCTTATATTAATTTCTCTCTGCCCTCTACCTTTTACGGTCTTATACAGAAATGGGGAGTCATAGTCATGATGTTTTATTAATTTCACAACATTACAGGCACAGGCAAAAAAGGATTAATTAAAACTTACTCTGATTTTATTTTTTGTTATTGTTAGGCTCCGTGTAAAAATAGCAATGATGTACCTAAAGGTAAGTTTAACTGACATCTTCCTGATAGCCCTGATTGTTTTATGATGTCTAACATAAATATTGTCAGTCATTACCACAGCATATTGTTCAATGAAATGGGCAAATTGTTTCTTTGTAATCAGAGGCAAAAGACCTGCTTTTAAACTGTTAATAACTTAGTTCATGATATTTCACTCCGTTGTCAAAATATTGTGTTTCAGCCACTAGCAGTGCTGAACCAGCCACAACACTAACCCCCGCAGGTGAACAAATTATCTATCCTCCACTACATTATCTATGTATGTCTGAGTAGTATAAAACGCCTCATCCTTATATCAGTAACTTGCCTAGTTGACCTACGATTGTTCCCTATAGGCCTTGGTATGGATGCTAAGTGGGTCATCCATTGCTTGATCTGGTACCTGGTGAGATAAGCACTGTTAACAGGTAGGATGGGAACATGATGTACCCAAAAACCTGCTGCAGTGAATAGAGGGAATTATCTGACTGGTTGATAATGCATCATGCTTGGTTCTTATACCAGGGCTGCAATACTATACAGGGTGTATTTTACATAACCTAAGAGCTCAAGTTGAAAGATATTAGGAAATGATCAGAGTAGATTAATTTTGTCCTGCTATCATAGAATTAGAGATTTACATTCTATGTCTATACATTTTTAACATCCAAAAAGGTTTTACATTCATTAGTAAAAGTAACATTGATACATGTAAGAGTTAATCGATATCAGTTTTGATATCCTTCCACAGTTTACCGTGACTGCCTTGCTGCATATAAGGATGGTAAGACTACATCTGGTGTGTACCGTATATCTCCTGATGCTGTGACTGAGGTTGACGTCTACTGTGAGCAGGAAATAGACGGTGGTGGATGGACAGTAAGTACTAAAATATTTAGTGATATAAAAGTTGAGCCTGCTGAGATTTAACTACTGATTAAGTGATTCTATTTTTATCCTTTGGAGACTTACATCCCCCTAGAATGTATAAAATCACATGTAGGAGTGTGTAATAATCATGTACAACATATAGCAGTGTCCCAGGCATATTGAGTCCCTCCTATCGTGAGATCAGTGCATGCTACAACCTGGACATGTACGGCGTTGTTATGCGATAGGCATCACATCATATTCTATTTCATTGAGTAGTCATTATGTTAAACTCATTATAGATTTCCTATAAGTGAAGAAGATATGGCAAGTCTTTTTTGAAAAAAAAACTTGCCATATCTTCTTGACTTCTTGAAAGCCCATGTGTAATCCAGTTATCTTATGGATTAAAGATATACATTGTATAAGAATACAATCTGATGATAATGACCACATTGATTTCCTCTGTAAGCTTTTCTGCCAGCAAGATATTGATCAGTGTCCTTTCAACTCTACCAGGTTTTCCAGCGGAGGATGGATGGATCAGTATATTTCGATGAAACCTGGACAAGCTACAAGAATGGTTTTGGGAGTGTTCATGGCGAGTACTGGTTAGGTAACCATGTCATCCATCTGTTGACAGTAAACCAGGATCAGAAACTGAAGGTGGAATTACAGAATGACGGCCTCACAGCATATGCAGATTATTCCGAATTTTGGATTAAAGACGAGAGTGAAAAATACCAATTGCATATAAATAGCTTCCAGAATGGCCAAAATAGCCCAGGTAAGTTACAACAATATGAATCATGCAGTGATTTCATTCTGTGGCATTGCAACATAGCTCAACAGTGGCTTTTCTAATGGGCAAATTATCCGACTAGTTATATCCTCCACTCTTACCATCAAATTCTTGCCCTATGTCCATCAGCATTTTGATGTTGAACATGATTCAGCCTAACATTTCACCAACCAATTGTGGAATAACATTTTCCATGAAAATAATAATTATACATGAAAGCGTAGTGCTGGAATTACTACTGGACATAAGAATGGGAGAGTTAAGCATAGTGCTGGAATTACTACTTGATATAAGAATGTGAGTGTGAAGTGTAGTGCTGGAATTACTACTTGACATAAGAATGTGAGTGTGATGCATCAGGTAGTGGTGTTTTATTAATGGTGCTATGCCTGTAGTCTAAGTGGCTATCTGAAGGAGCGCTCCATGATTTTATTATGCTATCCGGCATGTTCAGGCACACTGATTTGGTCCAAGTAATTATCAAGTAGCGTGATTGGTTATAGTTTGGCCATACATCTTAATGAGATGCCGGTTTTTCCTGTTTTTAAGGAGAGAATATACCATAGGGCAATGACGAAGTGGAATTCCTTGAAACTAGAGTATACTGTTATCAAGGAAATGTTTAAAAGTCATATTAGAAAAAGAAGTATGACACCATCAATGATAATTATACTAGTGTCTTAATGTATTAATGTTTTATCTACTTATAAAACAGTCTTTTAGTTTGATAAAACATACCAACACTCGTAACTACTGGGTACATAAATAATTTGACATGATCACCACCTCATCTCATCTCATCTCATCTTAACAAAAAACTGATCTCCAAAGAATACTGTGCATGCTAGCATATTACTTTGATGATTTTGTCCAGTGAGCAAATCAAAGTTACCTCATGTCTACTCTAAGAGTGAGTGAGTAATAGAGGTTTAACGCCATTTTGACAGCTAAGGTCATATTCATGGCGAGAACTATATTACACAAATTCACAGAGGAATATGTCGGTGCCCGCGCATATGTGCACCACACACATCCTGAGGGTATAGGAAAGAGGAGAAATAGACCCTTTTAAGTGGGCTAGGGAGGCCCGTCTACTCTAAGAACATGATGAAAAATCTGATGGAGGGAAGGTGTTTTACCAATGCTAGGAAGGGCACACACACTTCTTGCCTAATAAAATACTTTCAAAAATCTGAAAGCAGTGACGGTTCACTAACAACCTCCACTTTATGGTTTCAGGCGATTCACTGGCCTGGCATAACGGGATGTCCTTCAGTACACCCAATGCTGATAACGACAGAGACAGTTCTCGTCATTGTGCAGCCTTTTATAACTCTGCCTGGTGGTACAACCAGTGTTCTGTAAGTGACCTGAATGCTCCCTTTGGTGGTTTAATGTATCACTGGGCTCAGTGGTCAGGTCATCAATTCAACCTTGAAGCTTCCAGGATGATGGTGAAACCAAAATAACCACTGTCTTCGAAAACAAAGAATGCATGACATTGTAAAACAAGTCATCACAAGGCATTGTAGATTTAATACTGTGTCCCAGAAATGGCTGTAATTTTCTCATCTTGTTTATTGTCTGTATGTGTACATGTGTACATTCAGCTCTTTAACATGTTCTCAATACGTGAAGATATAGACATGTAACTGAGATCATTAGTTGATAATTTTACCGCTACATTTCTGTAAATGTCATTAATAAATTTTTAGTCAATCACCAACTGTTAAGCAAACCTATTTCTAATATACAGTTTTTATAGTATGAATCATAGATGTCTTGTTTTTGTTTTGAATAAAAACCATGGAACAGCAATATTTCTCCATGTTTGTGTTACTTCAAAATGTGCATATCTATCTGTTTGCATATCTATCTTATTGTTATTCAGCTCCTTGTTTGTGTTACTTCAAACTGTGCATATCCATCTTATTGTTATTCAGCTCCTTGTTTGTGTTACATCAAACTGTGCATATCTATCTTATTGTTATTCAGCTCCTTGTTTGTGTTACTTCAAACTGTGCATATCTATCTTATTGTTATTCAGCTCCTTGTTTGTGTTACATCAAACTGTGCATATCTATCTTATTGTTATTCAGCTCCCTGTTTGTGTTACTTCAAACTGTGCATATCTATCTCATTGTTATTCAGCTCCTTGTTTGTGTTACTTCAGACTGTGCATATCTATCTTATTGTTATTCAGCTCCTTGTTTGTGTTACTTCAAACTGTGCATATCTATCTTATTGTTATTCAGCTCCTTGTTTGTGTTACTTCAAACTGTGCATATCTATCTTATTGTTATTCAGCTCCTTGTTTGTGTTACTTCAAACTGTGCATATCTATCTTATTGTTATTCAGCTCCTTGTTTGTGTTACTTCAAACTGTGCATATCCATCTCATTGTTATTCAGCTCTCTGTTTGTGATACTTCAAACTGTGCATATCTATCTTATTGTTATTCAGCTCCTTGTTTGTGTTACTTCAAACTGTGCATATCTATCTTATTGTTATTCAGCTCCTTGTTTGTGTTACATCAAACTGTGCATATCTATCTTATTGTTATTCAGCTCCTTGTTTGTGTTACTTCAAACTGTGCATATCTATCTTATTGTTATTCAGCTCCTTGTTTGTGTTACATCAAACTGTGCATATCTATCTTATTGTTATTCAGCTCCCTGTTTGTGTTACTTCAAACTGTGCATATCTATCTTATTGTTATTCAGCTCCTTGTTTGTGTTACTTCAAACTGTGCATATCCATCTCATTGTTATTCAGCTCTCTGTTTGTGATACTTCAAACTGTGCATATCTATCTCATTGTTATTCAGCTCCTTGTTTGTGTTACTTCAAACTGTGCATATCCATCTCATTGTTATTCAGCTCTCTGTTTGTGTTACTTCAAACTGTGCTCATCTATCTTATTGTTATTCAGCTCCTTGTTTGTGTTACTTCAAACTGTGCATATCTAACTCATTGTCATTCAGCTTCTTGTTTGTGATACTTCAAACTGTGCATATCTATCTTATTGTTATTCTGCTCCTTGTTTGTGTTACTTCAAACTGTGCATATCTATCTTATTGTTATTCAGCTCCCTGTTTGTGTTACCTCAAACTGTGCATATCTATCTTACTGTTATTCAGCTCCCTGTTTGTGTTACTTCAAACTGTGCATATCTATCTCATTGTTATTCAGCTCCTTGTTTGTGTTACTTCAAACTGTGCATATCTATCTTATTGTTATTCTGCTCCTTGTTTGTGTTACTTCAAACTGTGCATATCTATCTTATTGTTATTCAGCTCAGTTGAACAACAGGGAAAGGTTGATGCATTCATGCAAGAGACCTGGGAGAAAAAGATTTCCACAAGAGTTATCTCATAAGTTTGGTTAAAATCTGTATGTGGAAAATATATAAATATTAATGTGTAGCAATATAAGTGCAGATGCAGCGATCATTTTGAGGTAAAATACATCGGTTTCAAATATTTTTCTTCCCCTTATTTCAGGCTGACAAGGCTGATAAAAATATTGTGACCCCTCTAGAATAGAATAGAGTAGTGGAATAGAATGGCAATTATCAATACATATGCATTCTTATCTGATTAAGTAATATGGCATAATTATCTAAACATGGCATGATTGATTGTGATAGCTCATATAGAGATATATCTAAATATAAACTAGTGGCTTTGCCACTAGAGCTTGGAGCAGTAGGCCTTGTCATAGGGAATAGTGGTTATTCATATATGAACACCTGCTGTGCCTTACAGAAGCAACCAAAGTTAGAGGTGCACCTTATACCTGAACCCCTGCTGTGTCTTATAGAGGCAGCCAAAGTTAGAGGTGCACCTTATACCTGAACCCCTGCTGTGTCTTATAGAAGCAGCCAAAGTTAGAGGTGCACCTTATACATGAACCCTGCTGTGCCTTATAGAGGCAGCCAAAGTTAAAGGTGCACCTTATACATGAAACCCTGCTGTGCCTTATAGAGGCAGCCAAAGTTAGAGGTGCACCTTATACATGAAACCCTGCTGTGCCTTATAGAAGCAGCCAAAGTTAGAGGTGCACCTCATACATGTAAATGAACCCCTGCTGTGCCTTATAGAGGCAGCCAAAGTTAGAGGTGCACCTTATACATGAACCCCTGCTGTGTCTTATAGAAGCAGCCAAAGTTAGAGGTACACCTTATACATGAACCCCTGCTGTGCCTTATAGAAGCAGACAAAGTTAGAGGTGCACCTTATACATGAACCCCTGCTGTGCCTTATAGAGGCAGCCAAAGTTAGAGGTGCACCTTATACATGTAGACCCTGCTGTGCCTTATAGAGGCAGCCAAAGTTAGAGGTGCACCTTATACATGAACCCCTGCTGTGCCTTATAGAAGCAGACAAAGTTAGAGGTGCACCTTAAACATGAACCCCTGCTGTGCCTTATAGAGGCAGCCAAAGTTAGAGGTGCACCTTATACATGTAGACCCTGCTGTGCCTTATAGAAGCAGCCAAAGTTAGAGGTGCACCTTATACATGAACCCTGCTGTGCCTTATAAAAGCAGCCAAAGTTAGAGGTGCACCTTATACATGTAGACCCTGCTGTGCCTTATAGAGGCAGCCAAAGTTAGAGGTGCACCTTATACATGTAGACCCTGCTGTGCCTTATAGAGGCAGCCAAAGTTAGAGGTGCACCTCATACATGGACCCCTGCTGTGCCTTATAGAAGCAGCCAAAGTTAGAGGTGCACCTTATACATGTGGACCCCTGCTGTGCCTTATAGAGGCAGCCAAAGTTAGAGGTGCACCTTATACATGTGGATGAACCCCTGCTGTGCCTTATAGAGGCAGCCAAAGTTAGAGGTGCACCTTATACCTGAACCCCTGCTGTGTCTTATAGAAGCAGCCAAAGTTAGAGGTGCACCTTATACAAGAACCCCTGCTGTGCCTTATAGAGGCAGCCAAAGTTAGAGGTGCACTTATACATGAACCCCTGCTGTGCCTTATAGAAACAGCCAAAGTTAGAGGTGCACCTTATACATGTGGATGAACCCCTGCTGTGCCTTATAGAGGCAGCCAAAGTTAGAGGTGCACCTTATACATGAACCCTGCTGTGCCTTATAGAGGCAGCCAAAGTTAGAGGTGCACCTTATACATGAACCCCTGCTGTGCCTTATAGAGGCAGCCAAAGTTAGAGGTGCACCTTATACATGAACCCTTGCTGTGCCTTATAGAGGCAGCCAAAGTTAGAGGTGCACCTTATACATGAACCCCTGCTGTGCCTTATAGAGGCAGCCAAAGTTAGAGGTGCACCTTATACAAGAACCCCTGCTGTGCCTTATAGAGGCAGCCAAAGTTAGAGGTGCACCTTATACATGAAACCCTGCTGTGCCTTATAGAGGCAGCCAAAGTTAGAGGTGCACCTTATACATGAACCCCTGCTGTACCTTATAGAGGCAGCCAAAGTTAGAGGTGCACCTTATACATGTAGACCCTGCTGTGCCTTATAGAAGCAGCCAAAGTTAGAGGTGCACCTTATACATGAACCCCTGCTGTGCCTTATAGAGGCAGTCACAGTTAGAGGTGCACCTTATACATGAACCCCTGCTGTGCCTTATAAAAGCAGCCAAAGTTAGAGGTGCACCTTATACATGTAGACCCTGCTGTGCCTTATAGAAGCAGCCAAAGTTAGAGGTGCACCTTATACATGAACCCCTGCTGTGCCTTATAGAAGCAGCCAAAGTTAGAGGTGCACCTTATACCTGTGGATGAACCCCTGCTGTGCCTTATAGAGGCAGTCAAAGTTAGAGGTGAACCTTATACATGAACCCCTGCTGTGCCTTATAGAGGCAGCCAAAGTTAGAGGTGAACCTTATACATGAACCCCTGCTGTTCCTTCTAGAAACAGCCAAAGTTAGAGGTGCACCTTATACATGTGGATGAACCCTGCTGTGCCTTATAGAGGCAGTCAAAGTTAGAGGTGCACCTTATACATAAACCCCTGCTGTGCCTTATAGAGGCAGCCAAAGTTAGAGGTGCACCTTATACATGAACCCCTGCTGTGCCTTATAGAGGCAGCCAAAGTTAGAGGTGCACCTTATACATGTGGATGAACCCTGCTGTGCCTTATAGAGGCAGCCAAAGTTAGAGGTGCACCTTATACATGTGGATGAACCCTGCTGTGCCTTATAGAAGCAGCCAAAGTTAGAGGTGCACCTTATACCTGAACCCCTGCTGTGTCTTATAGAGGCAGCCAAAGTTAGAGGTGCACCTTATACATGAACCCCTGCTGTGCCTTATAGAGGTTGCCAAAGTTAGAGGTGCACCTTATACATGAACCCCTGCTGTGTCTTATAGAAGCAGCCAAAGTTAGAGGTGCACCTCATACATGAACCCTGCTGTGCCTTATAGAAGCAGCCAAAGTTAGAGGTGCACCTCATACATGTGGATGAACCCCTGCTGTGCCTTATAGAAGCAGTCAAAGTTAGAGGTGCACCTTATACATGAACCCCTGCTGTGTCTTATAGAAGCAGCCAAAGTTAGAGGTACACCTTATAGATGAACCCCTGCTGTGCCTTATAGAAGCAGCCAAAGTTAGAGGTGCACCTTATACATGAACCCTGCTGTGCCTCATAGAGGCAGCCAAAGTTAGAGGTGCACCTTATACATGAACCCCTGCTGTGTCTTATAGAAGCAGCCAAAGTTAGAGGTGCACCTCATACATGAACCCTGCTGTGCCTTATAGAAGCAGCCAAAGTTAGAGGTGCACCTTATACATGAACCCCTGGTGTGCCTTATAGAAGCAGCCAAAGTTAGAGGTGCACCTTATACATGAACCCCTGCTGTGCCTTATAGAGGCAGCCAAAGTTAGAGGTGCACCTTATACATGTGGATGAACCCCTGTTGTGCCTTATAGAGGCAGCCAAAGTTAGAGGTGCACCTTATACCTGAACCCCTGCTGTGTCTTATAGAAGCAGCCAAAGTTAGAGGTGCACCTTATACAAGAACCCCTGCTGTGCCTTATAGAGGCAGCCAAAGTTAGAGGTGCACTTATACATGAACCCCTGCTGTGCCTTATAGAAACAGCCAAAGTTAGAGGTGCACCTTATACATGTGGATGAACCCCTGCTGTGCCTTATAGAGGCAGCCAAAGTTAGAGGTGCACCTTATACATGAACCCTGCTGTGCCTTATAGAGGCAGCCAAAGTTAGAGGTGCACCTTATACATGAACCCCTGCTGTGCCTTATAGAGGCAGCCAAAGTTAGAGGTGCACCTTATACATGAACCCTTGCTGTGCCTTATAGAGGCAGCCAAAGTTAGAGGTGCACCTTATACATGAACCCCTGCTGTGCCTTATAGAGGCAGCCAAAGTTAGAGGTGCACCTTATACAAGAACCCCTGCTGTGCCTTATAGAGGCAGCCAAAGTTAGAGGTGCACCTTATACATGAAACCCTGCTGTGCCTTATAGAGGCAGCCAAAGTTAGAGGTGCACCTTATACATGAACCCCTGCTGTACCTTATAGAGGCAGCCAAAGTTAGAGGTGCACCTTATACATGTAGACCCTGCTGTGCCTTATAGAAGCAGCCAAAGTTAGAGGTGCACCTTATACATGAACCCCTGCTGTGCCTTATAGAGGCAGTCACAGTTAGAGGTGCACCTTATACATGAACCCCTGCTGTGCCTTATAAAAGCAGCCAAAGTTAGAGGTGCACCTTATACATGTAGACCCTGCTGTGCCTTATAGAAGCAGCCAAAGTTAGAGGTGCACCTTATACATGAACCCCTGCTGTGCCTTATAGAAGCAGCCAAAGTTAGAGGTGCACCTTATACATGTGGATGAACCCCTGCTGTGCCTTATAGAGGCAGTCAAAGTTAGAGGTGAACCTTATACATGAACCCCTGCTGTGCCTTATAGAGGCAGCCAAAGTTAGAGGTGAACCTTATACATGAACCCCTGCTGTTCCTTCTAGAAACAGCCAAAGTTAGAGGTGCACCTTATACATGTGGATGAACCCTGCTGTGCCTTATAGAGGCAGTCAAAGTTAGAGGTGCACCTTATACATAAACCCCTGCTGTGCCTTATAGAGGCAGCCAAAGTTAGAGGTGCACCTTATACATGAACCCCTGCTGTGCCTTATAGAGGCAGCCAAAGTTAGAGGTGCACCTTATACATGTGGATGAACCCTGCTGTGCCTTATAGAGGCAGCCAAAGTTAGAGGTGCACCTTATACATGTGGATGAACCCTGCTGTGCCTTATAGAAGCAGCCAAAGTTAGAGGTGCACCTTATACATGAACCCCTGCTGTGCCTTATAGAGGCAGCCAAAGTTAGAGGTGCACCTTATACATGAACCCCTGCTGTGCCTTATAGAAACAGCCAAAGTTAGAGGTGCACCTTATACATGTGGATGAACCCCTCCTGTGCCTTATAGAAGCAGACAAAGTTAGAGGTGCACCTTATACATGAACCCCTGCTGTGCCTTATAGAAACAGCCAAAGTTAGAGGTGCACCTTATAAATGAACCACAGCAAAATTTGCCCATACTTAAAGTGACAGCATCCAATTTTTTCAAATACTATTTAAATGTGTTCCACACACTGTAATGAAACAATATGTCGGTGTTTGTTGACCATTTATTGTTATCTGTACCTCATACAAGCTTTAAGAAAGGTGGAGGGGAGGAAGTTCCGTGGGCCTAGTCATAGGCATTTTCCATTGCCAATGGATGGGTTTTTGGCCGGGCTATTTGAAATGCATTTCAGAGGTAGAAAATTGGACACAAATGTAACAATCCCTTCAAATATAAGCTTAATGGAAGGAGGATGAATAAAGTAGGTACCATAGCAAGAAGGCCAAAAAAATTAAATACCATAGGAACATTCTGGTTTATTTTCGAGAGGATTTTTGAGCCCAAACTATCAGATTATGGCACATAATCTGATAGTACTACTGTGATGTTATTTCTACTTACAGCAAAGATGGCAGCCATTGTCTACACCCTCCTGTTTGTCCTCTTGTACTACTGTGATGTTATTTACAGCAAAGATGGCAGCCATTGTCTACACCCTCCTGTTTGTCACCTTGTACTGCTGTGATGTTATTTCTACTTACAGCAAAGATGGCAGCCATTGTCTACACCCTCCTGTTTGTCACCTTTTACTACTGTGATGTTATTTACAGCAAAGATGGCAGCCATTGTCTACACCCTCCTGTTTGTCACCTTGTACTACTGTGATGTTATTTACAGCAAAGATGGCAGCCATTGTCTACACCCTCCTGTTTGTCACCTTGTACTACTGTGATGTTATTTACAGCAAAGATGGCAGCCATTGTCTACACCCTCCTGTTTGTCACCTTGTACTACTGTGATGTTATTTACAGCAAAGATGGCAGCCATTGTCTTCACCCTCCTGTTTGTCACCTTGTACTGCTGTGATGCTATTTACAGTAAGGATGGCAGCCATTGTCTACACCCTCCCGTTTGTCACCTTGTACTACTGTGATGTTACTTACAGCAAAGATGGCAGCCATTGTCTACACCCTCCTGTTTGTCACCTTTTACTGCTGTGATGCTATTTACAGTAAGGATGGCAGCCATTGTCTACACCCTCCCGTTTGTCACCTTGTACTACTGTGATGTTACTTACAGCAAAGATGGCAGCCATTGTCTACACCCTCCTGTTTGTCACCTTTTACTACTGTGATGTTATTTACAGCAAAGATGGCAGCCATTGTCTACACCCTCCTGTTTGTCACCTTGTACTACTGTGATGTTATTTACAGCAAAGATGGCAGCCATTGTCTTCACCCTCCTGTTTGTCACCTTGTACTGCTGTGATGCTATTTACAGTAAGGATGGCAGCCATTGTCTACACCCTCCCGTTTGTCACCTTGTACTACTGTGATGTTACTTACAGCAAAGATGGCAGCCATTGTCTACACCCTCCTGTTTGTCACCTTTTACTGCTGTGATGCTATTTACAGTAAGGATGGCAGCCATTGTCTACACCCTCCCGTTTGTCACCTTGTACTACTGTGATGTTATTTACAGCAAAGATGACAGCCATTGTCTACACCCTCCTGTTTGTCCCCTTGTACTACTGTGATGTTATTTACAGCAAAGATGGCAGCCATTGTCTACACCCTCCTGTTTGTCACCTTGTACTGCTGTGATGTTATTTCTACTTACAGCAAAGATCGCCGCCATTGTCTACACCCTCCTGTTTGTCACCTTGTACTGCTGTGATGTTATTTCTACTTACAGCAAAGATGGCAGCCATTGTCTACACCCTCCTGTTTGTCACCTTGTACTATTGTGATGTTATTCACAGCAAAGATGGCAGCCATTGTCTACACCCTCCTGTTTGTCACCTTGTACTGCTGTGATGTTACTTACAGCAAAGATGGCAGCCATTGTCTACACCCTCCTGTCTGTCACCTTGTACTACTGTGATGTTATTTACAGCAAAGATGGCAGCCATTGTCTACACCCTCCTGGTTGTCCCCTTGTACTGCTGTGATGTTATTTCTACTTACAGCAAAGATGGCAGCCATTGTCTACACCCTCCTGTTTGTGAGCGTTCTCCTTGTTAGCTGCACAGCAGATGACGATGTGACAGAAATACCACTGACGGAACTAGCAAAAACAGAAGCTGAGGCAGATCACCGATCCGCATCCACCACTGAGGATAAACTTGACACACTTGAGACCTTCATTCGTGTATGTGTGAATAATTTATTGCATAATAGAATTTTCATGAAAACTTAGAGAAAGGAATTGGTTTCACAGTGTGTCACTTGTACTTATGGATAAGAGTACATTAATAACTACACCTCATTTTCAGGTCATTTTGTTTTGTTGCAGATTGTAATGCAGGATGTATGGGAAGTCAGAAATGTTCAGGAAACGTTGAGAAATGGCCAGGAAACACTAAAAAACAAAATTGAAAAACTGAGTGAGAAATGTATGCTGGATGTAAGTTTTATCATTCAACATCTAGATAAGCTGTACCAACTGCTTTAGATTGCTAATACGTTAAGCTTTTCTCTCATGATAAATGTCTCCCTCTTATATTAATTTCTCTCTGCGCTGTACCTTTTACTCTCTTATACAGAAATGGGGAGTCATAGTTATGATGTTTTATTAATATCACAACATTACAGGCACAGGCAAAAAAGGTTTCATTAAAACTTATTCTGATTTTATTTTTGTTATTGTTAGCCTCAGTGTAAAAATAACAGTGATGTACCTAAAGGTAAGTTTAACTGACATCTTCCTGATAGCCCTGATTGTTTTATGATGTCTAACATAATTATTGTTTGTCAGTGAGTAGTATAAAACGCCTCATCCTTATATCAGTAACTTGCCTAGTTAACCTACGATTGCTCCCTATAGGCCTTGGTATGGATGCTCAGTGGGTCGTCCGTTGCTTGATCTGGTACCTGGTGAGATAAGCACTGTTAACAACCAGTAGGATGGGAACATGATGTACCCAAAAACCTGCTGCAGTGAATAGAGGGAATTATCTGACTGGTTGATAATGCATCCTGCTTGGTTCTTATACCAGGGCTGCAATACTATACAGGCTGTATTTTACATAACCTAAGAGCTCAAGTTGAAAGATATTAGAAAATGATCAGAGTAGATTAATTTTGTCCTGCTATCATAGAATTAGAGATTTACATTCTATGTCTATACATTTTTAACATCCAAAAGGGTTTTACATTCATTAGTAAAAGTAACATTGATACATGTAAGAGTTAATCGATATCAGTTTTGATATCCTTCCACAGTTTACCGTGACTGTAGTGCTGCATATAAGGATGGTAAGACTACATCTGGTGTGTACCGTATATCTCCTGATGCTGTGACTGAGGTTGACGTCTACTGTGAGCAGGAAATAGACGGTGGTGGATGGACAGTAAGTACTAAAATATTTAGTGATATTAAAGTGGAGCCTGCTGAGATTTAACTACTGATTTAGTGATTATATTTTTATCCTTAGGAGACTTACATCCCCCTCGAATGTATAAAATCACATGTAGGAGTTAGTGTGTAATAATCACCCATGTAGCAAGCCCACTCAGGGCCAAATTGGTTTTACCAGGGATAAGGTGGTTTAAAGCGGGCAGTATTCAGTACATGGGTTTTAGGTTCGGCAGATGCTGGGTTTCCAGTCAGGGCCACACAGGGCAGCCCAAATCGGGCAAACCGACTTGAGCCCGTTGGGCTTCCAACGGGTTTTGTCCTCAGCATATGGTCTGGGCCACATTGGCCTGGCCGATTTGGGCACTGGTCAGCTTTAAAATGGGCAACCACATTGGGCCCAGGATGGTTTCAAAATGGGCATCCCAAGATGGGTGCATAGCTGCAAAAGTCTTCTCAATCTGGGGTGAGAGTGGGTTTGGACAGGGCAGCCTCATATTCTGGACTGTTCTGAACTCTGTGATGAGTGTTCCCCCTCCCTCTCCCTCTATTCTTTGCCCTCCCCTATCCATCCCCTACCCCTTCCATCTCCTCCTCATTCCCCTCAAGCTGCCCTATCCTTTCCCCCTCACCTTCTCTTACCCTGCCCTCCCCTGCCCTCCCCCACCCTGCCCTGCCCTCCCTTGCCCTCCTCTCACCCTGCCCTGCCCTCCCTTGCCCTCCTCTCACCCTGCCCTGCCCTGCCATCCCCTGCCCTGCTCTCACCCTGCCCTGCCCTCCCTTACCCTCCTCTCACCCTGCCCTGCCATCCCCTGCCCTCACCTGCCCTGTCCTGCTCTCACCCCATCCTGCCCTGTTCTGCCTTGCCCTCACCCTGCCCTGCCCTGGCCTCCTCTCACCCTACTCTGCCCTGCCCTCCCCTGCCCTACTCTCACCCTGCCCTGCCCTGCCATCCCCTGCCCTCCTCTCACCCTGCCCTGCCCTCCCTTGCCCTCCTCTCACCCTGCCCTGCCATCCCCTGCCCTCACCTGCCCTGTCCTGCTCTCACCCCATCCTGCCCTGTTCTGCCTTGCCCTCACCCTGCCCTGCCCTGGCCTCCTCTCACCCTACTCTGCCCTGCCCTCCCCTGCCCTACTCTCACCCTGCCCTGCCCTGCCATCCCCTGCCCTCCTCTCACCCTGCCCTGCCCTCCCTTGCCCTCCTCTCACCCTGCCCTGCCATCCCCTGCCCTCACCTGCCCTGTCCTGTTCTCACCCCATCCTGCCCTGTCCTGCCCTGCCCTCACCCTGCCCTGCCCTGCCCCCTGGCTTCCTCTCACCCTACCCTACCCTGCCCTGCCCTCCCTTGCCCTCCTCTCACCCTGCCCTGCCATCCCCTGCCATCCCCTGCCCTCACCTGCCCTGGCCTCCTCTCCCCCTACCCTGCCCTGCCCTCCCCCCCTGCCCTCCCTCCATCACTGCTGTAGGAGATAGGTAGTTCCACTTTCCCTATATCATTAATACACAGGTAGGTCCATAGTAGGGATCCAGATATTTCATGTAAAATGCAACACTGACTAGTCCTGGAAATAACAGCTTCATGTCTTTCTCTATATTAGTAGGCTTGCAAGGTGTATTTGTGGTGTGGGGGCAAACAGGTCCCACACCTGGCCGGGTATAAGAGGACTATATATAGAGGCAATTGAGAAACCAAAAATATCCCCTGCCCCTGTAGGCCAGTCCATGGCAGACTCACTACAAAGTGGTTTCACAGCACTCCAGGCAGAATTCTACTACCCATACAAAACTTATTTCTTTTAGACATAGGACAACTAGTATAAACTACTAAATCAGATATGAAGTAATAATGTGCAGACTTTCTAATAGTCTGGAAATACTTAGATGTTTCTAGTCAAAAGTGCAAATCAAGGTCATCTGAGTAGTAGTGGAATGGCAACACCATTTCTATTGCACTGAACTTGGAACAAGAGCAGATATGCAGAGGTACAGTCATTATGAACTTGACGGCTCTCTTCTCTACTCCTACATAGGGAATTAGTGGGGGAAGATTGAGGCCAGAATGTTGCTTTAATGAATTAAAGTGCCTTGTGTTGGCTGAATGAGTTTGATCCAAATGGATGGTTCTGCTCTGCCTTTCCACTCAGGTAGATATTGCATTTACTGCTCTGGTGATTGGGGGGCGGGGGGTGAGATTAGCTCAAGGATTTGTTGTTCATTGACTTTTGGAAAAAAGAATAAATATTGGATAAATTTCTCAAAAAGAATTATTAACATGTCACCACTAATTTTTCGTCAAATCTGGCAGCCCTCTTTGGGCCACACCAAAAACACATGTTAGACTCACTTTGAGCCCAAATCGGTGAGCCCACTTTCAAACAGATCTGTGCCCAAATCGGTCTGGTGGCCGGGCTAACAAACCTCCACTTTATGGTTTCAGGAGATGCCCTGCCTATCCACAATGGGATGTACTTCAGTACACACAATGCAGACAACGACAGGATCAGTGGCTATAATTGTGCAGCACGTGATGCGTCTTGCTGGTGGTACGACCACTGTGGTTATACTGACCTGAATGCTCCCTATGATGGTAGATACTATGGTCTGGCTGGTGGTACGACCACTGTGGTTATACTGACCTAAATGCTCCCTATGATGGTAGATACTATGAGTGTAGTCATTGGTATGGTCATTGCTGCTACCTTGATGCCAATAGGATGATGGTGAAACCAAGATAACCGCCATCTTGTACAACAAGGAACGAATCACAGTGTAAAACATGGCACTAACACAAGAGTTGATTGTGGTTATGTGAATTCACATCTTCCTAGTACCCATGTCACATGTACGTATTGATGCTATAATAAATAAACTAACTGACTTAAGGCAAAGCCACTGGGTGTCAGTTAAAAAGGGCCCATGACCCTAAATGTGTTTGTCATAGGTTTTTATACACCAGATCATAATTATGGTTACCATGTCCTGTCATTATAGGTGCTTGACTGCATGATTATACCTAGACATCAGTCTGGAGCAAATTGATAATTACTAATCCTTTAAGGGAAAGCTGAAAGACAAGTTAAATGAAAAGCGCACTCCATAACTGGTTATAAATGTGTTCTGCATTAAATATTAATATAGATATAACCTATTTTTTTTACACAATAGATATGTGCCAATTGTACTAACCCAAGGCACCTAGTCTGATTTTGATTCAATCTAGATCTAAATATTGAACCATAACAAGACAAAGACTAAATGGATTAATCTTGGATTTTTTTAAACCAAAAAAAATACAGACTTCCAACCGCACAAACTGATTCTCATTGTTTACCTTTACTAGTCTGAGATGGATATATGAAATGATTTATAACCCTATAAGGCTCGCTGACACATTGATGCATCACATCCACTAGTTGGCATGATGCACCAATGGGCATGATGCATTAATCATCATTGGCGCATCATGTTGTCCCTGCAGCGGTTTATGTATCAACCTCGCAGGGTCGGTGTGATGCACCAATGAAGGAGTTACAAGAAAAAATCGATGGAAAAAAGGTGACAGAGAAGAGTTTTTTTGACCTACCGGGTGCTATAACAACTCGGGAATGGTCTGTGGGCTCTGGGACCTGTCTCAGATGAAGGTCTGATCAATTCTGATCGAAATCTGCCCCTAGAATGTAGAAATTGGGCAAGAACTGCCTGAGATACGGATAATTTCTTGAAGTCATTAACTGCAGAAGCCCATAATGTGCATTAGTATGTGCCACCGTAGTGCCTAGAGCAGAAAGAATAATGACATAGCAGCATGTGTGATGGTGTAGTGCCTAGAGCAGAAAGAATAATGACATAGCAGCACATGTGATGGTGTAGTGCCTAGAGCAGAAAGATTAATTACATAGCAGCACGTGTGATGGTGTAGTGCCTATAGAGCAGAAAGGTTAATGACATAGCAGCATGTGTGATGGTGTAGTGCCTATAGAGCAGAAAGGTTAATGACATAGCAGCACGTGTGATGGTGTAGTGCCTAGAGCAGAAAGGTTAATGACATAGCAGCATGTGTGATGGTGTAGTGCCTATAGCAGAAAGGTTAATGACATAGCAGCATGTGTGATGGCGTAGCACCTAGAGCAGAAAGATTAATGACATAGCAGCACGTGTGATGGTGTAGTGCCTATAGCAGAAAGGTTAATGACATAGCAGCATGTGTGATGGCGTAGCACCTAGAGCAGAAAGATTAATGACATAGCAGCACGTGTGATGGTGTAGTGCCTATAGCAGAAAGGTTAATGACATAGCAGCACGTGTGATGGTGTAGTGCCTATAGCAGAAAGGTTAATGACATAGCAGCACGTGTGATGGTGTAGTGCCTAGAGCAGAAAGGTTAATGACATAGCAGCACGTGTGATGGTGTAGTGCCTAGAGCAGAAAGGTTAATGACATAGCAGCACGTGTGATGGTGTAGCGCCTACAGCAGAAAGATTAATGACATAGCAGCACGTGTGATGGTGTAGTGCCTAGAGCAGAAAGATTAATGACATAGCAGCACGTGTGATGGTGTAGTGCCTATAGCAGAAAGGTTAATGACATAGCAGCACGTGTGATGGCGTAGTGCCTAGAGCAGAAAGATTAATGACATAGCAGCACGTGTGATGGTGTAGTGCCTAGAGCAGAAAGGTTAATGATATAGCAGCACGTGTGATGGTGAAGTGCCTACAGCAAAAAGATTAATGACATAGCAGCATGTGTAATGACGTAGTGCCTAGAGCAGAAAGGTTAATGACATAGCAGCACGTGTGATGGTGAAGTGCCTACAGCAAAAAGATTAATGACATAGCAGCACGTGTGATGGTGTAGTGCCTAGAGCAGAAAGGTTAATGACATAGCACCATGTGTGATGGCGTAGTGCCTACAGCAGAAATATTAATGACATAGCAGCATGTGTGATGGTGTAGTGCCTACAGCAGAAAGCTTAATGGCATAGCAGCATGTGTGATAGCGTAGCGCCTACAGCAGAAAGATTAATGACATAGCAGCACGTGTGATGGTGTAGTGCCTAGAGCAGAAAGATTAATGACATAGCGGCACGTGTGATGGCGTAGTGCCTTGAGCAGAAAGATTAATGACATAGCAGCACGTGTGATGGTGTAGTGCATAGAGCAGAAAGATTAATGACATAGCAGCATGTGTGATGGTGTAGTGCATATAGAGCAGAAAGATTAATGACATAGCGGCACGTGTGATGGTGTAGTGCCTAGAGCAGAAAGATTAATGACATAGCAGCATGTGCGATGGTATAGTGCCTAGAGCAGAAAGATTAATGACATAGCAGCACATGTGATGGCGTAGTGTCTTGAGCAGAAAGATTAATGACATAGCAGCACGTGTGATGGTGTAGTGCCTAGAGCAGAAAGGTTAATGACATAGCAGCATGTGTGATGGCGTAGTGCATAGAGCAGAAAGATTAATGACATAGCAGCATGTGTAATGACGTAGTGCCTAGAGCAGAAAGGTTAATGACATAGCAGCATGTGTGATGGCGTAGCACCTAGAGCAGAAAGATTAATGACATAGCAGCACGTGTGATGGTGTAGTGCCTATAGAGCAGAAAGGTTAATGACATAGCAGCATGTGTGATGGTGTAGTGCCTATAGAGCAGAAAGATTAATGACATAGCAGCAAGTGTGATGGTGTAGTGCCTATAGAGCAGAAAGGTTAATGACATAGCAGCATGTGTGATGGTGTAGTGCCTATAGAGCAGAAAGGTTAATGACATAGCAGCACGTGTGATGGTGTAGTGCATAGAGCAGAAAGGTTAATGACATAGCAACACATGTGATGGTGTAGTGCCTAGAGCAGAACGGTTAATGACATAGCAGCACATGTGATGGTGTAGTGCCTAGAGCAGAAAGATTAATGACATAGCAGCACGTGTGATGGTGTAGTGCCTAGAGCAGAAAGATTAATGACATAGCAGCACGTGTGATGATGTAGTGCCTATAGAGCAGAAAGGTTAATGACATAGCAGCATGTCTGATAGCGTAGTGCCTAGAGCAGAAAGATTAATGACATAGCAGCATGTGTGATGGTGTAGTGCCTATAGAGCAGAAAGATTAATGACATAGCAGCACGTGTGATGGTGTAGTGCCTAGTGCAGAAAGATTAATGACATAACAGCATGTGTGATGGCGTAGTGCCTAGAGCAGAAAGGTTAATGACATAGCAGCATGTGTGATGGTGTAGCACCTAGAGCAGAAAGATTAATGACATAGCAGCACGTGTGATGGTGTAGTGCCTAGTGCAGAAAGATTAATGACATAACAGCATGTGTGATGGTGTAGTGCCTAGAGCAGAAAGGTTAATGACATAGCAGCACTTGTAATGACGTAGTGCCTAGAGCAGAAAGGTTAATGACATAGCAGCACATGTGATGGTGTAGTGCCTAGAGCAGAAAGATTAATGACATAGCAGCATGTGTGATGGTGTAGTGCCTACAGCAGAAAGGTTAATGACATAGCAGCATGTGTGATGGTGTAGTGCCTTGAGCAGAAAGATTAATGACATAGCAGCATGTGTGATGGTGTAGTGCATATAGAGCAGAAAGATTAATGACATAGCGGCACGTGTGATGGCGTAGTGCCTTGAGCAGAAAGATTAATGACATAGCAGCACGTGTGATGGTGTAGTGCCTAGAGCAGAAAGGTTAATGACATAGCAGCATGTGTGATGGTGTAGTGGATATAGAGCAGAAAGATTAATGACATAGCGGCACGTGTGATGGCGTAGTGCCTTGAGCAGAAAGATTAATGACATAGCAGCACGTGTGATGGTGTAGTGCATAGAGCAGAAAGATTAATGACATAGCAGCATGTGTGATGGTGTAGTGCATATAGAGCAGAAAGATTAATGACATAGCGGCACGTGTGATGGTGTAGTGCCTAGAGCAGAAAGATTAATGACATAGCAGCATGTGCGATGGTGTAGTGCCTAGAGCAGAAAGATTAATGACATAGCAGCACATGTGATGGCGTAGTGCCTTGAGCAGAAAGATTAATGACATAGCAGCACGTGTGATGGTGTAGTGCCTAGAGCAGAAAGGTTAATGACATAGCAGCATGTGTGATGGCGTAGTGCATAGAGCAGAAAGATTAATGACATAGCAGCATGTGTAATGACGTAGTGCCTAGAGCAGAAAGGTTAATGACATAGCAGCATGTGTGATGGCGTAGCACCTAGAGCAGAAAGATTAATGACATAGCAGCACGTGTGATGGTGTAGTGCCTATAGAGCAGAAAGGTTAATGACATAGCAGCATGTGTGATGGTGTAGTGCCTATAGAGCAGAAAGATTAATGACATAGCAGCACGTGTGATGGTGTAGTGCTTATAGAGCAGAAAGGTTAATGACATAGCAGCATGTGTGATGGTGTAGTGCCTATAGAGCAGAAAGGTTAATGACATAGCAGCACGTGTGATGGTGTAGTGCCTAGAGCAGAAAGGTTAATGACATAGCAACACATGTGATGGTGTAGTGCCTAGAGCAGAACGGTTAATGACATAGCAGCATGTGCGATGGCGTAGTGCCTAGAGCAGAATGATTAATGACATAGCAGCATGTGTGATGGTGTAGTGCCTATAGAGCAGAAAGGTTAATGACATAGCAGCATGTGTGATGGTGTAGTGCCTACAGCAGAAAGCTTAATGGCATAGCAGCATGTGTGATAGCGTAGCGCCTACAGCAGAAAGATTAATGACATAGCAGCACGTGTGATGGTGTAGTGCCTAGAGCAGAAAGATTAATGACATAGCAGCACGTGTGATGGTGTAGTGCCTAGAGCAGAAAGATTAATGACATAGCAGCACGTGTGATGATGTAGTGCCTATAGAGCAGAAAGGTTAATGACATAGCAGCATGTGTGATAGCGTAGTGCCTAGAGCAGAAAGATTAATGACATAGCAGCATGTGTGATGGTGTAGTGCCTATAGAGCAGAAAGATTAATGACATAGCAGCACGTGTGATGGTGTAGTGCATAGAGCAGAAAGGTTAATGACATAGCAACACATGTGATGGTGTAGTGCCTAGAGCAGAACGGTTAATGACATAGCAGCATGTGCGATGGCGTAGTGCCTAGAGCAGAATGATTAATGACATAGCAGCACATGTGATGGCGTAGTGCCTTGAGCAGAAAGATTAATGACATAGCAGCATGTGTGATGGTGTAGTGCATAGAGCAGAAAGATTAATGACATAGCAGCATATGTAATGACGTAGTGCCTAGAGCAGAAAGGTTAATGACATAGCAGCATGTGTGATGGCGTAGCACCTAGAGCAGAAAGATTAATGACATAGCAGCACGTGTGATGGTGTAGTGCATAGAGCAGAAAGGTTAATGACATAGCAGCATGTGTGATGGCATAGTGCCTAGAGCACCATATAAAATGGCTCATTTTCATCTGATCCAGTCTATCTGTAGGCCGTACCAAGACGGTAGGCTGTAGACATATCAGTGACTCCTATATACCAGCTCTTGTCTATAAAACCACAAACATCATCGATACTCTTGTAACTAAAGTGTGAAAAAGTCTGATCCATAAAATGTCTCCTGGCATCAATTATAGGCCTAAAGATCCCTGAGACTTTGGGGACGACACCAGAGGGTGTATACATGTAGGCTTTTGTCTCACTTTAGCAAGTTTACCTGCCTTCAGCTCGCCTACCACAATTTTATTCATTTCGTCGTAGGCATTTACAGAAGCTAACTTACAACTAGGAGTCATCCGTGATTGGAGCATGAGGGTCAACGATCTTGAAGCCAAGGAGGACTCCATCCAACACAAAAAGTGTGTCGGGTTCTCAGGTGTCCTGACCGTAAACATGTCCGGGACCTCCCGACAGGAGCTCTCTCCAGCCATATGGAGACAACCAATAGCCTGCCAATTTATGCCTTGCTGTACAGTTCCATATTGAAATATGAGGTAAGCAGACAAGACCATGTATAACTTTGGACATGGGCATTGTCACAAAAGTATGACTGCCCTTTTATTAATAAACAGAAAAAAAAACAATAATAAGATCCACACAACATAAGGGTTTGTAGCCATGTTGCTCTCCCTGTGCTGGAGCGGTGAATGACCTGTTTACACCTAGGTCTGACTGACCAGCGCATATATGTGGCGCCCTCTGTCATCAATACTTGAATCAATGATTATGGATTCTACACAATAAGTCATTATACATATCCAGCATGTATACACTGTAATGATTTATAGCAAACGATCTCATCATTGAACAAAGACAAATCAAACCAACAGTCAGCATAATCACCATTTTGGATGTGGTCCACTGATTCCCTGCCTGCTCTGCTGACCTGCCCACCGCCCTGCAGGCCATTGCCAGTGACCAGTGGAGAAGCTGAAACTTGCGCTTGCTACTTCTAAAATTTTATTCTATACTACTTATACATTAACTTTGCCCACTAGTGCATTACTTGTAATATGGCGAATTTCTACCATCTTAACATTATTTTTACTACCTCTAATTCCATAAAAAGTGTTCAGGGCGAAAAGCTAACATGATGGGCGAAGCTGACATGCAACTTTCATTGGTCATTAGGGAAAACTCTGTATTTAAGAAAAAATAACTATGCAGGGTTTACCCAACATATGGAAAGTATACACATGCAAAATGTCCAAGTCCTCCTACAAAGAAAAAATAAAAATAGGTCCTTTGTCAGATTTCGCCCTCAGTTCTGCATCACTTCAGGAGACAAGGTCAGCAGTAGTTTTATGTTTAAATTTGGAGATTGAGGTTTTGGACTTTGCCTCTTTGGAAGGGTTACCTGTTGAGGGGATTCCACTGGTGAAAGAATCATGACAAGATTTGAATTTGAACAGGGTTGATAATACTATATCAAGGACAGGAGTAGAGTTTTTTTTAATAGTATCAATAATCAGTATTTGTCTTTTAAGAGTCTGACAGCAGAAAATAGGTACCATTTCACAGTTTTTATCAATAAAAAGGATATGTTTTTAGAAAAGAGATTATTCCCCTGTACGAGTCCCAAAATTTGGGATGGTGTCTGCATGGATTTTTATTATGCAGTGACGGATCCATGAATTGGAAAAAGGGGGGCGCGGCCCAAAAGGAGGGGGTGCACCACCTATTTTTGGACAAATTTTGGGGTCCAAAATATGTCGTTAAACTCTTAAGTACTGGGCAAAAGGGGGGCACGTGCCCCCATGCCCCCCTCGGCGCCTATAACCAGGTGAAAGGAGATCTGGGCCCCACATTAGGTGATGTGAAACCTGTACATATCAGGTAGCCTATAACCATGTGTTAGGAGATCTGGGCCCCACATTAGGTGATGTGAAACCTGTACATATCAGGTAGCCTATAACCATGTGATAGGAGATCTGGGCCCCACATTAGGTGATGTGAAACCTGTACATATCAGGTAGCCTATAACCATGTGATAGGAGATCTGGGCCCCACATTAGGTGATGTGAAACCTGTACATATCAGGCAGCCTATAGCCATGTGATAGGAGATCTGGGCCCCACATTAGGTGATGTGAAACATGTACATATCAGGTAGCCTATAACCATGTACATATCAGGTAGCCTATAACCATGTGACATGTACATATCAGGTAGCCTATAACCATGTGATAGGAGATCTGGGCCTCACATTAGGTGATGTGAAACCTGTACATATCAGGTAGCTTATAACAATGTGATAGGAGACCTGGGCCCCACATTAGGTGATGTGAAACCTGTACATATCAGGTAGCCTATAACCATGTGATAGGAGATCTGGGCCCCACATTAGGTGATGTGAAACCTGTACATATCAGGTAGCCTATAACCATGTACATATCAGGTAGCCTATAACCATGTGACATGTACATATCAGGTAGCCTATAACCATGTGATAGGAGATCTGGGCCCCACATTAGGTGATTTGAAACCTGTACATATCAGCTAGCCTATAACCATGTGATAGGAGATCTGGGCACCACGTTAGCAGATGTGAAACATGTCCATATCAGGTAGCTTATAACCATGTGATAGGAGATCTGGGCACCACGTTAGGTGATGTGAAACCTGTACATATCAGGTAGCCTATAACCATGTGATAGGAGATCTGGGCCCCACATTAGGTGATGTGAAACATGTCCATATCAGGTAGCTTATAACCATGTGATAGGAGATCTGGGCCCCACATTAGGTGATGTGAAACCTGTACATATCAGGTAGCCTATAACCATGTGATAGGAGATCTGGGATGGTGTCTACATGGATTGTTATTATGCAGTGACGGATCCATGAATTGGAAAAAGGGGGGCGCGGCCCAAAAGGAGGGGGTGCACCCCCTATTTTTGGACAAATTTTGGGGTCCAAAATATGTCGTTAAACTCTTAAGTACTGGGCAAAAGGGGGGCATTTGCCCCCATGCCCCCCTCGGCGCCTATAACCAGGTGAAAGGAGATCTGGGCCCCACATTAGGTGATGTGAAACCTGTACATATCAGGTAGCCTATAACCATGTGATAGGAGATCTGGGCCCCACATTAGGTGATTTGAAACCTGTACATATCAGGTAGCCTATAACCATGTGATAGGAGATCTGGGCCCCACATTAGGTGATGTGAAACCTGTACATATCAGGTAGCTTATAACAATGTGATAGGAGACCTGGGCCCCACATTAGGTGATGTGAAACCTGTACATATCAGGTAGCCTATAACCATGTGATAGGAGATCTGGGCCCCACATTAGGTGATGTGAAACCTGTACATATCAGGTAGCCTATAACCATGTGATAGGAGATCTGGGCCCCACATTAGGTGATGTGAAACATGTACATATCAGGTAGCCTATAACCATGTGATAGGAGATCTGGGCCCCACATTAGGTGATTTGAAACCTGTACATATCAGGTAGCCTATAACCATGTGATAGGAGATCTGGGCACCACGTTAGCAGATGTGAAACATGTCCATATCAGGTAGCTTATAACCATGTGATAGGAGATCTGGGCACCACGTTAGGTGATGTGAAACCTGTACATATCAGGTAGCCTATAACCATGTGATAGGAGATCTGGGCCCCACATTAGGTGATGTGAAACATGTCCATATCAGGTAGCCTATAACCATGTGATAGGAGATCTGGGCCCCACATTAGGTGATGTGAAACCTGTACATATCAGGTAGCCTATAACCATGTGATAGGAGATCTGGGCCCCACATTAGGTGATGTGAAACATGCCCATATCAGGTAGCCTATAAACATGTGATAGGAGATCTGGGCCCCACATTAGGTGATGTGAAACCTGTACATATCAGGTAGCCTATAACCATGTGATAGGAGATCTGGGCCCCACATTAGGTGATGTGAAACATGTCCATATCAGGTAACTTATAACCATGTGATAGGAGATCTGGGCCCCACATTAGGTGATGTGAAACCTGTACATATCAGGTAGCCTATAACCATGTGATAGGAGATCTGGGCCCCACGTTAGGTGATGTGAAACATGGATTGTTATCAGGTAGCCTATAACCATGTGATAGGAGATCTGGGCACCACGTTAGGTGCTGTGAAACATGTCCATATCAGGTAGACTATAACCAGGTGATAGGAGATCTAGGCACCACGTTAGGTGCTGTGAAACATGTCCATATCAGGTAGCCTATAACCATGTGATAGGAGATCTGGGCACCACGTTAGGTGATGTGAAGCATGGATTAATATCATGCGGCCTATAGTATACATGTGATAGGACTGTGATATAGAGATTTCAGCATCTCTATATGAAACACATGTACTTATTATGTAGCCTATATTATCCATGTGATAGGGCTGTGATATATGGTAACATCTCAATATGAAACACATGTACTTATCATGTAGCCTATAGAAACACATGTACTTATCATGTAGCCTATAGAAACACATGTACTTATCATGTAGCCTATAGAAACACATGTACTTATTATGTAGCCTATAGAAACACATGTACTTATCATGTAGCCTATAGAAACACATGTACTTATCATGTAGCCTACAGAAACACATGTACTTATTATGTAGCCTATAGAAACACAATACCTATTATGTAGCCTATAGAAACACATGTACTTATTATGTAGCCTATAGAAACACATGTACTTATCATGTATCCTATAGAAACACATGTACTTATTATGTAGCCTATAGAAACACATGTACTTATCATGTAGCCTATAGAAACACATGTACTTATCATGTAGCCTATAGAAACACATGTACTTATCATGTAGCCTATAGAAACACATGTACTTATTATGTAGCCTATAGAAACACATGTACTTATTATGTAGCCTATAGAAACACAATACTTATCATGTAGCCTATAGAAACACATGTACTTATCATGTAGCCTATAGAAACACATGTACTTATTAGGTAGCCTATAGAAACACATGTACTTATTATGTAGCCTATAGCATCCATGTGATAGGACTGTGATATAGAGATTTTAGCATCTCTATATGAAACACATGTACTTATTATGTAGCCTATAGAAACACATGTACTTATTATGTAGCCTATAGAAACACATGTACTTATTATGTAGCCTATAGAAACACAATACTTATCATGTATCCTATAGAAACACATGTACTTATCATGTAGCCTATAGAAACACATGTACTTATCATGTATCCTATATAAAACACATGTACTTATTATGTAGCCTATAGAAACACATGTACTTATCATGTATCCTATAGAAACACATGTACTTATCATGTAGCCTATATGTAGAAACACATGTACTTATCATGTAGCCTATAGAAACACATGTTCTTATTATGTAGCCTATAAAAATACATGTACTTATTATGTAGCCTATATATAGAAACACATGTACTTATCATGTAGCCTATAGAAACACATGTACTTATTATGTAGCCTATAGAAACACATGTACTTATCATGTAGCCTATAGAAACACATGTACTTATCATGTAGCCTATAGAAACACATGTACTTATTATGTAGCCTATAGAAACACATGTACTTATTATGTAGCCTATAGCATCCATGTGATAGGACTGTGATATAGAGATTTTAGCATCTCTATATGAAACACATGTACTTATTATGTAGCCTATAGAAACACATGTACTTATTATGTAGCCTATAGAAACACATGTACTTATTATGTATCCTATAGAAACACATGTACTTATTATGTAGCTTATAGAAACACATGTACTTATTAGGTAGCCTATGGAAACACATGTACTTATCATGTAGCCTATAGAAACACATGTACTTATCATGTAGCCTATAGAAACACATGTACTTATCATGTAGCCTATAGAAACACATGTACTTATCATGTAGCCTATAGAAACACATGTACTTATTATGTAGCCTATAGAAACACATGTACTTATCATGTAGCCTATAGAAACACATGTACTTATCATGTAGCCTATAGAAACACATGTACTTATCATGTAGCCTATAGAAACACATGTACTTATTATGTAGCCTATATATAGAAACACATGTACTTATCATGTAGCCTATAGAAACACATGTACTTATCATGTAGCCTATAGAAACACATGTACTTATTATGTAGCCTATAGAAACACATGTACTTATCATGTAGCCTATAGAAACACATGTACTTATCATGTAGCCTATAGAAACACATGTACTTATCATGTAGCCTATAGAAACACATGTACTTATCATGTAGCCTATAGAAACACATGTACTTATTATGTAGCCTATAGAAACACATGTACTTATCATGTAGCCTATAGAAACACATGTACTTATCATGTAGCCTATAGAAACACATGTACTTATCATGTAGCCTATAGAAACACATGTACTTATCATGTAGCCTATATGTAGAAACACATGTACTTATTATGTAGCCTATAGAAACACATGTACTTATCATGTAGCCTATAGAAACACATGTACTTATCATGTAGCCTATAGAAACACATGTACTTATTATGTAGCCTATATATAGAAACACATGTACTTATCATGTAGCCTATAGAAACACATGTACTTATCATGTAGCCTATAGAAACACATGTACTTATCATGTAGCCTATAGAAACACATGTACTTATTATGTAGCCTATAGAAACACATGTACTTATCATGTAGCCTATAGAAACACATGTACTTATCATGTAGCCTATAGAAACACATGTACTTATCATGTAGCCTATAGAAACACATGTACTTATCATGTAGCCTATATATAGAAACACATGTACTTATTATGTAGCCTATAGAAACACATGTACTTATTATGTAGCCTATAGAAACACATGTACTTATCATGTAGCCTATAGAAACACATGTACTTATCATGTAGCCTATAGAAACACATGTAATTATCATGTAGCCTATAGAAACACATGTACCTATTATGTAGCCTATATATAGAAACACATGTACTTATCATGTAGCCTATATATAGAAACACATGTACTTATTATGTAGCCTATAGAAACACATGTACTTATTATGTAGCCTATAGAAACACATGTACTTATCATGTAGCCTATAGAAACACATGTACTTATCATGTAGCCTATAGAAACACATGTACTTATTATGTAGCCTATATATAGAAACACATGTACTTATTATGTAGCCTATAGAAACACATGTACTTATTATGTAGCCTATAGAAACACATGTACTTATCATGTAGCCTATAGAAACACATGTACTTATCATGTAGCCTATAGAAACACATGTACTTATCATGTAGCCTATAGAAACACATGTACTTATTATGTAGCCTATATATAGAAACACATGTACTTATCATGTAGCCTATAGAAACACATGTACTTATCATGTAGCCTATAGAAACACATGTACTTATCATGTAGCCTATATGTAGAAACACATGTACTTATCATGTAGCCTATAGTATACACGTGATAGAGGAGAGTAGTGGAGATGGCGGCCCCACGTGTTGGATGTTGTTGTCGTACACACACAGACAGTATACAGGATGATGGTACATCAGAACAGGTACACTGTGTTAATAATATATCTATACATAAACCACATTATTATATATACCCTGTATATATGTATGTATGTTTAAGTTTGAGGTATGGGGATATGGTGTGTGTAGTGTACAGTAACTTTCACTGCTCCATGATAACGCTAGCCACCGCCCCCTGATACACTAACCTATATCTACACACTGAGTGTATGTTCTACCACCTCTGTAGGCCGACACAGTAAAAGATAACTGTTAAATCTACCAGGGACCCTTGTCAAACTGAACAGTGAACCTCTGCAGCGGTACAAGGAACCTCTGTGAAAATAATGACATCTCTACGAAAGTAATGACAGATCTCTGGCAACTTTGGAAGGAGGATTCCATTGTTATTTCAAAAACACTTTTTTTTACGGTGTACTGCTTTGTGTGCTGACTGGGTGTGTGAGTGGTGTGTGTGCTGGCTGTGTGTGAGTGGTGTGTGTGCTGAATGTGTGTGTGAGAGGTGTGTGTGCTGAATGTGTGTGTGGGTGGTGTGTGTGCTGACTGTGTGTGTGAGTGGTGTGTGTGCTGACTGGGTGTGTGAGTGGTGTGTGTGCTGACTGTGTGTGTGAGTGGTGTGTGTGCTGACTGTGTGTGTGAGAGGTGTGTGTGCTGACTGGGTGTGTGAGTGGTGTGTGTGCTGACTGGGTGTGTGAGTGGTGTGTGTGCTGACTGTGTGTGAGTGGTGTGTGTGCTGACTGTGTGTGAGTGGTGTGTGTGCTGACTGGGTGTGTAAGTGGTGTGCGTGCTGACTGGGTGTGTGAGTGGTGTGTGCTGACTGTGTGTGAGTGGTGTGTGTCCTGACTGTATGTGAGTGGTGTGTGTGCTGACTGGGTGTGTGAGTGGTGTGTGTGCTGACTGTGTGTGTGAGTGGTGTGTGTGCTGACTGGGTGTGTGAGTGGTGTGTGTGCTGACTGGGTGTGTGAGTGGTGTGTGTGCTGAATGTGTGTGAGAGGTGTGTGTGCTGAATGTGTGTGTGGGTGGTGTGTGTGCTGACTGTGTGTGAGTGGTGTGTGTGCTGACTGGGTGTGTGAGTGGTGTGTGTGCTGGTTGTGTGTGTGAGTGGTGTGTGTGCTGACTGGGTGTGTGAGTGGTGTGTGTGCTGACTGTGTGTGTGAGTGGTGTGTGTGCTGACTGTGTGTGAGTGGTGTGTGTGCTGGCTGTGTGTGAGTGGTGTGTGTGCTGACTGGGTGTGTGAGTGGTGTGTGTGCTGACTGTGTGTGAGTGGTGTGTGTGCTGACTGGGTGTGTGAGAGGTGTGTGTGCTGACTGGGTGTGTGAGTGGTGTGTGTGCTGGCTGGGTGTGTGAGAGGTGTGTGTGCTGGCTGTGTGTGAGTGGTGTGTGTGCTGACTGGTGGTGTGTGTGCTGACTGGGTGTGTGAGTGGTGTGTGTGCTGACTGGGTGTGTGAGTGGTGTGTGTGCTGGCTGTGTGTGAGTGGTGTGTGTACTGACTGGGTGTGTGAGTGGTGTGTGTGCTGACAGGGGGTGTGAGTGGTGTGTGTGTGCTGACTGGGTGTGTGAGTGGTGTGTGTGCTGACTGGGTGTGTGAGTGGTGTGTGTGCTGGCTGTGTGTGAGTGGTGTGTGTGCTGACTGGGTATGTGAGTGGTGTGTGTGCTGACTGGGTGTGTGAGTGGCTGAGTGAGTGTGTAAGGGGAGACTTAGGGACGCCCAGATAACAGAAAGTGACCAATCCAATATCCAGGGCTCTGTTACTCCAGGTTTAGTATTTGAATGCATATTGTACATCAAATTAGGACAGAACTGTCAAATTCAAGCCCAAAATGCCCCGTATAGCATCTCCTTGATCTCAGGGTGCGCATTATAAGCAGGACGCAGCTCATACATACAGGGTGGCAGTAAATTCTTTGAGGCTGGAACCGTCAGTAAACAAATCTCAGTATGCATGGCACCCATCATCTAGATTGGGCATGGTGGTTCCAAAACTTCCCTCTTTTTTCCAAAGTGTAAAATGATTTCTATTGGGATCCTACTTATAAACCTGTTTTTCCTCAAAATGGGTCGAACTGCAGGGTTCACTATTCTTTGTCCTAGTAGCTGTGGTGTTATATACTGAAATCCTTCTCTACATTCATTAAATACATTTATACATTATTCACCACTGTAAACCTTGACCACACTGTACCATCATACCGCAACAACTTGTTAACACAATATACTAGAGGTACACATACCAACACTAGGGCTGCGTCAGTCACTCTTGGTATATACGCTCTGTGTCCAGTCCTTAAGGGAGATCAGCATACGCCACCATAGCATCAGCTGATGTAGCTTAAGACTCTGTACAATATTCTGGAACACATACATCTTTACTGTTAACTGATACAATGTCTTGTCCTGACGATCATGTATATCTAATAGCTATCACAGACTATTAGAATATAGTAATAAAAGGAACCAATCAGTGCACAGTGATCTAGGTCAGGCACCATCTTGTTTCACTGAGAGTCAGATTATTTAGATGAATACACAATTCTCTTTTGTTTTGAGTAAAGCAGTTCATCGACTGACATATTCCTCACCTACAGAACCCGTTACTACATGACGTATCACGTCACCATGACAACCATCTGCCACATAAGGACTACGAGGTAAGATACATCATGTTACAAACTCTGGATTAATTAAGAAGGCCTATAAGCTACAGTTACAAACTCTGAATTAGTTAACAAGGACTATAAGCTACAGTTACAAACTCTGAATTAATTAACAAGGACTATAAGCTACAGTTACAAAATCTGAATTAATTAACAAGGACTATAAGCTACAGTTACAAACTCTGAATTAATTAACAAGGACTACAAGCTACAGTTACAAACTCTGAATTAATTAACAAGAACTATAAGCTAAAGTTACAAACTCTGAATTAATTAACAAGGACTATAAGCTACAGTTACAAACTCTGAATTAATTAACAAGGACTATAAGCTACAGTTAGAAACTCTGAATTAATTAACAAGGACTATAAGCTACAGTTACAAACTCTGAATTAATTAACAAGGACTACAAGCTACAGTTACAAACTCTGAATTAATTAACAAGAACTATAAGCTAAAGTTACAAACTCTGAATTAATTAACAAGGACTATAAGCTACAGTTACAAACTCTGAATTAATTAACAAGGACTATAAGCTACAGTTAGAAACTCTGAATTAATTAACAAGGACTATAAGCTACAGTTACAAACTCTGAATTAATTAACAAGAACTATAAGCTACAGTTACAAACTCTGAATTAATTAACAAGGACTATAAGCTACAGTTACAAACTCTGAATCAATTAACAAGAACTATATGCCACAGTTACAAACTCTGAATTAATTAACAAGGACTATAAGCTACAGTTACAAACTCTGAATCAATTAACAAGAACTATATGCCACAGTTACAAACTCTGAATTAATTAACAAGGACTATAAGCTACAGTTAAAACATCTGTATGACAAGTATTCATACTTATTACACAGGGATTTGATTCTTCTTACATCAATTACAATACAGTCAGAACCCCTTAAACTGACACACAACATAGGTGACTTAAGATATCTAATATACTTTTTACATGATTATGTCTCTATTCTGATTTCCTCCCTTTGTGTGTGATCATAATGTTATATAGAATTTAACTACTAAGAACATACAAAACAGACGCTGAATCTAACTAATGGTACAATGTACCCTGTATTCACATTCAGTATTTACAATGTACCCTGTATTCACATTCAGTATTTACAATGTACCCTGTATTCACATTCAGTATTTACAATCTACCCTGTATTCACATTCAGCATTTACAATCTACCCTGTATTCACATTCAGCTTTTATAATTTACCCTGTATTCACATTCAGCATTTACAATGTACCCTGTATTCACATTCAGTATTTACAATCTACCCTGTATTCACATTCAGCTTTTACAATGTACCCTGTATTCACATTCAGCTTTTACAATTTACCCTGTATTCACATTCAGTATTTACAATCTACCCTGTATTCCCATTTAGTATTTACAATCTACCCTGTATTCACATTCAGTATTTACAATCTATCCTGTATTCCCATTCAGTATTTACAATCTACCCTGTATTCACATTCAGCATTTACAATCTACCCTGTATTCACATTCAGCTTTTACAATTTACCCTGTATTCACATTCAGTATTTACAATCTACCCTGTATTCCCATTCAGTATTTAGAATCTACCCTTTATTCACATTCAGTATTTACAATCTACCCTGTGTTCACATTCAGTATTTACAATGTACCCTGTATTCACATTCAGTATTTACAATCTACCCTGTATTCACATTCAGCATTTACAATCTACCCTGTATTCACATTCAGCTTTTACAATCTACCCTGTATTCACATTCAGCTTTTACAGTCTACCCTGTATTCACATTCAGTATTTACAATCTACCCTGTATTCACATTCAGCATTTACAATCTACCCTGTATTCACATTCAGTATTTACAATGTACCCTGTATTCACATTCAGTATTTACAATGTACCCTGTATTCACATTCAGCATTTACAATCTACCCTGTATTCACATTCAGCATTTACAATCTACCCTGTATTCACATTCAGTATTTACAATCTACCCTGTATTCCCATTCAGTATTTACAATGTACCCTGTATTCACATTCAGCATTTACAATCTACCCTGTATTCACATTCAGCATTTACAATCTACCCTGTATTCACATTCAGTATTTACAATGTACCCTGCATTCACATTCAGTATTTACAATCTACCCTGTATTCACATTCAGTATTTACAATGTACCCTGTATTCCCATTCAGTATTTACAATCTACCCTGTATTCACATTCAGCATTTACAATCTACCCTGTATTCACATTCAGCTTTTATAATTTACCCTGTATTCACATTCAGCATTTACAATGTACCCTGTATTCACATTCAGTATTTACAATCTACCCTGTATTCACATTCAGCTTTTACAATGTACCCTGTATTCACATTCAGCTTTTACAATTTACCCTGTATTCACATTCAGTATTTACAATCTACCCTGTATTCCCATTTAGTATTTACAATCTACCCTGTATTCACATTCAGTATTTACAATCTACCCTGTATTCCCATTCAGTATTTACAATCTACCCTGTATTCACATTCAGCATTTACAATTTACCCTGTATTCACATTCAGCTTTTACAATTTACCCTGTATTCACATTCAGTATTTACAATCTACCCTGTATTCCCATTCAGTATTTAGAATCTACCCTTTATTCACATTCAGTATTTACAATCTACCCTGTATTCACATTCAGTATTTACAATGTACCCTGTATTCACATTCAGTATTTACAATGTACCCTGTATTCACATTCAGCATTTACAATCTACCCTGTATTCCCATTCAGTATTTAGAATCTACCCTTTATTCACATTCAGCATTCACAATCTACCCTGTATTCACATTCAGTATTTACAATCTACCCTGTATTCACATTCAGCATTTACAATGTACCCTGTATTCACATTCAGCTTTTACAATCTACCCTGTATTCACATTCAGCTTTTACAGTCTACCCTGTATTCACATTCAGCATTTACAATCTACCCTGTATTCACATTCAGCTTTTACAGTCTACCCTGTATTCACATTCAGTATTTACAATCTACCCTGTATTCACATTCAGTATTTACAATCTACCCTGTATTCACATTCAGCATTTACAATCTACCCTGTATTCACATTCAGCATTTACAATCTACCCTGTATTCACATTCAGTATTTACAATGTACCCTGTATTCACATTCAGTATTTACAATGTACCCTGTATTCACATTCAGCATTTACAATCTACCCTGTATTCACATTCAGTATTTTATGCTGTCATAATCTTTATCTATATATACAACACACCATATATGGAGATCCTATATTCTATATTTATATACAACACACCATATATGGAGGTCCTATATTCTATATTTATATATACAACACACCATATATGGAGGTCCTATATTCTATATTTATATATACAACACACCATATATGGAGGTCCTATATTCTATATTTATATATACAACACACCATATATGGAGGTCCTATATTCTATATTTATATATACAACACACCAAATATGGAGGTCCTATATTCTATATTTATATATACAACACACCATATATGGAGGTCCTATATTCTATATTTATATATACAACACACCATATATGGAGGTCCTATATTCTATATTTATATACAACACACCATATATGGAGGTCCTATATTCTATATTTATATATACAACACACCATATATGGAGGTCCCATATTCTATATTTATATATACAACACACCATATATGGAGATCCTATATTCTATATTTATATACAACACACCATATATGGAGGTCCTATATTCTATATTTATATACAACACACCAAATATGGAGGTCCTATATTCTATATTTATATATACAACACACCAAATATGGAGGTCCTATATTCTATATTTTATATTTATATATACAACACACCATATATGGAGATCCTATATTCTATATTTATATACAACACACCATATATGGAGGTCCTATATTCTACATTTATATATACAACACACCATATATGGAGATCCTATATTCTATGTTTATATATACAACACACCATATATGGAGATCCTATATTCTATGTTTATATATACAACACACCATATATGGAGATCCTATTTTTATGTTTATATATTACACAGAGCCTGGATTATGACCGCTGTTACAATACACCATATATGGAGATGATAGAAGAGAAGCGCAAACAGGACAAGGTAAGTGACAGTAAAACCCTTCATATAAGCCGCAGCTTGTAGACCATTCAAGACCCTTGATGAAGCTTAACACCTCCAGGAACTCAGGTTGTGGCTGATGCATTAGGTTTTACTCACATACACTCAAAAACTGGAAGATCCGAAACTAGTCAATAGTGACGACCTTAGGTGGTCAAAATGACAACCTATGGTCGTCAACCTAACAACCTGAGTCGTCAGGTTGACGACACTGTATTGTCAGTATTGACAAGTCTCAGATCTTCTAGGTTTTGATTGTAGACTATGGTGAAGAATGGCAACCCCTATTGTTGCTTATGATAAAGTGATGACGTCAGGGTGTGGCTTATACACAGGTTTTACAATAACAAAAATACAAATATAAACAATTAACTATCTAAGGGTCGACATCATGAAACAATGTAGTGGGGAGTCTGCTCACCACACTAGATTGGTGCATCGTGCAGACCTAACAGCACTAGATTGGTGCATCATGCAGACCTAACAGCACTAGATTGGTGCATCATGCAGACCTAACAGCACTAGATTGGTGCATCATGCAGACCTAACAGCACTAGATTGGTGCATCATGCAGACCTAACAGCACTAGATTGGTGCATCGTACAGACCTAACAGCACTAGATTGGTGCATCGTGCAGACCTAACAGCACTAGATTGGTGCATCATGCAGACCTAACAGCACTAGATTGGTGCATCATGCAGACCTAACAGCACTAGATTGGTGCATCGTGCAGACCTAACAGCACTAGATTGGTGCATCATACAGACCTAACAGCACTAGATTGGTGCATCATACAGACCTAACAGCACTAGATTGGTGCATCATGCAGACCTAACAGCACTAGATTGGTGCATCGTGCAGACCTAACAGCACTAGATTGGTGCATCGTACAGACCTAACAGCACTAGATTGGTGCATCGTGCAGACCTAACAGCACTTGATTGGTGCATCTTGCAGACCTAACAGCACTAGATTGGTGCATCGTGCAGACCTAACAGCACTAGATTGGTGCATCATACAGACCTAACAGCACTAGATTGGTGCATCGTGCAGACCTAACAGCACTTGATTGGTGCATCGTGCAGACCTAACAGCACTTGATTGGTGCATCATACAGACCTAACAGCACTAGATTGGTGCATCGTGCAGACCTAACAGCACTAGATTGGTGCATTATGTAGACCTAACAGCACTAGATTGGTGCATCGTGCAGACCTAACAGCACTAGATTGGTGCATCATGCAGACCTAACAGCACTAGATTGGTGCATTATGTAGACCTAACAGCACTAGATTGGTGCATCATGCAGACCTAACAGCACTTGATTGGTGCATTATGTAGACCTAACAGCACTAGATTGGTGCATTATGCAGACCTAACAGCACTAGATTGGTGCATCATGCAGACCTAACAGAAGTGCACCAATCCTAGAGGAGAATTATGGTGTGTGAATGCAGCCCTGACAAGTTGTCCCTCGAGCTTAATTTATGTATCGTTGCAAACAATAGGTATGTACTAAAAACCTGGAAGGTCCAGAACTCGTCAGTGGTGACATCTTTAGGTCCTCAGATTGACAATACCTAAACTACTTTAGGTGGTCGAAATGATGACTTTAGGGAGTGATCATTTTTTAACAACAGGGGGGGGGCAGTGGGTTTGAGGGGGGGGGGTCAGAATTTTTTCAACCCCTTGACCGGGGGGGGGGCGTCAGAAATTTTTCAATACCTCTGATGGGGGGGGTCAAAATAATTTCACCTGTTTTCAGTGGAAAACCCCGCGCCTTACTATAGGCTAAAAGGGGACGTCCGCACGCGATTTTTGTCCCTTATGGGGGGGTCGAAAAAATTTTAATCCCTAAAGAGGGGGGCTCGAAATTCTTTTTGCGCGTCCGCGCGCAAACCCACCAGCCCCCCCCTGTTGTTAAAAAATTATCACTCCCTTAGCTTGTCATTATAAAGTCGGCGTGAGAATACTGACAAGTCCTCATCCTGACGCCTCAGGTCATCAAGATGTCGACCTGAAGTCGTCATCTTGATGACCTAAGGTTGTAGATTTAGGTATTGTCAACCTGAGGACCTGAAGTCGTCACCACTGATGATTTTCAGACCTTCCAGGTTTTCAGTGTGATGTATTATAGCCGGGATTATAGCCCACTGAAGGCCGTCAACCTGTTGGGGGTTTGTTGTACACGTTAGTACAGTACCAAACTGGCTAGATGTATTAATGAACAACGTAGTTTTCTTTAAAAAGAGCCTTGTATACTCAGTATATATATATATATATATATATATATATATATATATATATATATATATATATATATACATCCTATCCTGGTATAATGTGTCTATTGTTTGTAAAATAGACTCACTAAACACATCTCCATATTTCAGCATTTTCTGGCTAAGATGGAGGTGCTGCGCTGGGTGCTCATGTTCTTAATAGGCTTCTTAACCGCTATGGTAAGTGTGACTAGCAGCATCGGCAGTATTCGGTCTGTTCTATATATATGATTTAATTTAGTGTTTTGTGTACATCAATGTGTGGTTTTACTGATTGAGTTACATGCTGGAATTGTCATATTCTGTATGTTCATGGGGTGGAGGATTTGCTGGGTTGATTGTATGTTGTCTACAAAAGTCTGAGGATACTCAGCATTTTTCTCATTTCTTTCTTTTTTTTGGGGGGGGGGAGGGGGTGTTTTTGGGGTGCATACATCCTTTTCATTTGTGCATTTAAAATATATAGAAATAGTCCTATAGAAATGTGACAGTCATTGAGACATAGAATAGAGAATCCAGTGCTAATTCACAAAATTCACACCAGGTGTCAGCAATGAACCTGATGTCCATTCCCCCATACAATAGTTCCTGTGGTCACCTGTAGAGGGCCCCATCACCACTGAATAGAGGAGCTGTATAGGATTCTGTTTTAGGTCTCATAGAAGGAATTGGTTCTGCACTATGATTTAATATAGCACAAAACACGATAGCACCCATTGGAACATGTTCATTTTCTAAAAATCACCCCAGAATTAATAGATACATCCTTTCTTTATAATATAGGCTGACTTAAAATATTAATTGACCACAAAAATTTTGAGCACTGGACTATTGCATAAAAACACCCTGATTCTGCCTAAATCTGCACTGAATAAAATGTTGATTCACTATTTCAAATTTAACCTTTGAAAAAATGGGTAAGCACTTTGAGAAATGCCCTCCTGGTATTTTATCCAAAGCAGCAAATGTTCAACAACATGTACACGTGGGTGAATGGCAGAGAAAGTGCACATATCTGGTGCACACAGTACAGAAAGATAAAAGTCAAGATAACATTACAAAAGTGTATTATATTGATAACGCAACATCTTGGCCATATGAAAACCCCTGGTGGACTGGCTTCCTCCAAGAACTGCAGTTTTTATTCATGGCCAACTGGATATCAGCGAATTTTGTGAGGCGTCTGTGACGAAAACTCTTGGATTGCTCTAAAACAAGTTAGGACAATCACAGCAACTTGAAATTTGGGCTGCAAGTAGCTATTACTAACTGGATTAAGCATACAAGAGTGCAAAACTGTATCTTTAAATTTTTTTTGTGAGAGCCCGGACATAATTATCAAAATATTGAAAAATTGGACAATTTTATCTTCAAATCACTAACTTTACTGTAGTTCTGTCAATAATGCCCTGATTAGATCCAGAATTGCTCTAACTAATCCTCATTATGTCTAGTTTGGGGAAAATAAAACAGTAGAGGCCTCACTAAAACCAATTTTGTACCCTTGAGTGTTGAATATCTGCCGAAGTGGAAAAAAGTGAGGAAAATCCAAATTTCACACAGGTAAAGGGGCCCCCAAAAGGTTTTTTTCAGCAATTGCAAAGCTGCTCTGTACCAAAATGGACTTAGGCTAGGGGCATCTTGTGGTAAAGTATTAGTTGGTTATATGGACTGAAAATATTTTTTGGGGGGGAAAATGTTGAAATGAGGCGTCTGTGACGAAAACTAAAAATGCAATAAATTTAGATAAATATGCTGGAAATGTAATTATTTTAGGTCAGGACATTGAATAATAATGTATCATAGTCTACCAAGAATAAATATTGTATAGATGATGCTTTACAAGATTACAAGAACAGAATTTCATTTCTGTCGGAGGCGTCTGTGACGAAAACTCATTTCTGCGCTTTGGTGCTTGTTGTGGCCAAATAAGTAATGGGATTTTAATTATAACACACACAATTGATGAAGAGGAGTACAAAACATCATATCAACCACAGAAAAGTAAATTGAATACCCTCTTTTTATGTACAGGTAGGGATTTCTGGAGCAATTTGAGGCAATTTTAGGTCAAACACAATTTTAGACCCACCAACTCTTGAATAAAATCAACAGAACATGTAGCAAATGCCCTAAAATAATTGGGGCACATCATAATTGCACATTTCAATCCATTTTTGACCTTAGGGCAGCATATGGTGCTCGCCAGAGAGAATTTTGTTCAACAGGAGTTTTCGTCACAGACGCCTCACGAATATGAGTCTGTATCAAATATCGCCCAAAATCAACATGGCAGCCACCTGCCAAGTCCAAGAGGCTTGCTGATTCAATCAAGCTATACTGTTTTCATCAAAATAAGACCAAATTATCCACATCTAACCACATCAGCAAGTACTAGGGGATATAATCTTTGGACTGCGAACAGAGAATCTTCAGAAAATCTTTGATAAACAACAAGTTGTAACACTTATTTGACAAAAACAAGGCTCTCCCAAGTAATTGACTTCCACTGGGTAACAGCAGATGATTTTGACTTTGCAACAAACAAAATCTTGAGGCGTCTGTGACGAAAACCCCCTATATGAGAAATGGTACTCAAAATGCTACACTGGAGGCCCACAGCCTACCAATGCTTGTCAGAATTGATAAGCTGGCTGTGATGGTTGATATGACTTGTAAGAAACACAAATAGATACTTAAATAAATTAGCAACATTATAACATGTACTTGAGGCGTCTGTGACGAAAACCCAGTCCACATGGACATTCTGACCCACAAATCAGGGACCATTTGACCGATGGCTAAAATCTTTATATCAACTTCACCCCTTTATAAGTTCTTTATGTGACATGTAATAGAGACATTATATCACTATTATTGATAAAGTTATTCTGACCTAAGAGTTATTGTCACAGACGCCTCAAAGAGTAAAATTCCACACATGAGTGACCATAGTAAAAAATTCTCAATCAACATCCACCTAAACTGACTAAAATAGTGTAGGCCTAATATATGCCTAATACCACAGGCAATTTTGGATGGGTTTCTAGTCTTTGAGTGAACAATAGGACATGTGCAAAATGACATAAACTGCAAAAAAATAGAATTTTTAGTGATTTTGGGACTTTGGGTCACCTTAACTCAAAGAATTTTTACCCGACAGACACAAATGGATATTTTTCTGAAAGGCTAGAATGTCTTCTGTCAGATGAGACCATGGAAGACAAGATTGGATAAGCATAATTTATTCTATGGCTGCATAAAGGCCAAAAACCATGGTTTTCCAGGTTTTGTACACTTATTCTGACACTGACCCGTGTAGTGGTTTTATATTTATTGGCATTATTTTCAACATGGTTATTGACCATTCAGTGTGCCTCCAGTATTCACTTCTGACCACAATCGTATATGACTTCCCGTTTTCTATGGGATTTCCTTCACTGAGACCTTTTGTGTCCCCTGACAGACATTATTATTGCACACTTGGTACATACCTTAAATTCAGGGCTTCATGCCATCTGGTCCACTGGCTCCGAAAAACACAATTTCTCCATGAATAGAACATTGAGAGGATAATGATGTATTGTCCATCCAATAGACATTGTGCAGACAGGGTAGGGGTAAGGGTACGGGTAAGCATTTGGCTGCTCAACGTGATGGGGAAAATCCCATTAGACAGAGAAATTCCCTTGTGTGGTAAAACGCCTCCGCAGGCTAGTAGAAAGCAATGAATGGTCAAATGTTGTATGGGCTGAATGGCCCACATATTTCATGGGAAATCAGGAAACTTACGGCATCCCCCTTAAGTTGAACATGTATTTTGTATTTGTTTCTTTGCAGGTGGCGCTCTTCATTGACAGCATCGTGACCTTGCTGTTTAAACTAAAGTTTGGAACTGTTGACAACTGTATCCTTTACCTGAGAATGGAATAAGAAGCAGTATGTGATCTTTACATACTAAACATATAAGGCATGCCTTATAAATCATTTCAGAGGTCTACTTGCATCTACTTCAGCTTATAGAGGGCTTATAAAGGGGTTTTATATAGATCATAGTTAGGAATGGCAACTTTTTTACACCCAAATGTTTCTAATAGCTTATTGTCCAACTATATAAGACTGAGGCTTTTTTTGCAGTGTTTATTGACTTGTATATATGTATTTTAATCCCTCCTATTGTACCTTGACACTTGTACTTAGCCATAGACTACTGTTCCAAGGAGGGCTGCTTGGTTCTGTCGTTGTTGATGTTGCTTGGCTTTAATATCCTCTTCGTCATCATTGCTGCTGTCATCACTGCATTTGAGGTGAGGAATGTTTAGTGATCTTTGTTCGAATCCCTCACGACCATGTGGTAAAATCTTGTTAGATTATGTCTGAAAGATGTAGCTGGCCCTTTGCCCGGAATGCATCATGCCCATAGGTCGGCATGATGCGCTCCTGCAGTGCTGGCATACAGACTCACAAGCACGTCATTGAGCTGCACCCATTTCAGGCTCCTGGGTGGTACACTTACAGCCGATAGCGGTCAGCGATACATTAACACAGTCACATGGTACACTTACAGCCAATAGCAGCCAGGGATACATTAACACAGTCACATGGTACACTCTCAGCCAATAGCAGCCAGGGATACATTAACACAGTCACATGGTACACTTACAGCCAATAGCAGCCAGGGATACATTAACACAGTCACATGGTACACTCTCAGCCAAATGCAGCCAGGAATACATTAACACAGTCACATGGTACACTTACAGCCAATAGCAGCCAGGGATACATTAACACAGTCACATGGTACACTTACAGCCAATAGCAGCCAGGGATACATTAACACAGTCACAAGGTACACTCTCAGCCAAATGCAGCCAGGAATACATTAACACATTCACATGGTACACTTACAGCCAATAGCAGCCAGGGATACACTAACACAGTCACATGGTACACTTTCAGCCAATAGCAGCCAGGGATACACAAACACAGTCACATGGTACACTTACAGCCAATAGCAGCCAGGGATACACTAACACAGTCACATGGTACACTTACAGGCAATAGCGGTCAGCGATACATTAACACAGTCACATGGTACACTTTCAGCCAATAGCAGTCAGCGATACATTAACACAGTCACATGGTACACTTACAGCCAATAGCAGCCAGGGATACATTAACACAGTCACATGGTACACTTACAGCCAATAGCAGCCAGGGATACATTAACACAGTCACATGGTACACTCTCAGCCAAATGCAGCCAGGAATACATTAACACAGTCACATGGTACACTTACAGCCAATAGCAGCCAGGGATACATTAACACATTTACATGGTACACTTACAGCCAATAGCAGCCAGGGATACACTAACACAGTTACATGGTACACTTTCAGCCAATAGCAGCCAGGGATACACAAACACAGTCACATGGTACACTTACAGCCAATAGCAGCCAGGGATACACTAACACAGTCACATGGTACACTTACAGGCAATAGCGGTCAGCGATACATTAACACAGTCACATGGTACACTTTCAGCCAATAGCAGTCAGCGATACATTAACACAGTCACATGGTACACTTACAGCCAATAGCAGCCAGGGATACACTAACAAAGTCACATGGTACACTTACAGCCAATAGCAGCCAGGGATACACTAACACAGTCACATGGTACACTTTCAGCCAATAGCAGCCAGGGATACAATAACACTGTCACATGGTACACTTTCAGCTAATAGCGGTCAGCGATACATTAATAACACAGTCACATGGTACACTTTCAGCCAATAGCGGCGGGGTCAGGGATACCAGAGATAAAGTGTTACCTGAATGGAGTAAAGATCCCGCGTGTTGTCCGCTTCAAGACGCTCTGTGCCAAGGTCATTGGGGTGCTGTTCAGTGTGGCTGGAGGTAGGTAGAGAGCTGATATGATACTGATAAATCACTAAAAACCGGGATCTTTTTAAATAACACAGTGTTTATGTGCTTACAGCCAATAGTGGCTTCAAACTCAGCTTTTTATTTTATTTTTTTTTTGTTTTTTGCTTTTCCTATTTATTTATTTATTTTTCTTTTTTTTTGGGGGGGGGGTTAGCTTAGAGAACTTAATTCTCTAGGGTTGTGGATTGGGGGGGACCAACATATTTCAGGCTGAAAGAGCAGCCTGTTTTTGCGGCTTAATGATGTTGCTTAGTGACGTGACGTTTCCAAGTCACATGACATTGTTTGGTGATGTGATGTTGCGTCAAAAAACGATAACAACAGCATGCTTCAAGCAGATTCAGGATTTAGGATTTAAATATTTCGATTATTTCAAGTCTTTTTTAGATGATTTTTAGGTAGCCATACATTTTTACTACACACTGCCCATGTATTTCTTATGAGAGCAATATTACTCTACAGATATGCTATTCTAATACTCTTTAAGTGCAGAAAACAATGGCGGATATTCAAAAAGCTTTCTGCCTGTTGTTGTCATGCAAAGATTATGAGATTATTCATTCAAAATTTCATTTTCATTTATTTTCATTTATCAGCAATTATGTGTTTTGATTTAGTTGCTTGTCCGATGTTTTATAACACATGGGCCCCTCTAAATATTGAAATAATTGAAACTTTAGAGAAAGATCGAGTTAATTCTGAAAAAGTACATACATTTACTAGCCTCTTTTGGTTTATCTGTTCCTGACAAGTAGTCAAGCTTATTTTAATGGAGTGGGACAAGTGACGAACTAATGCCTTTTTATATATAGGGTTAATAAAGATTATTCAAATTAAAGAATTATTGGAACAAACCAGAACACTAGTGTCTATACATGTACGTACCATCTTGTTCCCATTTCTCAGTACTTACAGCTGTTTGTTATGTAGGTACCATCTTGTTCCCATTTCTCAGTGCTTACAGCTGCCTGTATATTTGTACTACCTCCAGGTTTGTTATGTAGGTACCATCTTGTTCCCATTTCTCAGTGCTTACAGCTGCCTGTATATTTGTACTACCTCCAGGTTTGTTATGTAGGTACCATCTTGTTCCCATTTCTCAGTGCTTACAGCTGCCTGTATATTTGTACTACCTCCAGGTTTGTTATGTAGGTACCATCTTGTTCCCATTTCTCAGTGCTTACAACTGTCTGTATATTTGTACCACCTCCAGGTTTGTTATGTAGGTACCATCTTGTTCCCATTTCTCAGTGCTTACAGCTGCCTGTATATTTGTACTACCTCCAGGTTTGTTATGTAGGTACCATCTTGTTCCCATTTCTCAGTGCTTACAGCTGCCTGTATATTTGTACCACCTCCAGGTTTGTTATGTAGGTACCATCTTGTTCCCATTTCTCAGTGCTTACAGCTGCCTGTATATTTGTACCACCTCCAGGTTTGTTATGTAGGTACCATCTTGTTCCCATTTCTCAGTACTTACAGCTGTTTGTTATGTAGGTACCATCTTGTTCCCATTTCTCAGTGCTTACAGCTGTTTGTTATGTAGGTACCATCTTGTTCCCATTTCTCAGTGCTTACAGCTGTTTGTTATGTAGGTACCATCTTGTTCCCATTTCTCAGTGCTTACAGCTGCCTGTATATTTGTACCACTTCAAGGTTTGTTATGTAGGTACCATCTTGTTCCCATTTCTCAGTGCTAACAGCTGTCTGTATATTTGTACTACCTCCAGGTTTGTTATGTAGGTACCATCTTGTTCCCATTTCTCAGTGCTTACAGCTGTCTGTATATTTGTACCACTTCAAGGTTTGTTATGTAGGTACCATCTTGTTCCCATTTCTCAGTGCTTACAGCTGTTTGTTATGTAGGTACCATCTTGTTCCCATTTCTCAGTGCTTACAGCTGCCTGTATATTTGTACTACCTCCAGGTTTGTTATGTAGGTACCATCTTGTTCCCATTTCTCAGTGCTAACAGCTGCCTGTATATTTGTACTACCTCCAGGTTTGTTATGTATGTACCATCTTGTTCCCATTTCTCAGTGCTTACAGCTGTTTGTTATGTAGGTACCATCTTGTTCCCATTTCTCAGTGCTTACAGCTGTTTGTTATGTAGGTACCATCTTGTTCCCATTTCTCAGTGCTAACAGCTGTTTGTTATGTATGCACCATCTTGTTCCCATTTCTCAGTGCTTACAGCTGTTTGTTATGTAGGTACCATCTTGTTCCCATTTCTCAGTGCTTACAGCTGTCTGTATATTTGTACTACCTCCAGGTTTGTTATGTAGGTACCATCTTGTTCCCATTTCTCAGTGCTTACAGCTGCCTGTATATTTGTACTACCTCCAGGTTTTGTTATGTAGGTACCATCTTGTTCCCATTTCTCAGTGCTTACAGCTGTTTGTTATGTAGGTACCATCTTGTTCCCATTTCTCAGTGCTTACAGCTGTCTGTATATTTGTACTACTTCAAGGTTTGTTATGTAGGTACCATCTTGTTCCCATTTCTCAGTGCTTACAGCTGTTTGTTATGTAGGTACCATCTTGTTCCCATTTCTCAGTGCTTACAGCTGTTTGTTATGTATGCACCATCTTGTTCCCCTTTCTCAGTGCTTACAGCTGTTTGTTATGTATGTACCATCTTGTTCCCATTTCTCAGTGCTTACAGCTGTCTGTATATTTGTACTACCTCCAGGGTTGTTATGTAGGTACCATCTTGTTCCCATTTCTCAGTGCTTACAGCTGCCTGTATATTTGTACCACTTCAAGGTTTGTTATGTAGGTACTGTAAGGGTTTGTGGCCTTACGGACCTGGGGGGTTCGGGTCTTACGATTCGGAAAGAAAGAGTAAGACAGTATTCCAAGTGTATGCCAACGGTTAGGTTTATTACTTAATGCACACTCAGGGCTGCCGAATGATATCAAAGAGGCAGCTAATATTAAAAGACAGTGGTTTACATAGTGTGGAGGCCAGAAGGGCCTCTGACGTAGCGGCTGAGCCCTGGGCTTTATATACGGACCCAGGTGTTCGTCGTCAGATGTCCCCACAGACCCGGATCGGTGCTGCCACCTATCCGGAACCTGAGGAACGTCCGACGACTCGACTCACCCGCCACGTCAGACGGTACCCAACTCCTATGGTAGTAAAGTGTACCTCTACACCACTCCCCCAGACATTTAGGAGGGTGTTATACGTATAATATTACTAGGATAACATTTCTACATGTCTAAACCTTTAGTAATAGAGGTACAACCACAGGTATAACATTAGCACTAAATAAATTGTGAACCAGATGTCATATATATATATTCGATAGTGAATTTTAGTTACATATAACGATTAGGATGTTGAAATATTATACGAATTACTTGAAGAAGAGACAGTTATGTGAAACGGAACTGTCTATTTAATTATTATACCACATAATATTGTATTATATTTCAGGTATAATTAATAAGACAAGTAATATGAATCGTATACATGTGATGATGACAGCTATATGTAACGGAACTGTCGATAATAAAACATATCACAAAATAACATCCGTACGTGTGTTTGTAGTGATTGACACCACATTTGAATATGTAGTCTTAAAGAAGACTGTTATAGTAACATCACTATCTAATGACATGTCGTATATTAATATTATACGAATCCGTTAAGGATTCCGTGAGTAGTACGAATATGATTATTTATAACATACACTTGAAAAAAAACATCACGGTGTGATAATGAATATAATAATATATTATCACCGTGTACCTAATAACTTTTATAGCACCAGATCATTATACTTATTATATAATTTGTCTCGCAGGACAATAATATGTGTTATCTGGTGAAGTTTAACGGATCTTATAATATAAATACTAATAGTGATTAGAGATCCGTATCAGGAAATGTCTATGTACCCGTATTATAATATGTATCTAATGGATATTTACATACATATAATATTATAGAAAAATAGAAATATGACATTATATACAATATACAGGAATTATAAATGCTGCTGGAGTCTTCTGCTGTATCCTCCGGGTACTAGTAGGTAGGTGTGGTCAGCTAACCACGGGATGGACGTGCTAAAGTTTATAGTTTCCTTATATTGAGTGAACACGGTAGTTGATTTGGGGCAGCTACCCACAATCCTCTAGTAGTGCTAAAGTTTATAGTATATCCGAATGGTGTAGATTTGTAGAATATTAGTCCGGATGTGTCAACTGTGTAGAGAACGTAATCCTTTTTAAGTTTTAGTTGACATAAGTAAAATAATAGTCCGATATAGGTTGATCCGGAAGTAATAGTAGTAGAGATATAAGTCCATTCGGGAGTACAGATGAGTTGTAGAGGTAAATCGTAAAGTCCATCCTAGTAATTGGTTAGCACGGGTAACAGCAGGAGTCTGGAACTGGCATCCGGATACGTCTCACAGCAGCAAGTCTACTATCGGATTGTTCATGGATGAAATTATAAATCCGAATAGGCTATTCAGGGTGTAATAAATGTTATACAACCTGAATAATAGACTGGTCAAAGGAACCCGGAACACATAGCATAGGTGTTCATGCACTAGTAAAAGCATTCGCAGACCTTTAGGGTTCCGCAAAGACTATATCTGGTCATTTGGTGTTGGAAAAAAATTATGGAAGAAATAACCCTAGCATGCTTTAAACGGATTTCTTAGCATGCTTCTTCTTCAGAAGAGCTAAAGCCGACTCGGGAGTGCCGTCCCACTCGTCCAAGTCGACTCCGAACACCCTCATGAACTTAGTGTTCAGGTTGGTGTTCCGAGTGATCTCCTCCTTTACACGCTTTTCCAACACGTGTACATCCATAGCTGCTTTTTCTTGAGCAGCTGAGGCAGCCTCCTCCTGGGCCTTTACATCGTCCCGGATGAGAGTCTCGAGACGTTGCTTTTCAGCGTCGCCCACCTGTTTCATACACAACAGGGTTTCGTTTAGGAGACCCTGATGAAACTCGATCGCTTTCTCACGAACGGTCTTCTCCCAATGGGTGTAGATGGCCTTCTGGACATCTGCCTCCCCTTGGCGAGACTTCTCAAACCAAACTTCCGCATTACCAGTTTTAATGGTAATGGCGTCCTTCGGTTTCTCAGGTGCCGCGACAGCCTTGGGAGGAGTCGAGGCGGCCTGTGGACCACTTCCGGGTTTAGGACTCCCGGACACACCTGTCGTTGGTACACAGAAGGCAGGTGGTACATTCTGTTTCAGTCCCATTTGCAGGTACATGTTTAACTGCTCCTGGGTAAAGGTAACTGGTGGGGCGGCTGGAGCGGATGCAGATCCGGCGGCAGCAGATGCGGTGGTCTTCTTTGGCATAAGGCGACCATCCTTTCCTACCACCAAGGTCTGGCTCTCAGGTCCAGGTCCCTGGTTTAAGGACGGAAAGTTTCGAGAACTCACTTTCCCAGGTTTAGATACGGCTCCAGCGTATCCGGCAGGTTCAGGCTTCTTGAACACCGGAGTGCCCTGAGCCTGTTCTGCGGGGTGCCTTGTCAGAGGGGACCTGGAACGGTCCTCTGCTCTGACCTTCGGTTTTGTTGTACTCTGACCATTACCATTGCCGCCACGGTTCTGGTCTCTCCTGCTCCTTTCACGAGCTCTCTTTGCATCCTTTCCGGATTCCTCGCATTTCTGCCAGAGAGACTCGTGCATGTCCAGTTTACCCTTTCCAGGAGTCAGGACTATCTTTGCTCGGAGTTTCGAATCCTTGGTCTTCGGAACTTCGCAGAGGACTTGGTCCCCTGGTCGGATCTTAGACCAAGCATCCTCGCTCAGGCTATCGAACTCCTTCATGAGTTCCTGATGAAGCTCCATGATGCGCTTCCGGGCCCCGTCCAAACCTTCTGCGTGGCATTTCTTCTGGTGTCTAGCCAGATCACTACGTCGGTTGTATTGCACCTTCGTAGTACACTTCTTGCCCTTCTTACCATAACTCGGATCACAAATGTAAACCGGGTGATGGTGGAAGTGGGCCTCTACCAGATGCCTTTGGAACCGGGCTGGAGTACTCCAGGTCCGGATCGAGACATCACTCGCATCCTGGCAGATAGAGAAGGGACAGGACTTTTGATCGTCACCGTACCACTTCTCTAAAGCCCAACGCAGCTTCCTCCTCTGGGTATAAGTGTAATACCCTTCGGTGTGGTTTAGCATAAGCCACATCTTTCGATAGGCTTTGCTCGGATTGGGGTCCTCGTCCGAAAGGCGCATCCAATCTTCATCATCCGACTCATCGTTCTTATTGATTGAGTCTGGACAGGCATAGAGGGTAGAGCCGTCCTTCTTAACTCCGTACGCACAGTCGGAGAAACACGTCGGGATCCGGGTTTTGAATCCGGATTTGGCGTTAGCCCAACGTTCGGCCTCGGTTTGAGTTGATGGAGTGGCCTTCTCATCATACTCAACCGAGGATTCGTGCACCGACTCCTCGTCAGACGACTCAACCTCCATGGCAGTACTACCAGTGGTTGAGGTGCTGGGTTTCGGCTCGGCTCTCGCAGAATCCGGGAGATTCTTGAGCTTCCGAGCAGCGGATCGTCGGTTCTTACTGACCTTCCAGTCTTCCTCCGGTTCCTGGGTTCCGGATGTGCTGGAGGTCGTGGCTTCTACTGGAGTAGTAGTGCTGCCGGTAGCTGATGTAGCACTGGCGGAGCTTCTGGTGGCAAGCTTCAGGTCGGGGATAGGAGGTGCGGGTGCTTCCGCGGCCCTCTTAGCCTCTTCCTGTGCCTCCTGTTCGGCAGTCATGCGGCGGACAATAACCGTCCGAAGGGCTGCAGCTCGGTCCAATCCGATTAGTGAATTGTTCTGGACATCCACCAATTCCTGTTCGGTTATGTAGTAACCGTCGTCCCACTGCTCGAAGTTAGCAGCGGCCTCCCGGAATTCCTTAGTGGTCCGGCACGGCGTCCGGATAGCACTAGGGCGTGGGTAGGTCTGGCCATCGGTATCCCAGACACAGCCTACCCAGTTAATGTTCGTAGCCTTGACGTTCCACAGGGACTTGTCAGGCTTCGGATACGCTCCGAGCTCGAAGGCTCGGTTAGCTGCGTACACGGTTTCACGGAAACCAGCGTCCACCATAAGTCCCCGTTGGAACCACGGCCAGTCTCGAAGCCACTCGGGAGGCATCCTGGTCAGCTGTTCGGGAGCCATGACGCCCTCGATAGCTATCCTGACTTTCGGGTCCATCCTGACTGGTGTCCCGTCCGCGTAGGTCACTTGTGCCTGCAGTTCCGGGTGGACATACAGGTAGCGACCATCATAGCTAGCTGGAAAAGGCTCCGCCACTGCTGGCTTCCACTCATCCTTCTGTCCGTCAACTTGGGTAGTTTCGGACTCTGTCGCTGCGGGTTCAGCACTCGCAGTCGCTCCGGATCCCTCTGCTGGGAGTGGAGACAGCAGTTTCTCTGGCTCATTGAGTGAGAATGAAGCCAGCTTCTCCTCGAACGAGCGATCCGTGGGTTCCTCCACGTCCATCATCTCGCTCTCTTCCTGTGTAACAGGCGACAAAGCTTCCGGAAAAGCTTCTGCGGACGGAGTCAGCTTATCCGGGTCACCGGATAGCTTGGCTGCAGCTACGGATTCCTCAGCCATGACTGGGGAATCGACCACGGGAGTAAACTACTCCTTTTTCCGGCTTTTACGGCGCCGGGGCCGACACTAGCGGAGTCTGCCTGCTGAGAGACAGACTCTGAGGGCGCACAAGGGGTTTGCTAGATGGTAGAATTCAAGAGAGAAGGGGTGACCCGACTGTCTCAAACACTACCAAAAAACAATATGGCGACGGGCCAGCTTTCGTGACGTCATTTCCCCGCGGTCCGCGAGGTCACGAGAGGTCAGCCGAGACTGGACACGGTGACGTCATGCGGAAACGCACGTGCTATAGGCGGTACATCAACAAACTGATTGTTTTTAGGTAATTATCGCTCACCCCGATGACTCGACTGGGGATTTAAGTGGAGATTATGGAAAGCTTAAGCAAATCCACCGGATTATCCGTCCACTACCCATTGGTACATCATGCGGGGGCGACAAATAAGCCTTTAGGGTCAGTTGTCATCCGTTCCTCTAAATGTAAACATTACACTCGTTGTGTATACAGGTTAGGTCACTGCAGTCCTCTGGGCAATTCGGGGGCTGCGGCGAACGTATCTCCCCTTCTCGGATAGTTCTTTATCGGACCTGACAGTCTGAAGAGCTTTCTCTAGGTGCTTCTTAGCCTTAGAAACACCTTTCCTCTTCTTTCTGTCTTCACCTGCCGAGACTTTTTTAACTCCCCCACGCTTAATCGGTGTTGGCGTGGGTGTCACTGATTCGGAACACTTTTTGGGTCTACCTTGACCACGCTTCACTGTAGTGTTCTTTACCTGGTCTATTATGCGATTCTGATTCAGGATCCTTTCGGAACCTTCACCATACATTTCTGTGGAGGTCTCCCTCCCAGACCATCTCCTTAATCTAGCCACATTTGACTTATAGAGTCGACCAAGGTCAGATTTAATAATTACGGTACAATCACTGATAATTTGTGTTATAGTAAAGGGACCGTCCCAATTAGACGCTAATTTTATGTGTCTAAGTGGTTCATGTAATCTGAGGACTCTGTCTCCGGATTGGAATTTCCGATGCTTTAGATCGGTATCGTATCCTACTTTCTGCCATTTGGCACTTTTCTCCAAATCAATTCGGACAGACTCATATGCTTTTCTAAATCTGTCTCTTAAACATTCCACAAAAACTACATGGCAAGGTAGTTCAGGGTCCATTCCTACGACTCCAAAAACTAGGTCAGCAGGCATTATCAAATCCTCTCCGAATACTAAAAGGTTCGGAGAACAATTTGTACTTGAATGTACCGTACTATTATAAGCATGTGTCACAAAATGACATTGCTCATCCCAGTCATCCATATGTTCATTAACGAGTGACTTTAGGACTTGGATGAGGGTTCTATTGAACCTTTCCACCAATCCGTCGCTTTGTGGTCTATACGGATTGGTTCTAGTCTTGCAAATAGCCAAGTATTCGCACATACCCTGCCAGAGATTTGATTCGAACTCTCTGCCTTGGTCACTGTGTAACATTAATGGTACACCGAAGCTTAGTACCCAACCTTTTACAAAAGCTTCGGCACAAGTAATTGCTTTGTGGTCCGGTAGTGGAAATACTTTAGTGTATTTCGTATAATAATCACACACTACCATCATACAGGTATTATCATTAGCGGTTGTATTAAATCCACTAATAATATCTACCCCGATTCTTGCGAATCTAACTCCGAAAAGTTCTTGGGATAGGGGAAGTTTGCCCATCCCGGGTCCGGGTTTGTTTTTACAACAATCCGGACAGGTGGTTACCCATCTTTGCAAGTCCCGTGTCATGCCAGGCCAATAGTATTTCTTGGAAAGTCGTGCTAGCGAGCGTTTCCTTCCGAAATGACCACTGGTCCGATGTCCATGACAGAAGTACATAATGTCATGTCTCATGGCATGTGGTATCACCACTTGCATGATTCTATCACCATTATTACATGGCTTCCAACGGTATAACACGCCTTTCCGGACTTCAAGCTCGGTCCATTGAGCAAGAAACCTTCTCATTTCTCGATTTTCCAGAGAGACCTCTGGTCTAACTGGACGTATACCCTTTGGTACTAATTGCAGTAGCTGTGCAGTTATCGAGTCAGCTTCCTGGAAATGTCGTATGTGATCCATAGACCAATCCAGTATACTGGCAACTAGGGGTACGAATGGTCTTCGAATCCCTGCTAACACTGCCTTATGAGCTCCACAATCAGTACAATCCGGATTATCACATTTCCGGATTGGTATTCGAGACAAAGCATCAGCATTTAAATGCTTAACTCCGGGTCTATGCTGAATCTGTTGATGTTCAAGCCCATATTCGGATAAATGGGCTAGCCATCGGCCTAACATGCCTTCAGCATCTCGGAAGTTCAGTAGCCACCTTAAAGAGGAATGATCCGTACGCAAAGTAAAGTTCGTTCCCCATAGAAAATGTTTAAACTTCTTGGTATATACGACTACTGCCAACAACTCTCTTTTGGTTGTGCAGTAATTGCGCTGAGTCTTGCTCAGTGTGTTGCTGGCAAAGGCAATTGGTACTTCTCTCCCATTTTGGACTTGCGAGAGAGCTGCACCAATGCTATCATTACTAGCATCAGTATCCAGTATGAAATGATCCGTCTCATTCGGATATTGCAATACGGGAGTACTCGTGAACAGGTCTTTTAGCTTTCGAAAAGCGTTTTCCTGTTCATGTGTCCAAGGAAATTTTTCCTTGGTACTTCCTGGAGTCCAGTTAGCTATTGCTTGTAATGGGTAACTGACTCTAGAATAATTCGGAATAAATTCCCTGTAATAGGAACAGAATCCTAAAAAGGACCTCACTTCCTTGGGTGTTTTAGGTCTATTCCAATTCGTGACTGATTCGATTTTTTCCGGATCAGCCTTTATTCCTTCATCACTGATGATGCGGCCCAAATAATTTATGGACTTTCTAAACATGTGGCATTTCTTAGGTTTCAACTTGAGACCATTTGAAATAATACGTTCTAGTACCATTTTTAGGTTATTAGAACATTCTTCGAATGTTTTTCCGAAGACAATGACATCGTCTAGATATACAAGACATCTTTTCCACAATAAATCACTTAGAATTGTTTCCATCATTGCTTCAAATGTTGCAGGTGCATTGCACAATCCAAACGGCATTACATTATATTGGAATAATCCAATATGACTTGAAAATGCAGTTTTCTCCATATCTGAAGGGTTCATTCCCACTTGCCAATAGCCTGATTGCAAGTCTAGGGTACAAAACCAACTGTTTCCTCCTAAGGAGTCAATGGTTTCATCTATTCTCGGTAATGGATACGAATTCTTTTTCGTTATTCCATTCAACTTCCTGTAGTCTATGCAGAAACGGATAGTACCGTCCTTTTTTGTTACCATACACACAGGACTACTCCATGGACTATTGGAAGGGACTATTACATCCTGTTCCAACATCTTATTTATTTCATCCTCAGCTACTCTCTTTTTTGCTAAGGGTAACCGTCTATACGGTATCTTAAAGGGTTCGGCATCTCCAGTATCTATTTTATGTAATACCTTATTTGTCGTACCTAGTTTTTCACCAGGTTTGGCAAAGGCAGTATGATACTGACAGAGCATATCATAGAACTCTTTCCGGTGTTCCGGATCTTCTAATGAAGTTTCTTCATACAACTTAAGTAAGTCTTCCGAAATTTCATCATCTCCTGTTACCTTCTGTAAGCTTAGCTTACTATCCGTTACAGTTTCCGAAAGGGTCACGTTTCCAAAAACTTGTCCCTTTTTCAAGTAGATAGTAGTGTTTCCAGTATTGGAGACAGGTACTACCGACCAGGATGCATTCGCTACTATAGTGTCTACAGAATTTAATCCAATACCTGACAAAGTAACTACATCCGGTTCTATCACTGCAGGTTTGTTACGCATTGCAGGATCACTTCTTACAAGCACATCACAGGCTACTCCCGGAGGGATTCGCACAGTGTGTGCCACACTAGCCATACTGCTCACTTGTCTCAGTGCACATCTAACCTTCACGGGGTACGGGTATCTCACACTCAACACTCCTGTTTGGGGTTCCAATACAGCACCATACAGGGATGCGAAATCCAACCCGAGTATCCCCTCATCTGCTATATCCGCAACGGTGGCGCTCATGACATAGTCATGTATACCATCTAACTGTAGTCTCACACAAGTTCTACCATACGTTTGCAAGGTACTGCCGTCGGCCGTCTGAGCACTTCCTCCCGATTTGAGAGTATCATGTTCATCCGGTATAAGGTCGTAGAACCCCTTGGAGATACAAGAGTGGCTAGCTCCCGTATCCACAAGGAATTCGGCAGACCTTCCGTTAACAGTAAGGCAAACATACCACCGCCTTCCGTTTAGAACAGAGGGCATGTCCGTGACAATCGGAACGTCATTTTTCACACCAGGAGTCAATCCACATCCTTTTAAGAATTCCAGACAAGGATGACCCGGGGGCAGGTGGGCACCACAGACCTTGGCTAACGAATAGCCGCCTGCCTCGTTACTGATATTGGGTTTCCCCTGTGCTCCCATAGCACCTGTTATATCAGCTTCCCTAACCTTCCGGGTGTCTACAACCACCTCGGTGTTAGGCGATCTTGTTACTTCATGTGAACTATCATCACGGATGGTGATATCATGGCAAGATTTGTCACTGGGATCCCCTTCTTTGCCCCTCGGGAGACCCCTCCTTAGTTTTCCTCTGTACTTACTCCAGAGACACTCTCCTGTCTACGAGGGACAGGTTTTTCAGCCATACATTCTGGAGCATAATGCCCCAGTTTCTGGCATCTGAAACATCTCCTCTGAGATTTGTCAACTCTCGGTCTCTTTAGAGCTTCTGTTAATCCGGCTAATAATGTTTCCATCATGTTAGTCGGAGCAACAGGGGCTGCTACAGTTGGGTTCGCCGTAGAGGCTACACTGCCAGGTTGAGTTGATCCGGAAGCTGTTTTACCAGCAACAGATCCTCCTCTCCCTCTCGAATGTACTTTCCTATACCGCTTTTGTCGGTAATACTTTCCAGCTACATGGACTGAACCAATATAATCTCCGTTTTCATCGGAGACATATTCATCTTTCTCATCAACTTCATTCGATTCAACCGGAGCTAATTGGGAAGTATCGTATACCGGAGCAGGTGTACCTCCATATTGGAATGGAGCTGCTCTTATTGGATTAGGTCCGAGACCTACCAAACGTTTCTTCATGTCATGTCCATCGATTGCTATGAACAGATCACTGAAGGAAGTGTCATCTTTCCAAGAGTCCCAGACCACTTGCTTGTGATCCGGATCACGCAATCCACTGTAGAATTGTATAAACAATTCTTGTAGATAACAATCATCATCGTGAGCCCAATTTGGACGTGCTTTCGAAAGCAAGTCCTGTAGCTCCAAACCAAAGACTTTGTGTGATTCTTTAGGTTTTTGTGTCCTCTTCTTGAAGCTTACCCACGGATCTTCTCTAACGATTGATCCAAACAGGTATGCGGCACATTCGACCAGTTGATCATAAGTACCGTATATTCCGTAAGCTGCTCTCCATTGGTTGAGGGCTACTTTTCCGCCTTTATTTAACCAACAGATCAAATACGGCAGAGCTTCTTCTTTTGTCCAGCCACTACAATTGACTTCGTCGACAAAAGCTTGATACCTATCCTTCCATGGATCATTAGAATCATATGGAGGGGGTATCCGTGCCTGCCTACGTGCCGGATTATTACATCCGCGTAGTCTATCTGCTTCTCGCATGCTCCAGTTCATGACTTCCATGCCGTCTGCTCCCTTTCGGTAGCAGTCAATGCCAAGGTTTTGTATACATTGGCTTCTATCAAAGATGGTTTGCATCCCTGCAGGCATAGAAGTTCTCCTGTTAGGTTTCCTGCCATCTCCTCCTGATCCTGATCCTCCGAATCCGGATCCTCCTGGGCCGCCTGGAGGGTTTCCTCCTGGTGGACCATTATTATTATAGCCTCCAGATGAACCACCAGGGTATCCACTATTGTGACCGGTGTTTCCAGAAGAAGCATATCTAGGGTAAGAATCATTTTGATTCCATCCCTGGTTATAGCTATTACCATTCTGATAATTGCCACTTCCCGATGGATTATAATTATTTCTATATCCATAGGAAGATGTTCTCGGTTGGTGCGTACCGCCGTTGATATTGTTTTGTGGCGGATTTGGTCTCGGAAAACGTCCATCAGTAGGACCATTACCAGAACCTGGGGGTGGATTCGGTAATCTTGGTACTGCTGGTGTACTGTGGCCGGGTTGGGGGAAATATGAAGGTGGTGTCAACATATGTCTCATTGGTCCGGGTGCTCTTGGTTGTGCCACGGGTGAATTATTATTATTCCCTGTAGCACCATCGTGAGTCGCTTTGATTTTGTGACTCAAATCTGGTATGGGTGGTGCTGGTCCTATCGTATCCAGCATTGGAACTACTGGTTTAGATGCGGTTCCATTTACTGCAGCGTTATCCGGTTTCTTATAGATTCCGGATACCACATTCTTGTCAGCCCCATCATCAACGAATGGGCTGTATCTAATTGGGGTTGCATCTTTAGATGTCTTTCCCAACATTGTAGATACCACAGCTGGGTCTATATTACCTATAGTTAACTGGGCTGCTTCTACATATTTATCTAGAGTTATTGCAGTGGCCTGCAATTCCTGAAGCTCATTCGTGAGTTTCTGTCTATCCTCCTCCAGTTGTTTGTTGTAAGCTATGATGCCTACCCGGATGGTCTCATTATCTTCAGCTTGTTTACTGCACTGAAGTTTCAATTTATCCAACTCCTCCTGATAATGGCGAATTTCGGATTCGAATTTTGTCTTATCAAGGTTTAGTTGGTCGTTCGTATCTATGTATGTTTGGATACGAATGTGCCTATTGTCATATTCTTTATTGAATGAATCTCTCATAGATTGAAGTTTTAGTTCTTCACTCTCGAGTTCTTTCATGTACTCGCTCCTTCTGGCTTCGAATTCCTTTCGCATGCCAGTTAGGTCCTCTTCCATTTGAAGTTTTTCATGCAGTACTTCATCCTTAGCTTTGACCAAGGTATTTAAATTCTCGTTCAAAGTTACATAAGTTTCATTCAACAACAGGACATCCGGTCGTTTTAATTCTTCACCTTCCGGTACCGCATAGGTTAAGTCGCCATCTATAGCGCTATAATCTAATATTGGTAATTCGGGCCTGGGTAACCTATAAGGTAGTTCTCCGAATGTTACCCTTTTTCGCATTGGTGCCGGATGTTCTGGGTTAGTACTACCACCGACTTCAAACATCGAATCACATAATTCGTCAACAATTGAATGCTGGCCTATTAAGTTACTATGTCTCTGTATGGACTGTTCGCGTCGTACAGAGTCTGGCAGATTCTCCTCACTATCATTATAGTGGGGTCCGGGATCTCTCCAGGATGCTGATTCTGCATCTTGTGGGTCCGAATGGGCTTGGAGCATTAGCGATCCATTTCCATTCTCTTGGGCAAGTGATTGCCCTGCTGGGTTAGCTTCCCTAAGGGTGTCTAACCCATGTACTAGCCGTTCGGACGTTATAACGTCCGGGCTATACACCAGAATATCCTGGTCACGGCACCAGTGTAAGGGTTTGTGGCCTTACGGACCTGGGGGGTTCGGGTCTTACGATTCGGAAAGAAAGAGTAAGACAGTATTCCAAGTGTATGCCAACGGTTAGGTTTATTACTTAATGCACACTCACGGCTGCCGAATGATATCAAAGAGGCAGCTAATATTAAAAGACAGTGGTTTACATAGTGTGGAGGCCAGAAGGGCCTCTGACGTAGCGGCTGAGCCCTGGGCTTTATATACGGACCCAGGTGTTCGTCGTCAGATGTCCCCACAGACCCGGATCGGTGCTGCCACCTATCCGGAACCTGAGGAACGTCCGACGACTCGACTCACCCGCCACGTCAGACGGTACCCAACTCCTATGGTAGTAAAGTGTACCTCTACAGTACCATCTTGTTCCCATTTCTCAGTGCTAACAGCTGCCTGTATATTTGTACCACTTCAAGGTTTGTTATGTATGCACCATCTTGTTCCCCTTTCTCAGTGCTTACAGCAGTTTGTTATGTAGGTACCATCTTGTTCCCCTTTCTCAGTGCTAACAGCTGCCTGTATATTTGTACTACCTCCAGGTTTGTTATGTAGGTACCATCTTGTTCCAATTTCTCAGTGCTAACAGCTGCCTGTATATTTGTACTACCTTCAGGTTTTGTTATGTAGGTACCATCTTGTTCCCCTTTCTCAGTGCTAACAGCTGCCTGTATATTTGTACTACCTTCAGGTTTTGTTATGTAGGTACCATCTTGTTCCCATTTCTCAGTGCTAACAGCTGTCTGTATATTTGTACTACCTCCAGGTTTTGTTATGTAGGTACCATCTTGTTCCCATTTCTCAGTGCTAACAGCTGCCTGTATATTTGTACTACCTCCAGGTTTTGTTATGTAGGTACCATCTTGTTCCCATTTCTCAGTGCTAACAGCTGCCTGTATATTTGTACCACTTCAAGGTTTGTTATGTATGTACCATCTTGTTCCCATTTCTCAGTGCTAACAGCTGCCTGTATATTTGTACCACCTCCAGGTTTGTTATGTAGGTACCATCTTGTTCCCATTTCTCAGTGCTAACAGCTGCCTGTATATTTGTACTACCTCCAGGTTTTGTTATGTAGGTACCATCTTGTTCCCATTTCTCAGTGCTTACAGCTGTTTGTTATGTAGGTACCATCTTGTTCCCATTTCTCAGTGCTAACAGCTGCCTGTATATTTGTACCACTTCAAGGTTTGTTATGTATGTACCATCTTGTTCCCATTTCTCAGTGCTAACAGCTGCCTGTATATTTGTACCACCTCCAGGTTTGTTATGTAGGTACCATCTTGTTCCCATTTCTCAGTGCTAACAGCTGTCTGTATATTTGTACTACCTCCAGGTTTGTTATGTAGGTACCATCTTGTTCCCATTTCTCAGTGCTTACAGCTGCCTGTATATTTGTACTACCTCCAGGTTTGTTATGTAGGTACCATCTTGTTCCCATTTCTCAGTGCTAACAGCTGTCTGTATATTTGTACCACTTCAAGGTTTGTTATGTAGGTACCATCTTGTTCCCATTTCTCAGTGCTTACAGCTGCCTGTATATTTGTACTACCTCCAGGTTTTGTTATGTAGGTACCATCTTGTTCCCATTTCTCAGTGCTTACAGCTGTTTGTTATGTAGGTACCATCTTGTTCCCATTTCTCAGTGCTAACAGCTGCCTGTATATTTGTACCACTTCAAGGTTTGTTATGTATGTACCATCTTGTTCCCATTTCTCAGTGCTAACAGCTGCCTGTATATTTGTACCACCTCCAGGTTTGTTATGTAGGTACCATCTTGTTCCCATTTCTCAGTGCTAACAGCTGTCTGTATATTTGTACTACCTCCAGGTTTGTTATGTAGGTACCATCTTGTTCCCATTTCTCAGTGCTTACAGCTGCCTGTATATTTGTACTACCTCCAGGTTTGTTATGTAGGTACCATCTTGTTCCCATTTCTCAGTGCTAACAGCTGTCTGTATATTTGTACCACTTCAAGGTTTGTTATGTAGGTACCATCTTGTTCCCATTTCTCAGTGCTTACAGCTGCCTGTATATTTGTACTACCTCCAGGTTTGTTATGTAGGTACCATCTTGTTTCCATTTCTCAGTGCTAACAGCTGTCTGTATATTTGTACCACTTCAAGGTTTGTTATGTAGGTACCATCTTGTTCCCATTTCTCAGTGCTAACAGCTGCCTGTATATTTGTACCACCTCCAGGTTTGTTATGTAGGTACCATCTTGTTCCCATTTCTCAGTGCTTACAGCTGCCTGTATATTTGTACTACCTCCAGGTTTGTTATGTAGGTACCATCTTGTTCCCATTTCTCAGTGCTAACAGCTGTCTGTATATTTGTACTACCTCCAGGTTTGTTATGTAGGTACCATCTTGTTCCCATTTCTCAGTGCTTACAGCTGTCTGTATATTTGTACCACCTCCAGGTTTGTTATGTAGGTACCATCTTGTTCCCATTTCTCAGTGCTTACAGCTGCCTGTATATTTGTACTACTTCCAGGTTTGTTTGTGGGTAAGGAAGGCCCCATGATACACAGTGGAGCCGTCATAGGAGCCGGGGTACCACAGGTAGAAAATACAATACTTATTAAGAGAGTAATGAATTGGCTAACGGGCACCAAATTCAGTGTATCGTAGGATATCGTAACGAGTGGCCATAGGCCACGAGTTACGATATCCTACAATACACTGAATGAGGTGCCCAATAGCCCATTCAATACTGTCTTTATTACACGATTAATCAATAAAAAATCAATAAATAATCAATAGAATATCAATAAAAACAAGTTGAAAACAAAAATCCTTCCCCGGGACTCGAAGCCTGCCATAGTGTGTGTACATGATCGGTACACACAGCTGGCGAGTGTGTGTTAGTGAAGGATAATGACCTTAGCCTTTGCTAACACACACGAGTCATGAGTTATCCATTGACTACTTATTTTATACCACGAAACCAATAAATAATCAAAAGAATACCAATAAATTCAAGTTGAAAAATTATTCCCCCTCCCCGGGACTCGAAGCCAGCCATAGTGTGTGTACACGATCGGTACATACACCTCCTCGCCCGGCAGCGGACAGCGCCCGTCTCGGCTAGGCTTGGCAGTGGCACACAGCGATAAATAGTGTACATACACGTCCTCGCCCGGCAGCGGACAGCTACAGCGCACACGGCGAAAAAAGATGCGTCTCGCTGTTATGTTTGTGTAAAATACACCTCCTCGCCCGGCAGCGGACAGCGACAGCGCACACGGCGAAAAAAGATGCGTCTCGCGGTTATGTTTGTGTATAATACACCTCCTCGCCCGGCAGCGGACAGCTACAGCGCACATAGCGAAAAAAGATGCACCCAGACCGGGACGCGATCCATGTACCTCTCACGGCTGAGCGCAAAGTGCTAACCACTAGACAACCGCGTCTCCTCCATTCACTGCGTCTCGCTGTTATATTTCCTACTAAATACACCTCGTGGCCCGGCAGCGGACAGCGACAGCGCACACGGCTAAAGACTTCAATGCGTCTCTCTGTTATGTTACCTCGTCGCCCGGCAGCGGACAGCGACAGCGCACATGGCTTTGTATCATATCCAGACGTGGTTCGAACCGAGCACTTCTCGTCAGTCCCTGTGGCGCAATGCATAGGGAGTTGGATTAAAAACCTGAGATTGCAGGTTTGACCCCTACCATGGCAATGAAATAGTCTGTTGGTTTTAACATGTAACATATGACATGGAAGGACATGAGAGGCGTGCGGTTATCCTGGATAACTGTACAGGGTGCGGGTTATCCATGGATAACCGCATGCCTTAGAAAATTAATGCTAAAGTATACAGGGTGTGCAATATCGACAGATATGTGTATGGGAATAGCCACCAAAAAGCACAGAGTAACCAAGAAATCGTGGTATAACGACAGGTATTAGACTGGGAATATACAGAAAAAAGCACCCAAAATCACAGAGGTCGTGTAATAATGATTAATATATTGATTCTCCATAGCTTTTTAGCACCATTTTACAAAGTCTTAACCTACTTTCTACACATTGTAGTGCTTCTGCTGGGGCCCATAAAATGGCCATTAAATGGCAGAGTTGGACATCATTCATAGGGACAGTTGTATATACTAACCTACAGTATCGACTGTCCCCTCATCCTACATTTCCTCTATTTGCAGTTTGAGAGTTTTGTAGATAGAAGATTAAAGATAAACTTCCCATACTTCCGCTCTGACAGGTAATACTGCTCGCTTTTCTGCCATTTTTTCCAAACCTCACATTGAGCCTTTTGCAACAACTTTCAAAACGACTTAATCACTTGGGTGGAGTCAGTCATTCATGCTAATTACATGAAGTTCTGAAGATTTCTGAAAAGATAAAATGAAGTTAATGCATTATTCTCGCTCAGCTATGCATTGTTAGATACTGCTTGTGACTTTGTATGTTACAGAGATAAGCGTGACTTTGTGTCTAGTGGAGCAGCTGCAGGTGTGGCAGGTTGGTTTATATTTGTTGTTATACAAAATACAAGATATATATTGGCTGTTGTTAAATCTAAGCTGGTTTGTAACTTGATACTGTGCAGTTTGTTCATAGCACATCCAGAGTTTGTCTGTTAGCTAAAGATATCTGAAATGAGCTAACGTTTCTTCTAATCAATGGATTTTAAAAATTCAAAAATCGATTGGTACCCTGGGGTTCATATAGGGGTGGAGCAGCTTAAAGAAATTTTAAAAAAAAATCCTCACTCCACCTATAAGGTGAACTGCGGCTTATAATAGATATGTGGGACATTACGGTAGTACATGTTTTAACTTCCATACAATACCACAGCGGCATTTGGAGCACCAATCGGGGGCGTGTTGTTCAGCTTAGAGGAAGGGTCCTCGTTTTGGAATCAGAAACTAACCTGGAGAACGGTGAGTGAACTAATACCCTAATTAAGGGCCATAAAACATGAGTGCATCATGCTCCTCTGTATCCATGATGCACCAAGCAACGTCCTGGTAAGCCTCTTGACAATTACTCACCAGGGGCGTGTTGTTCCTATGGTAAAAAGAACTGTTAGTAGGTACCCTCTTTTCAAAAGAAGTCACGCTCTGCTTCACCATTCAACTTGCACTCACCACATTAGTCTGAAAAGTCACCTGCCTTGTTTAAAACAGAGAGAGCAGCACTACCAGGTACCTACTCATGTCACATGCTCTATAGTTTATTATACTGACTGATGACTTCTCCCAAATAGGTACCTACTCAAATCCCCCTTCTTTAGCACCGTACTTGAATGACCCCTTGTGAGCAACAAAAGGGACAAGTTATAGCTACATGAAAAGAAAGGACTGGAAATGAGGGCATTTTTAGCCGGCTCTTCCTCTTACTATAGGAGCAACACCCTCCTGGGCTGCATTCATGCATCTGATGGATCACTGGCAAAGGAGCAAAGCCTTAGAAGATGTTTTACCATTACTGTGAAATTCCTTAAAACATTGCCGCTTCTTCAAAATTTATGTTGTATTCGGCTTTCAACATTTCTTTATAAAAGGAGATCAGTTTGTAGATAGATAGCACCGTAAATATGTAAATTATTATTAACCAATGTAAACTATGTAGGCCCTAGTCATCTTAAAATTCAGTGATCATTTAGAACTTCCATTTATCTCACACTGAAATAGGATTTCTCATCCTCTGTCTTCTATTTATTCCTCTCTCTGTCTCTGTCTCTGTCTCTGTCTCTGTCTCTGTCTGTCTCTGTCTATCTGTCTGTCTGTCTGTCTGTCTGTCTGTCTGTCTGTCTCTCTCTCTCTCTCTCTCTCTCTCTCTCTCTCTTTCTCTCTTTATCTCGCTACCTTGTTTAACCTGGTGTTCTTTGTTCTTCAGTTCTTCTGTTCGATGGCAGCGACCTTCTCACTCAATTTCTTCCTATCAGGATTCAAACAGTTTCAGTGGGGTTACTTCTACCAGCCGGGACTCATCAACTTTGGTGAATTTAAGGTAAACCTGCATGATTGCCATATCTAGCATCAAACAACAATGGCAAGTTTCCAAACAAGGATTTACTCATAGGAACCACATCCTGGTACCAACATGAGTAGTTACTCACCAGCACGTCATTGATGCATCACATGTATCATGCGTATCTCCCTGTAAGTGATGTCTAGTATGCTTGCCAGTATCAGCCCATCAACATGATTCATGTAATGGTGAAGTGATGCCTAGTATGCTTGTCAGCATCAGCCCATCAACATGATAGATGTAATGGTGAAGTGATGTCTAGTATGCTTGCCAGCATCAGTCCATCAACATGATGGATGTAATGGTGAAGTGATGTCTAGTATGCTTGTCAGCATCAGCCCATCAACATGATGGATGTAATGGTGAAGTGATGTCTAGTATGCTTGTCAGCATCAGCCCATCAACATGATGGATGTAATGGTGAAGTGATGTCTAGTATGCTTGTCAGCATCAGCCCATCAACATGATGGATGTAATGATGAAGTGATGTCTAGTATGCTTGTCAGCATCAGCCCATCAACATGATGGATGTAATGATGAAGTGATGTCTAGTATGCTTGCCAGCATCAGCCCATCAACATGATTCATGTAATGGTGAAGTGATGTCTAGTATGCTTGTCAGTATCAGCCCATCAACATGATGGATGTAATGGTGAAGTGATGTCTAGTATGCTTGCCAGTATCAGCCCATCAACATGATTCATGTAATGGTGAAGTGATGTCTAGTATGCTTGTCAGCATCAGCCCATCAACATGATTGATGTAATGGTGAAGTGATGTCTAGTATGCTTGTCAGTATCAGCCCATCAACATGATTGATGTAATGATGAAGTGATGTCTAGTATGCTTGCCAGCATCAGCCCATCAACATGATTGATGCAATGATGAAGTGATGTCTAGTATGCTTGCCAGCATCAGCCCATCAACATGATTGATGCAATGATGAAGTGATGTCTAGTATGCTTGCCAGCACTTCATTGATGCATCATGTCAAGCAATGGGCATGATGCATCAATGAATCACATTCCTGTACCTTTTAGGTGCTACTGATAAGGGAGTACATCTTTCACGGATCAAGTGCTAGTGAGTCTGCTCACCAGCACATCATTGATGTTTCGTAAACACCCTCTGGAGGGTGTTGCTCCTATGGTAAATAGAGCTGTCAGTATGTGCCCTCTTTTCAAAACAAGTCACGCTCTGCTTCACCATTCAAATTGCACCATCAGTTTACTTGTATCACACACTCTATACTATACCATACTGACTAACTTCCCCCTACTAGGTGCCAACTGAAATCACCTTTTTCTAGCAACGTACTAGCATGACCACTTGTGAGCAACAAAAGTGAAAAGTTATTACTACATGGAAAGTCAGTTCAGCAGAAGAGACCAGTAATAACTTTCCCAAAGCAGCAACAGCCTCCTGGGCCTATACCAAGCCTGCAGGTTCCATATGGTGTATGGATGCAACCCTGGCAAATTACTCACCATGGCTGCATTCCTATATCATGATTATGGAAGGGCATGATGCAATAACGCATTAGTGGCCAATAAAGAGTTTAAACCCTAAGATGGACCTTTATGGTTTAACCGCCTGTTCTCTACGCATGTCTTATGTATGTGTTAATGTGGTTTCAGTGGTTAAGGAATAACTGCCCGTTGTCTATGTATGTGTTAATGTGGTTTCAGTGGTTAAGGTATAACTGCCCGTTGTCTATGTATGTGTTAATGTGGTTTCAGTGGTTAAGGAATAACTGCCCGTTGTCTATGTATGTGTTAATGTGGTTTCAGTGGTTAAGGTATAACTGCCCGTTGTCTATGTATGTGTTAATGTGGTTTCAGTGGTTAAGGTATAACTGCCCGTTGTCTATGTATGTGTTAATGTGGTTTCAGTGGTATGGTATAACTGCCCGTTATCTATGTATGTGTTAATGTGGTTTCAGTGGTTAAGGTATAACTGCCCATTGTCTATGTATGTGTTAATGTGGTTTCAGTGGTTTAGGTATAACTGCCCGTTGTCTATGTATGTGTTAATGTGGTTTCAGTGGTTAAGATATAAGTGCCTGTTATCTATATATGTGTTAATGTGGTTTCAGTGGTTAAGCTATAACTGCCCGTTGTCTATGTATGTGTTAATGTGGTTTAAAGGGTTAAGGTTTTAATTCCCGTTCTCTTTATATGTGTTAATGTGGTTTCAGTGTCGTGATCACACAACAGACTGCCGCCTGTGGAGCGGACTCGACTTGTTCATCTTCATTGCCATGGGCGTGGTGGGCGGACTGCTGGGGGGTCTGTTTAACAGTCTCAATAAGACGTTAACAAAATGGAGGATGAGGAACGTGCACCAAAGACACAGTGCAGTTAGGTAGCCTACATTCGTATATAGTATTATAGTATGTTATATTATACAATATTCTTTATAGATGTATAATGGAATGTTATAACAGATTTATCATTAAATAGATATTTACATATCGCAAAAAGATTGCCTGTAATCATTAATGTACCTGAATGTAAAGAAGAAAGTACCTAAAAATAGTGATATTGCTGGAAAGTTCAAAGATGGTTCAAAGGAAGGCCTTTGAACCATGCATCTTGGTTCATGGGCCACTAGTTGATCTCGTTAAAAAGGAGGCATTTAGTCATGTATCCCTCCAATTAAGGGGTAATTCTAATTTTTCTAAGGTTATTTTTGCCTGAAAGACCTTGGCACATCTCCAAATTTCTGGATCTGGCACTAGTTGTTATGTCTCCTGTTTACTTCATCTATGAATACAGAGTACTGGAGGCGATCCTGGTGGTGGCCATCACAACTACAGTGGCCTTTGTGTCGGCCATGACACTGGGCACATGTAAACAACTCCCTGTAAGTCTTTAACATTCAGACCTCACGTAAACAACTCCCTGTAAGTGTGAAACATTCAGACCTCACGTAAACAACTCCCTGTAAGTGTGAAACATTCAGACCTCACGTAAACAACTCCCTGTAAGTGTCAAACATTCAGACCTCACGTAAACAACTCCCTGTAAGTGTCAAACATTCACACCTCATGTAAACAACTCCCTGTAAGTGTCAAACATTCACACCTCACGTAAACAACTCCCTGTAAGTGTCAAACATTCACACCTCATGTAAACAACTCCCTGTAAGTGTGAAACATTCACACCTCACGTAAACAACTCCCTGTAAGTGTCAAACATTCACACCTCATGTAAGCAACTCCCTGTAAGTGTGAAACATTCACACCTCATGTAAACAACTCCCTGTAAGTGTGAAACATTCACACCTCATGTAAACAACTCCCTGTAAGTGTCAAACATTTACACCTCATGTAAACAACTCCCTGTAAGTGTCAACCATTCACACCTCCTGTAAACAACTCCCTGTAAGTGTGAAACATTCACACCTCCTCTAAACAACTCCCTGTAAGTCTTTAACATTCACACCTCCTGTAAACAACTCCCTGTAAGTGTGAAACATTCACAACTCACGTAAACAACTCCCTGTAAGTGTGAAACATTCACACCTCACGTTAACAACTCCCTGTAAGTGTCAAACATTCACACCTCACGTAAACAACTCCCTGTAAGTGTCAAACATTCACACCTCATGTAAACAACTCCCTGTAAGTGTCAAACATTCACACCTCATGTAAACAACTCCCTGTAAGTGTCAAACATTCACACCTCATGTAAACAACTCCCTGTAAGTGTCAAACACTCACACCTCACGTAAACAACTCCCTGTAAGTGTCAAACATTCACACCTCATGTAAACAACTCCCTGTAAGTGTCAAACACTCACACCTCACGTAAACAACTCCCTGTAAGTGTCAAACATTCACACCTCACGTAAACAACTCCCTGTAAGTGTCAAACACTCACACCTCACGTAAACAACTCCCTGTAAGTGTCAAACACTCAGAACTCACGTAAACAACTCCCTGTAAGTGCCAAACATTCACTCTTCATGCAACAACTCCCTGTAAGTGTCAAACATTCACACCTCATGTAACAACTCAATGTAAGTGTCAAACAATCACATCTCATGTCAACAACTCCCTGTAAGTGTGAAACATTCACACCTCACATAAACAACTCCCTGTAAGTGTGAAACATTCACACCTCATGTAACAACTCAATGTAAGTGTCAAACAATCACATCTCATGTCAACAACTCCCTGTAAGTGTGAAACATTCACACCTCATGTAAACAACTCCCTGTAAGTGTCAAACATTCACACCTCATGTAAACAACTCCCTGTAAGTGTCAAACATTCACACCTCACGTAAACAACTCCCTGTAAGTGTCAAACATTCACACCTCATGTAACAACTCAATGTAAGTGTCAAACAATCACATCTCATGTCAACAACTCCCTGTAAGTGTGAAACATTCACACCTCATGTAAACAACTCCCTGTAAGTGTAAAACATTCACACCTCCTGTAAACAACTCCGTGTAAGTGTGAAACATTCACACCTCCTCTAGACAACTCCCTGTAAGTCTTTAACATTCACACCTCCTGTAAACAACTCCCTGTAAGTGTCAAACACTCACAACTCACGTAAACAACTCCCTGTAAGTGTGAAACATTCACACCTCATGTTAACAACTCCCTGTAAGTGTCAAACATTCACACCTTATGTGAACAACTCCCTGTAAGTGTCAAACATTCACACCTCATGTTAACAACTCCCTGTAAGTGTCAAACACTCACAACTCACGTAAACAACTCCCTGTAAGTGTCAAACATTCACACCTCATGTAAACAACTCCCTGTAAGTGTCAAACATTCACACCTCACGTAAACAACTCCCTGTAAGTGTCAAACATTCACACCTCATGTTAACAACTCCCTGTAAGTGTCAAACATTCACACCTCATGTAAACAACTCCCTGTAAGTGTCAAACATTCACACCTCATGTAAACAACTCCCTGTAAGTGTCAAACATTCACACCTCATGTAAACAACTCCCTGTAAGTGTCAAACATGCACACCTCATGTAAACAACTCCCTGTAAGTGTCAAACACTCACACCTCACATAAACAACTCCCTGTAAGTGTGAAACATTCACACCTCACGTAAACAACTCCCTGTAAGTGTCAAACATTCACACCTCATGTAACAACTCAATGTAAGTGTCAAACAATCACATCTCATGTCAACAACTCCCTGTAAGTGTGAAACATTCACACCTCATGTAAACAACTCCCTGTAAGTGTCAAGCATTCACACCTCATGTAACAACTCAATGTAAGTGTCAAACATTCACACCTCATGTCAACAACTCCCTGTAAGTGTCAAACATTCACACCTCATGTAACAACTCAATGTAAGTGTCAAACATTCACACCTCATGTAAACAACTCCCTGTAAGTGTGAAACATTCACACCTCATGTAAACAACTCCCTGTAAGTGTGAAACATTCACACCTCATGTTAACAACTGCATGAAAGTCTTAGACATTCACACTTCTTGTAAGCAACTCACGTTAAGTCTTCAATGTTCATAATGCCAGTACTTCATTGGTGCATCAATGCAGACCAAGGAGTATGATGCACTCCAGCATCAGCAGACCTTAGAAGGTTCAGAATTTAGGCACTTAGAATGAGTGCCCCAAAACTAGACATTTATACTGGTGTGATGTTGGGCCTCAAATAAAATAGTGTTTTTTTTTGTCAGCTGTTCATGAAACCAGCTTTAGGCAAAGTAAACTTACCCACCTTGTCATCGGCTTATTTTTTTCATCGCAAGACATACATATTTTTTCTTTGTTGAACCATTCTACAAGGAGAATTGTTGGCATGGATAAAATCCACCCTCCCTTTTATTGTATGGTAACTGGAATGGTTTCTAGCTATGAGAGGTTGATATTCCTTTGCCTCCTGGGAAACTACCAACCTTGAAAAATGACCACTCCCTTACAGGTTGGTAACTCGAGTGAGGTGTACAGCTCAGTACGAACCTATTTCTGTAAGACGGGCGAGTACAATGACATGGCCACACTCTTCTTCAACTCTCAGGAGACAGCCATCAAACAACTGTTTCACCAGGAGGGTGAGTTTGTTTTTGAGTTTTATTTTAAACAGCTTTTTTAACTGGGAGGGTGAGTACATCATTATAAATGATTTTTTTCATGGTAAATATGTACAGTCCTATGTTGAACTATTGCAGAAGGAGTCATTGAAGAGAATGATGCTTCATGGGTTAGATTGGCTCGATCAAGGGTCTAAAGCTGCTCATGCTGAGGAAAGAGTGGCTGAAGTACAACTAGCAAATATTCCTTTTGAAATTAAGAACTTTGTGACTGCATTTAAATCAGTAACATTAACATGAATCTTCACTGTCACCTTTCTTTTTGTTCCATTATCATGCGATTATGACGAAATCATCCCGATATACATACAATAGTTTGGTATTTCCGCAGGTCGGTTCAGCATGCCATCACTAGCTATTTTCTTCATCCTGTTCTTCTTCTTGGCGTGTTGGACGTATGGTACGTCGGTACCTAGTGGTCTGTTTGTACCATCCCTACTGTGTGGTGCGGCATATGGACGTTTTGTAGCCAGTATTATACAAAGGTACAACATTTATTAGATCAGTACAAATTGAACTCATCACAAGTATAATACAAAAGTAGATATTAAGTTTGACCTACATATGATATAAGCCACAGCTTATAGACTATCAGGGTGCTGCTTATACATGGGTCAGGTCGCCATGAAGCAGTAGATTTTGTGTTTTGGGGTCATTTTGAACTTTCATGGCTCTGGAGAAAGAAGTTGTGAACCAATCTTCTCTTACTAAAAATGAAAAAATGAAACTTCAAAAATCTTTGTTATTACCCATATGAAGGGCCCTATTGTCCCCTACTATGGTGAAAAAATTGTGTGTCTATCAGCATTTGTCTCCATGTGAGATCAGCTTATGTGAAATAATTCTGATAAAAGTATGGGACGTTACTTAACGTCCAGAACTTTTATCATCATGTAGGAGGCAGTCCACTGTGCATGCATAACTCAAATCTTGTCCCATTTTGTAATTTAAGTCAATAATAGATATATTGTTCTTGTTATTTCATGTGTTTGCTATACATAATGGGACATTCTTATATTACTGAGAGCAATTTCAATTACCTCTATATTTCATCATTTTGGTACTGGATGTTACATGACACAAAACAAGCAATAAAAATAGAACTGGATGACCTAGGTCGGTACTTTTTTGTTTTTCTGAGCTGAGGAGATGTACCTTTGCCAATTTGTTATGGTTATATAAAGTAATTCGAAAATCAATTTTTCAGGGCCTTCAACGGCACAATCTTACACTTTCTGACGACCTGACCTGGGTACATTAAATACACAATCTCAGTTTTGTATGCAATTTTTCAATAATTGTGACAGCCCCCCCTCCCCCTTTTGCAGAAGGTGCTAGTATTTAGTATTGAAGAAAACTCATCTATGTTTATCCATACATCCTTCTGTACTTGTATATATGTGTGGTTCTATGGTTGTAGGATAGCTAAGATGTAGAAGATCAATCATGGGTTAACAGGGTCACGTGAATATATACCCGCTGTGAAACGCCGGGTATATATTACGTAACCTTGTTAATCCCATGATTTATCTAACTTAAACTATGGTCCAAGTTTGTCACACCTTGCGTATAGGGGAGACATTTCTATACACCAGGTTATGTGATATATTCCAAGTGAGATTCTTTTATTCTAAGGTGTGACCATAGTACCTTTAAACTGGTTGGTGTGGTTGTATTTCTGTGTGAGTGAGTGAAATTCGTTTGTTTTAACTGTACAAGATTAGGACCAGGACCTGTCTTGCATTCATACAGTATCAAGTGTATCAATCATTTTATGGAAAAGAAAAATAAACTGATATATAACTTCAACATACCTTCAGGGTAACATGTATGTGGTTTACTATGGTCCCAGTGCAGGATACACCAAGATTTACTCTGGTACCTTTGCACTGGTTGGTGCCGCGGCCTTCCTGGGGGGCGTTGTCCGTATGACAATCAGCCTCACTGTGATCCTGATAGAGTCGACCAATCAGATTACGTATGGACTCCCGATCATGATCGTCCTCATGGTGAGTTTGGGTTTTAGTCTAAAGTCGATCACAAATTAGGCGAATTCAGTTGGCTGGCTGTAATGATTGGAACATTTATATCGAAAAACTCTTTTCTAGTGATTGGGTCTAGCCCATCTCAGATGTCCCTAACAATTAGCTCTAACTGGGACATCTGTTGAAACCATTGCCCTCATGTCCACATGTAAGAATTTGTTAAGGATACATTGATATCCTGTATTGAATGACATATTTAATCTGGTTTTTAAGTTACTAAGAAGTCTAGTACCTATTTTACACTGACAGGTTGCTAAGTGGTTTGGGGACCTGTTCAATGAGGGTCTATATGACGTACACATAGAGCTGAAGAATGTTCCGCTACTTGGCTGGGAGGCACCTCAGGGCATGGACAGGTAACCTACATGTTTACCAAATAAGGGCATGATGATAGTTCTGGTATAATGTTCTGGTCTCAACATGCAAATAATGTACTTAAGCTACTTCAGTTTAATTCAGTACTGTATTTGATAATATAAATAACACAATCTGATGTCTAATACACCGCTAAGTGGTTGGCATTATGAAACACTGATGCATTTCTACACATGTACATGTTATATATTGACAGTCTGCGCGCACGTGACGTCATGAGTGACAGCTTGTCATTTGTCTACACCCACTCCCGTGTACAAACCATCATTGACATCCTGTCTACCACCAAGCACCATGCCTACCCTGTAGTATCCATGGTAACCAGGGGGAAAACAGATGGTGCTATGGATGACGAGGTAAGACACCATTATGTTGGTATCCATGGTAACTGAGGGTAAAACAGATGGTGCTATGGATGATGAGGTAAGACACCATTATGTTGGTATCCATGGTAACTGAGGGTAAAACAGATGGTGCTATGGATGATGAGGTAAGACACCATTATGTTGGTATCCATGGTAACTGAGGGTAAAACAGATGGTGCTATGGATGATGAGGTAAGACACCATTATGTTGGTATCCATGGTAACTGAGGGTAAAACAGATGGTGCTATGGATGATGAGGTAAGACACCATTATGTTGGTATCCATGGTAACTGAGGGTAAAACAGATGGTGCTATGGATGATGAGGTAAGACACCATTATGTTGGTATCCATGGTAACTGAGGGTAAAACAGATGGTGCTATGGATGATGAGGTAAGACACCATTATGTTGGTATCCATGGTAACTGAGGGTAAAACAGATGGTGCTATCGATGATGAGGTAAGACACCATTATGTGTAGAAGTGGAACAAGTGTAGATGTATGATCCAGTCTGAAAAACAGTTTAAAAATAGTTATGAAAAAAGAATATATTCATTAGACTTCAGAGGCTTTGTTAATTATAAGAGACCTCCTCATCACATTTAAGTCTCAAGATAAAGGGCTTCTGTGACGGACTCGTTGTTCAGCACATCGCCTTCACAATAACTCCAGCGTCTAATTCATAACCAGGTTTTACCCCTTAGTGCGTTGACACTTTAATGATTACATTGTATGTAAATGTACTCTGCTACATCTATTTGAGTTTTGAAGACAGGTGTTTGTTTTAATCCAATTTAGTATTTGGGTGTGTGAGTTAGAGACAGTTGGTATGTCTGAGAGTTTTAGATCCCTATGATGTTAAACAATATAGTCTACTAAAAAGATTTTTCACTACACAAGCTATTTGGTCATAGTGGTAGATTGTGGATTAGAATGTTGTGCACCCTTAAAGGAGAGGAGCAAATCCTCTATTATTTATTTGAATCTTGATTCTGTCTGGCATCTGATTCGGGTTCTACAGGCCCGACTTTTCATCATTTAGCTCACAGGCCATGGAGCAGAGAATACAGCCACACACTGAAAACATGGAAGATCCGAAACTAGTCAGCAGTGACCACTTTAGGTCCTCAAGTTGACGATACCTAAAACTACAACTTTAGGTAGTCAAAATGACGACTTTAAGTCGTCATCCTGACGACCTGAGTCGTCAATATGATGATTCTGTACTGTCAGTATTGTCATCCTGATGACTCAGGTCGTCAGGATGACGACCTAAAGTCGTCATTTTGACTACCTAGAGCTGTAGTTTTAGGTATCGTCAACTTGAGGACCTAAAGTGGTCACCGCTGACTAGTTTCGGATCTTCCATGTTTTCAGTGACACAATTGTCTCACTCTTTGACATTTCTGTCCGGCCTGCAAATGTTTTGCCAGCTATGTGTGTTATTGGCTGCTAGTAGTACAACACATGATGTGAAAGGATTATAACATGGCTAATAATGTCAACCAGTGAATAGAGATGGCAATATCACATGATGTGAAAGGATTATAACATGGCTAATAATGTCAACCAGTGAATAGAGATGGCAATATCACATGATGTGAAAGGATTATAACATGGCTAATAATGTCAACCTGTGAATAGAGATGGCAATATCACATGATGTGAAAGGATTATAACATGGCTAATAATGTCAACCAGTGAATAGAGATGGCAATATCACATGATGTGAAAGGATTATAACATGGCTAATAATGTCAACCTGTGAATAGAGATGGCAATATCACATGATGTGAAAGGATTATAACATGGCTAATAATGTCAACCAGTGAATAGAGATGGCAATATCACATGATGTGAAAGGATTATAACATGGCTAATAATGTCAACCTGTGAATAGAGATGGCAATATCACATGATGTGAAAGGATTATAACATGGCTAATAATGTCAACCAGTGAATAGAGATGGCAATATCACATGATGTGAAAGGATTATAACATGGCTAATAATGTCAACCTGTGAATAGAGATGGCAATATCACATGATGTGAAAGGATTATAACATGGCTAATAATGTCAACCTGTGAATAGAGATGGCAATATCACATGATGTGAAAGGATTATAACATGGCTAATAATGTCAACCAGTGAATAGAGATGGCAATATCACATGATGTGAAAGGATTATAACATGGCTAATAATGTCAACCTGTGAATAGAGATGGCAATATCACATGATGTGAAAGGATTATAACATGGCTAATAATGTCAACCTGTGAATAGAGATGGCAATATCACATGATGTGAAAGGATTATAACATGGCTAATAATGTCAACCAGTGAATAGAGATGGAAATATCACATGATGTGAAAGGATTATAACATGGCTAATAATGTCAACCAGTGAATAGAGATGGCAATATCACATGATGTGAAAGGATTATAACATGGCTAATAATGTCAACCAGTGAATAGAGATGGCAATATCACATGATGTGAAAGTATTATAACATGGCTAATAATGTCAACCAGTGAATAGAGATGGCAATATCACATGATGTGAAAGGATTATAACATGGCTAATAATGTCAACCAGTGAATAGAGATGGCAATATTTCATTGTGTTACACACATAGTCCCCGGTCTAGGTTCTTACCGTGAGTTATGTCTCACATAATTAGATGTGTCTGCTAGCGCATGAATTTCAATAACGTCAGGATTGCCCTCTGCCTTATTCCCAGCTTCTCCAATTCCCTGGTCTCTCTTTCCATTTCTAACTTTCAAACTCCTCACGCCCACTAAGGTTGCTACTTTTTACAGAAAATGTAAATCAGATCAATAATTTGTTGTCAGGAAACTGCGGTGTTGGACGTTCCAACAGGGAGGGTGAGAAGACAACTCAACATCCACACCCACAGGTAATATTTATACCTACCATCATAAACACTTTATTTCATGGTAATTAAAACCCCTTCATAGGTTTAACCAAGGAGCTCTATATCATATGGGACCATGGAATACGACATTCCCATATTCCATGATCAGGTCACGTGACATTTTGATAATGTATACAAGCTAATCTGAATTTCATTGGTTATATATCTTAGAACTGTGAAACAAATGCAAGTGCTCCCTTAGGGTTTTTAATCATCACAATCCCCTCAATGTGTCTGTCCATATCCCACTCCACCCAAAAGGCACTGTGTGATACAGACAGACATACCTTGAAGAATACGATGCTGATCATATCCCATGGTCCTCCGTGGAACATTGCAAGAACAAGGTAGCAATGTACCATAGGCATTGTGTGCTGAAAAAAATACCTGTTGAATCTACCAGGGATCTTCCTTAAACTGAACAGTGAACCACCCTGATTGTTAACTTGCGTCAGTGAACCAGTGTAGTTTGTACAGGAAGCCCCAGGTGCCACTACGGTGGTAAACAAATAAACAAAAAAATCTCTGTGAAAATAATAACGTATCTCTGGCAACTTTGGGACGAGGATCCTGTCCTTATTTTGAAAAGCAGTGCACGGAGAGATAAGCTTTTTGCCAGTCAATGTCACAGAAGAAAATGATCCAATTAAAGAGCTTATTTCAATCTGAATTTCAAACCTTTAATAGTTCAGCTGTCCATTTGGAGGAAATTAAGTTATAGTATTTTCACCATACTTAACTAAAGGCATTATATACTGTTATACTTGTAGTAAACGTTAGTAATAACCGCAAGAATGGAGAAAACCTTTGAAATTATGTCATTGGATTTCGGCAATGGTGAATTCAAAGTAGATCATTAGAAATGGGTAATTCAATAAGAGAACAATATTAACAGCAGTAGCCTGAACACCTGCACCTGGTCTGTGTCTAGGCTCTACACAAGAGTCTAATTTCTAATTCAGCATGTTCTGAGAGGCCATGTGCTGCCACCATTTGTCATTCCCACACTTTTATCATGACCCGTGTGGTGTGGGTGAGGTCTCTCAGGAACAGGCCCTTCAGCAGTTCTTTCACAGTTTCTCAGTATACATAACTATCAAGTTGCCCAAAATTTGCCACGGTTGATGTATTCTAATGACCTTGAGGTCATAGTCTATAAGCTCTGGCTTACATGCAGGGTTTTATAGTAAGCCTTTCTATATTGTGTGTCCACATGAAGTTCCCCATGTGTCTTATCTGCCCTTGATTGAAACTAGTACATTATATATGAGGTGCACATTGTGTTCAAATAGTACTTTATATATAAGGTGCACATTGTGTTGAAGTAGTACTTTGTATAGAAGGTGCACATTGTGTTGAAGTAGTACCTTATATATAAGGTGCACATTGTGTTGAAGTAGTACCTTGTATATAAGGTGCACAGTGTGTTGAAGTAGAAACTATAAAGCACAGGTTTGACTTTACTATGGCTGCCCGCAAGGCCGATTCCCGACTTAGTCAGACCTTGTCGGCCTTACAGGATATCCTTCATCAAAAAATAATTTTCTCAGTCATATAATGCCTTCATGATATACACAGGTTATACCTAAGTGTCGAATGAAGCATTGGGAACTTTATTGCTATTCGTTTTATAGACTCAAGTTGGATAATACTAACTCTCGATGTCAATACAAATATTCAATACACAAAAGATGTTCTTCGTACACAGCTGGTTTCTATCATCATCTTGGTCCTATGATGCGCACAAATGATCACCTGACCAGGTCATGGAATACAAACAAATTGCACTCTATGCCCCCATGGAATACAGCCATCCTGGGTTATATCTGTGGGGCCATTGTATTCACCATAATAAACTTACCTGTGGTTGCCTAACCTAATATTTGGCAGTAAGTAGGATCAGACTGTAAGAGTTTGGCATTATGTTAGTTTTTGTACACTGAGTCACGTCCCTGTCCTCTCAATATTATGGAGCTTAGTTTGAGCCATCTCTCGGGGCCAGGAATTGAAGTATCTCAATTGGTTTTGTTTCATGAAAGAGGTGCTCTTTCTTTGTCAGGAAATGTCCAAATTTCCTGCCTCCTTGAGATAATTGTTTATAGGCTGTGTGAAATGTTAATAAGTGACAGATCAAACTCCTACAAGGAGGCACAATTTCCCTGCAGGAAACCATGGTCTGTGAGCTCCCTGATCCAAGGGCACCATAATCATAGAAACTACACAAAAAGTTATTTCACTTAAAGAGGGCTGTTTCAAGGCCATATGAAGAAGTGTCACAAAGCAGTGTGTTTTAAGGAATCTTTTGTCTAAAACTTGCCTAAAAACAGTTATTATTCATATGACCCTTTTTCTCATTTGTGTGTTGTCTTTTTCACTTTAGAATGTAGGTGAACAATCATGCCTTTTTTTGTACCCAGTTATCTGTGAATCAGCCATCAATCTTTCTCTGTGTTTAAACTTGGAGTTTGCTGAGAATTCTTCCTGATTGTTGAACTTAGAACTAAAACCCTAGTGATCTATCCTAAATAATATATGCACTGATAATACATGTGCTTAGACATACACAAGTAACTTGTTGATATGTTCAAACCATAATACATTATTTCATTTGGTGAGAAATTAAGGTTCAAGGCATCAAAGTATTCAAATGTTGAAAAAAAAAAGATTACAAGGTACTCCGCACCAATAAGACACCAAGTGTGCACTTGCTCTGGTAGGCACTCTTGTTTTCCTTTTTGGACTCCGGGGGAAGTCACTGCTTAAAGCATAAATACTTTTATATGGAGGAAATGCAAAATACAGAAACATAACTCCACATTTGCTGCCTGGGCCCCAACCTCAGTACATTAAACGCTGTCGACTACAAGGTGGAAAAGCTGTACCACACCTTGTAAAAAAAGTCATTGAAATAACGATTGTAATCCTTGTCCCAAAATTGCCAGGGATCTATCGTTATTTTCAAAGATTCCTTGTGCATTTTTGTACCACTGTACTGCCACCTGGGGCTTCTTGGGAAATGTAAGTAGTTTTTTTTTTTTTGTTTTTTTTGTGGATTAGTGAAGGAGCGGTAGCCCATTCCAGTCCAAGGGTCTGCTGTACGAAAAGGATTTTTGTGAGTGACTAGCAGAAAGTGACTAGCTTAATGTCAGGGATATTGGTGTGAGGTTGTGGGAAATTTCTTTTGCCTAAAAGACATGTTACAATAGAAACACAATGGGTGAAAGAGAGTCCAAAAAGTGGAGTGCGAAAGATGTCTTGACAAAATAAAATGTTAACAATCCTAAACACTTTTTAAGTGTACTCTCAAGTGGAAACCCTGCAAACACAGTGAATATGAATTTCAAACTCAATAACAAAATCGATAACACATGTACAATAGACATTGGACCTGTGACACTAACATACCTGCCTACTCCTTACACATATATACCCAGCAAATTGTCGTGACTCCTCGTCAACCTGTGTGAAGTGGCTCACACATGTCGCTAGATGGAACACGACATCGCTATAGCACAAGATCACCAGGAATACCAATGGTGGTGATCACATGGCCTCACCTCAGATGGCGAGGATGGTGATCACTCAGACTCACCAGGGATGGCGACGCGGGTGATCACTCACCTCGCTAGATGAAACACGCACCTCGTCATAGCACATGTTCACCAGGGATGGCGAGGATCGTGATCACTCATCCTCACCAGGGATGGCGACATGAGTGAGATCTCACTCATTCTCACCAGGGATGGCGACATGAGTGATCACTCATCCTCACCAGGGGGTCGTTGCACAAACAGCGTGCCTTCGTTCTGCTTTTCTCTCTCGTTAGTACGACATTCACAAAGAGACTTATTTCTGACCGTTGCACAATATGTTCTGCCTTTTCACAACGAGAGTCGTTGTGACAGCGAGACAAAAAAAACAGGACTCGCTGTGCTTTCCTTGCTGCTGCAGCGAGACTCTAGCACAGCGAGAAAAAACGACAGGGCACCCGCGTATTTTGACCCAGTTAGGCAGAACGTCACTTCCGGTGCCCGCGCTCATGTCAACAAGAGGCCGGCTTCGATCAACGAAACAGAGGGATATATCATGTCTCACTACGCTTCAGAAGTAAGTTTTCTTTTAAAATAGTGTTCTATAAGGTAGATGTTGTTCAGAAGAAGACAATGACATGCTGTTCTTAGACTGTTATTCCTTTTCCGTCGTTCTGTTAGCTTTCTTTCTCTGCCGGGTCGGGCGATAATAGGGTAATTTGGTTCGCTCTAACGTCTTTTGAGCGTGTCTCTCTCTCTGTCTTGTTATTTCTTTTCATTTTCTTTTTTTTTTCTCCCTCTCTTCGAATATTACGGCAAAGAAGAGAAAAAATCGAGTTATTCAGACATTCTTAGATTCATTTTTTTTCATATTTAACAGTACCTGAAAAAAAGTCCCCCTCTCCTCCCCCCTAATTTTCTTTTTTCCTCAAAATAAATATTCTTTATTTTCTTTTTTCAGTACGACCGTTGTTATGCTTTGTCTTCAAGCGACGAAGACGATGAGGAAGAGGAGTACGATCTTGCGACCCAAGCGGGCAGCAGGTCGTTCGAGTTACCAGAAATTTTGAAAACTAACACCCTAACAGAAGGATCAGACGAGGAGGAAGAAGGACTAGAGCAAGGAGAGGAAGAAGAGGAATACATTTTAGAGGATTCTAGTGAACTCTCAGAGGAAGATAGCCCTGTTTGAAAGGGTAAGGTGAAAAAGGCTAAGGCAAAACAACCTAAGGCGGGTCCCTCCAGCAGGCCTGAAACGAACTTAACTTCCCGGGGGACAGAGAGGGCCAGAGACGTATACTGGACTGAAGCTGAGCATAGAGCGCTCTTCTTTGCCCTCCTCAATCAGAAGCCGTATATCAAGGCTAGGGGGAAGAATGGAGCACAGCTGAGGAGAGAAGGTTGGGACACAGTTCTAGGTGAGTTTTTTTTATTAAGTTTGACATTATGACAGAAAAAAATCTTTATCTTTTCTCTTATCCTCAAAGTTAAACAGAACTAAGTGCCTTCTGTGTGTTTTTCATGAAGAGAGCTTTTCTTTTTCTCAGATATTCTATGTCTCCTTTGATCTCTTGCAGCCACAGTGAACAGCTTCAAGAATGCGAACCGGGAGTTAGACAAAATGCAGCATCACGTGAATGATTATTTCTCTAAGCTTAAGGCAAAGGTGAGCGAACAAAAAATATATTATACTCTTGATAGTGATTTGCTACACCTTTCAAAATATAAGTTAGTGTAACTTAAATTGATGTCTTATTTCTTCTGTATCTTTCTGACCTCCTTCCCCATTAATTTTCATTTTCTTGTCCTCATTATTTTCTCATGCTTTTCAGAACGAGGAATATCTGTACCTGATAGAGAAAGGAAAACCATGTGAAGGATGCTCCTTGACCGACATGATGTTGTTGAAGTATAAGGGAGTCGAGAGAATTGCCGGTAAGACAGAAAGAAATTTCTTTTAAGAATGAAACTAGGCCCTATCTTTAACTTATTGTGAGCGTCCTGAATTTTACTTTTATTGAATATTGTGTTTTCAGCACAGGCATTTTTTTTCCTTTGAATAAATAAATGTTTTCAAGAAACATGCATAAATATTAGGATGGGTCTATGCTTTCCCAAAATTCATAGTAAAACACAGCAGACCTAATATTGTTTGTTCTTTTGACCTATTTTCTTCTTCTTTCTCTCTTCGATAGCGATACCTCACATTGTTCTATTCTTGACAATGTGTATTTTCTTGGACCACAATTTCCCTTGAACAATAGAATTTTTTTTTTTTTCAGGGCAAGGAGGGGAAATAGTCTACTACACGGATCCCGTGGAAGAGGAAAAGAAACGAAGGCAACAGGCCAAGAAGTCCCCTGCTGTGCAGTCTAGAGTTAAAGCTAAAGGTGCTGCTCCGTCTCCCCTTAAAGTTTTGGTTGTGCCTTCAGAGAAGGAGCTGTTGGCACAGTTTCAGTGTCCCATGCCTAAAAAAGGGAAAGGACCTGTGTCTCCGGCAGTCAAGGTGCTTTTCAAGAAACCGGGTAAGGCTGCAGCAGCAGCAGGTGGGGCCAAGGTCTCTGGCACACCGAAAGTGACAAAGGCCAAAGTTGCTGCAAATACAAAGGAAGCGAAGGCTAAACCTGCTCCTTCTCCCTCTGGAAGAGGTACCGCTAAGGCTCCTTTCAAGAAACCAGGTGTTCGGGCAGTCAGGAACGCTGCTGCCTTTGACGTTGATTTGACAGGAGACGACAGATCTGATGACATGCAAGTAGACGTTGTGTCAACAGACACCGACATAGTGGACTTGACCGGTATTCAACAGGAAGTCCCCCTCACTTCTACTCCAAAGTCGGAAGTCAAAAAGGAAGTACGGCGTAGTCCACGGATTCTTGAGAAGAAAAACTCTGGGGGCAGAGGAAAGAAATTAGACTTTGAATCAAAAACCACAGATGCCTCGAGTAAAGAAGAAGAAATAGCAAATCAGGTTAAGAACCAGGAAATCAGATTAGCCAATATCGAGTCTTTTATGACCACTATGGAAGTACACAGATGGGACAACGTGGATAACATGATGTCCTTCCTGAGTCGATGCACAGAGGTGCATGAGAGGCTAGGAACAGTGCTTGAGAGGATAGTGTCAGACAGGGAGTCCATTGTGAAAATGCAGGAAACTACCAGCCGTCACTTGCAGTCTATCATTGACACTCAGGCAACTTGCAGCCATAATGTGGCTCAACTTATAAACGGTAAGGCTTTATTTGGGTGGACATGTCATAAATCGAGAAAAAAAATATGTGTAGCAGTAAGTGTCTAGGTGTCTGGCATTTCCTTTTTTTATTTCATTTTCACTCTCATCTGAAGTTTTTCTTGACCAACAAAAATACTTATATTTATTTGTTTGCACAACGAGACAGATCGTCACAGCGTGACTTATACAGTTGGCATAAGTTTTTTTATTCGTTTCAACTTTTTATATCCTACAGTTTCCGGTAAGGTCATTCACATGACCGACGGGCTCCAAAGGAGGCCTGTCATGATGATGTGTGAAACCATGCAGACCCCGCCTGTTCCTGAGTTTCCTACTTTTCCACTTGTTGTTAAACCTTCGTCTTCAGGTGCCTTGAAAGGTAAGTATTTTTTTTTTTTTCATAGTCTAAATGTATCTTGTCCTATCAAATAAGTCTCTTTGTGAATCTCGTACTGACGAGAGAAAAAAGCAGAACGAAGGCACGCTCTTTGTGCAACGACCTCCAGGCCTATCTGTGCTTCTTCATATAGTTAGTCCAAAAAGATTGGGAAGTTGTAAGTTATTGGAAAAACAGAATAAAAGAAAACACCGTAAAGACAGAGAAACTGAGCTGTAAGGTAAATCTGGCTGGTATCATAAAGAAAAAGGGGCGAAGGTCTCTTATTTTCTCTACGGGACATAAGGGAAGATTTTTCTTCTCACCTGTGTATAGTTATGTATCACTCTTGTTCTGAAGAAAGCACAAAAAAAGTTTTTGCCTTGTTCTTCACAGTTTTGACGCTCGATCCCTCTGCAGACCAGTCAACAGTGGCCCAAAACCTCCTTCATGTAAATGGCAATGGAGAACTAGTCACAGGTCCCACCGTAAACCAAGCTTCCCCTCTAACTTTGGTTTTAGCGGGGGAACCTGCAGCCCAAGAACAGGAAGAGCAGCAGGGAGGATCGTATGCTGGTTGTGTGGTTAAAAGCGAGCCTCTAGAGCACGATCAAGGAGACGCGGGAAACAACGTGAACAGAGAGGTTGTTTACCAAGAGGTTCTTTATGAAGAAGAGGGAGAGGAAGGGACTCAACTTCCTTCTCCGCCAGGTGATGACCCTCAAAATCAGGTCACCCAGCCATTGAATGTACCGCATAACGAGCTTATTGAGCAAGGCAATCAGGGGCATACTGACCTCTCAGAGCCTGTAAAAGACTCCCATAGTGACGCGGGTGATGCAGGTTCTAACATAGAAGCACAGGGAGGTAGTGATCTTATGAAAGAGGGAAGCACTGACATGCAGGCTCATAACGAAGGACTAGAACAGGGAGGGAATGATGTCCTTGAGGATGGGGGTCAAGATGGCCAAACTCTCAGAGGAACTGACTTACAGAAAGAGGCGGCAGAAGGAGATAAAACTGAAGGTGTAAGCTGTGAGGCAGGAGAGGACAGCGAAGTAGTACCATGTCCAAAACTTAAAGAAGATGGAGGTGAAGAGACAGTGAAAGAGGTAGCACAAGACACCCAAAAAGAGGCTGGAAAAGAACAGCCACATTTGCAGCAAGGCGCTATTCAGACTAAAGAAGACCTCGAGGTTTCTCTCATAAACGTAGACGATGAAGTTCCAGAAGGAAGACTTGGTTTATGTGTGGTTCTTTCTACATGTGCCATTACACACCCTCCTCCGCGTAAAATCAAGAGGGTCCACATAGATATATCTCAGGGGGGAGTAGTGCTCCACTGCAGTAACATAGAAGGGGTACTGAAGAAGGACAAGCCTCTAGAGGAACTAACAGAGCCTGAACCTGACAAAGAGGTGATCACAGCGGCAGAAACTCTCCACTCCCTTCACCTGGCTGTTGATCCTAAGCCGGGTCCTGCGACCAGGAAAAGGGTAGCAGAGGCTACCAAAGGACAGCCTAAGAAAAAAAGGAAGGCCCCAAAGAATGGATCGAAAAAGAAATAGAAAATGTTACTTTCATGTGACTTTCACAGTCAGAGTATTCATGTTCGTTTTCCACTTTGTTATGATACAACGGTTTCAGATTAAGAAAATTTAATTTTTCTAGAGAGAAACAAACTGACTATGACGCTGTATGTTTAATGACTTCAACCTACATAGAGGAATGTTTTTATTTGGCCACAACGAGACTCCTTCTGTAATGCATGATGCGGATGGAGAGTGGACAGACATATTTTCATGTAGGGAACATTTTTTTCGGGTGAACAAAAGAGAAGACCCACTTTGGTTTACTTTACTAGTACTTAAGCTTAAAAAAAAAGATACTTCCTAACATAATAAGTCACTGATGTCTTATACCATGACCCCTTCACTAAGTAGTCTGAAAAGTCATGAGGTACAGTGTAGTTAAGAGTTTTATGCCTTTGAAACAGTTATCGGCTTTTCCTCGACCACAAAACCATTTGAAAAGCAATAAGGTGCTACAGTGGCCACACTATTGAAGTCCACTTTTCCTAGTCACTTTCTGGTCATGATATGTAATAAAAAGTTTGAAGTGAAAGCCTGTGTGACCTCTTGTTCCTCTGATAACGTACTGAATAGTATATTAGCTTGAAGTTAAAGAAGTACAAGACTGAAAAAGCTTTGTTTATCTATTCTAATGCTATGCCCTCCTTCACAACGACTTTTTAGAAAAAAGGTCGTTGTGCGTAGGGGGCAGCACTCTCGATTTCATGTTATGACGTCATAATTAACAGAACGTCGTGGAACAACATGTCCAAATCTACAGGTGATATGCCTCCTAAGAAGCACAAGGTATGTAAAAAAGCTTGACCAACTTCAAGTCTGAACATCAGAGAAAGTCCTGAACACAAAGGAGAGCATGCAGAGCATAAAAAAAGGGCCTAAAAGTTAATTTAATAAGAGGATAATGGCGGGTCACGTACGACGTAGCACAACGTTAAAAGTTAGCCAATAGTCGCGGTGCTTTGTCCCTTACTTCTCTCGTTGTGACACCGGTTGGCAAAGGCTAATAAATAATTTTTTTATTCCATGTTATGACAGCAGGGTCAGCCTGATAAGAGACCTAAGAAAAGAACACAAATGATACTGAAGCATAAGGATTTCTCGGTTGACTCAGAGGCCTCTACAGTCCTTTACCAGCCAGAAAATGCACATCGAGAAAAGCAAGCAAACGATACCTTGGTAGGAGCTTCTTACGCTGACCATCAGTCCAACGCCAGTGACTCCGAAAGTGAAGCAGAAGATCTCCCTATGCGAAACGACCTTCCTGTCTCCAGAGAAAGGTGGAAGACGAAAGAAGTAGAAGCCCTAATGGATGCAATAAACTTAAACCGGGACGCTATAAAGTTCCACTTCAGCGGCACAGGAGGAGGGAGGGACATAAGGCGGCAAGCATGGAGAGACGTGGCATGTAAGTTTATTACTTCGATAGAATAATCTTATATCTTCCCCTTTTTTTTCAAGGCAAGTTACTTCATAAAAAAAGAATTTATTAATTTAATACTTTCTTCTTAATTCTTTCAGTGTACGTTAACTTGGAAGCGCACACTCACCGGACTGTCAGACAGTGCTCTGATAAGGCTTCTGATTTCACCCAAAAGATGAAGCAAAAGGTAGGAGAGAAGTGAAATTTTTCTTTTTCAACATAACAATAAAGTTAGTGATGAGAAATAAGCAAAACAACAAAATTTTTATGCTAATCTATTTACTTACAGTACAATACACTAAGAAGGGAGATCAAAAAGACAGGAAGCGGACCACCTGCAAAGAAGTTGCTTTTGTCCAAGACCCAGCAGAAAGCTTTAGAATATCTGAAACCAGAGGCAGTTCGAGGTGAGGATGGACTACCGTAGTCACTGTACCCTACCTTATTCAACCTCTTATTGAGTTTAGAATAAAAGACATCTAATTTTTTTTTCAAACACAGCGAGAAAAAAAAAATATTATGTACTTTTGAGACTCAGGAAACATCTGTATGTTTTCAGGTATTCCAGGAGTTACTCCCATGGAGCTGGACCCTACCAAACCAAAGACACAGTCAGGCATAACAGAAAACCATCTGTGGAGACCAGGTACTGCCGACTTCTCCAAGGCTAAGACCAAAATGAAGACCACTAAAGTACCAACAAAAGATAAAGACAAAGAGAGAAGGAAGGAAGAAAGAAAGAAGAAAGAGGAGAGAAGGAGGAAACATGAGGCAAAGATGAAGGAGGAGAGAAAGAGGGAGAAAGAAGAAGCAGTATTAAGGAAGAAAATGGAGGATTTATCCAAACAGAAAGCAGCAGCGAGGAAGAAAGACGAGTCAAAGACTGCTCTACCCAAAGTTAGACCTAAACAAGGGCAGAAAGTTGTGGTTTGCACCAGAAGCGAATACCTGCAGCTGTGTGAGGAGAAGAAAAGGAGGAAGGCAGAGAGGGAAGCCATAAGAGCTCAGAGAAGGCAAGCCAAAAATCAGTTATGAAGTATGGATTAAATGTGACAAAGAAATATATGATAAAGAGAAATGGACAATCTTATACAAGATTGACAAAAATACAGTTTATTTACAGGTTATTATGTATATGTACATAAATAAAACTTTTTTTCTTTCACGGCGCGTGTTCAAGTTTTCTTTCACAAAAGGAACAGGAAAAAATGTCAGAGAAAAATATTTCATGTGAGGCCTGTCCGCCAGGTACATCTTTATGTACATTAAGGTAAATATCTCAGACAAGCTGAAACTCTCTCGTTGTGACATACATGTGTACCACTTCCTAATTATAAGGTATCACAGACAAAGAGCCAAAGTACTTTCGTTGTAACTTGAAGCATGCAAGGTGCCACACTTTTCAGAAGTATTTGTTGCAGTACTCGTCCCGGAAGCACTTGATACGTTCCTTTTCCTGTTCTCGGGAAAGCTGTCTTGGTTGGGGAAGGGGAAGACGGACTGGTGTCCAGGGATCAGCAGGGTCATCTACTATCCTTATGCCATGATCCATGGCCACGTTGTGAAGGCAGGCGCAACTGGTTATGATGTCTGAAGACCTCTTTGGCTCGTGCCTCATGTAACCTGCGGAGGAGTCCAAGATCCTGAAAGACAAAAAAAAACAGAAAAACAGCGCATATAATTAGTTCCTTTCTTTTTCTCATGAGTGGGAAAGAGTTACACTCACCTCCAACGCTGCTTCAGGATACCGATGCACTGCTCGACTCGAACCCGGCTCTTCTTATGCCACTTGTTGAATGCGGTCTTCTTGGGTGAAGTCTCGTCCTTATAGGGCGTGAAGAGGTGCCGACGCAACCCATATCTGCCAAAAGTAGAAGATAACCACATGTTATAGTGTTTTGCATGCTGTGAAAGAAAAGTAGAGACAAAGACTAAGAAAGGAAGCTCACCCCGAGTCTCCTAGGAGAACAAAATCCCCCCAAATCTCCTGGTCGAGCTCGTCTCCAACGGGGCTCGCCGCAAGACAGTAGGCATCATGCACCGATCCTGGGAAGCGAGGGTCTATGAACAATATCCGTTTGTCATAGTCACAGACAATCTGCACCAAGAAAGAAATAAAAATCAGGAAAAGGGAAATAAATTCCATCTAACCATATTCTGTTACAGATGATATGTTTCATAATAATTCTAGAGGTGCAGGACAAAAAAAGAGGAAGATGAACCTTATTTTATTAAGGAAAAAAAAATCAAGAGGACTCCACAGAAGGTAAGAAAAAGGTGAAAAACTCACAGTGGTGTTGATGGAGTGATACTGATTTCTGTTGACGTATGCGCTCTCGTTTCTGGAGGGGCACTTGATTGGGATGTGGGTGCCATCCACGTATCCAAATACAAACGGTGTCTCTTGTTCGACCTCTCTTTGGTTCCTCTTGACTTTGTGGCGGTATAACTTCAAGGCCGCAAGCAGTTTCGATTCAAAAGAGTGGGGCCACTTCACATACTTGTGCCGGTTCTTGACGAAGTATTGAGCGACATCTTTCACTGAATTACACACTACGGACTTGGATACCTTCTGGGAGTCCCCAGTCAGCACGAAGAAACTCCCAGTGGCAAAATACCGTAACACTAAACAGAACTGAAAGAAAAAAAAGGAAATCAATGTCAGAGTATTAGGAAAAGGGGAGAAATAAATAAATAAATTAAGAAAATTTCTTTCTTCCTGATAAAAGGTCGTCTAGTCATGGGTGTGGACTACAAAATTCTACTGGTGACATGCTCATTTCTTGAAACAGACATGTGACATGGGATTTACTGACACTAAAAAAATTATTGACATAAAATTATTAAAATTGACATGTTGGGCCATGACAGAGGTGACATGTGACATCAAGTGATATGTGACATGACCATTTCATCGAGTCGACATGTCAGAAGGGGGACCCCCCCATCCAGACCACAATGAAAAAAAAGAAGGTATTTCAGCTTACCCTGTCTATGCAGGAGAGGCCTCCCCCACGTTTGCTCCCCTTGAACTTGCTGTGTAGCCTGTAGTCCTGGCACAGCTCCATCACTACCTCCTTGCTGAGCCTGTACCTTGCTGTAAACTCTTCATCAGAGAATAAAGTGAAGGGAGTATCTCTTTTCTTGCACTTTCGCTTTCTTCTTCCCAGACTGTGTCTTGGGACATCCATTTTGACACAGTGTAGTTGTCACACTTTAAATTTCCCTCCAAAATGTTACTCTGGTTCCATTCCAAATCACAGAACGACTGTCCCCATAGGGACCAATGTTAAAAACCAAAAAGGCGGTGACTCCAGAGTAACTGCCTTTTTTTTCTCGCTGTGCACCCAAAAATTTTAGCACAGCGACTTTCGCACAGCGAGGAAAAGATTGTGCAACACTTTTTTCTCGCTCTGCAAAAACGGACCAAATGGCAGAGCGAGAAAACATTTGTGCAACACTTAGACACTAGCAGAACGAGGAAACCGGTTTTCACGCTGATTGTGCAACGGCCCCCAGGGATGGCGACATGAGTGATCACTCACTTCGCTAGATGAGACGCACACCACGTCATAATGCACATTCACCACGGATGGCAAGGATTGTGATCAGTCACCTCGCTAGATAAAATGCGTACCTCGTGATAGAATGGTGAGGATCTTGATCGCCCACACTCACCAGGGATGGCGACACGAGTGATCACTCACCTCACTAGATGAAACGCACACCATGCCAAAGTGCATGTTCACCACGGTTGGCGAGGATTGTGATGACTCACACTCACCAGGGATGGCAAGGCAGTTGATCACTCACCTCGCTAGATGAAATGCGCACCACGTCATAGCGCAGGTTCACCATGGATGGCGAGAGTGGTGATCACTCAGACTCACCAGTGATGGCGACGCTGGTGATCACTCACCTTGTTAGATGAAAAGCTCATGATCATCGACATTGGTAATCATGCAGCCTCACATCTGCCAGATAAAAGTATGTTTTGCCAGAGAAGGTATTGCCATATGTATCTTCCCTCTAACCACATACAAGGTGTTCATGTTGATATTTCCCTATGTATTTTTCCTGTAACCAGAGAAAAGGTGTTTATGGATAGTTGCTTTCATTTTAGAGATACCTCTATCTAAATTCAATTGATATTCTCTCTATATAGTTTTGTTTGATTCAACTCGGAAGTATTACATGGAAATCAGTGTGAAACAAAGTACATTTGATACGTATGGGACATATACTTCATGCCCACACTTCCTAGATAGGCTACATGTTGAACAGTGGTGCTGTCTCAACAACTTTGGCAATGGTGGTGATAAGTTGCCACTGTGAGTGAGAGTGAGTGACAGATGATGCAATCCTCAGAGAGCATTGACTTGGAGTGACACAAATTCACATATTGAGTGAGACCAATGTTGGCAGTGGTGGTGATAAGTCGCCATTTTGAGAGAAGATTAACTAGGAGTGATACAAACTCACGCAGTGAGTGAGAGCCATGTGGCAATGCAGGTGAAAAGTTGCCATTCTGAATGAGAGAGGCACATATTGACGGAGTGAGTAAGATCCATGTTGGAGATGGTGGTGATAAGCTGCCATTCTGAGTGAGAGTTGACTGGGAGTGGCACATAATCACGCAGGGAGTGAGATCCATATTAGCAATGTTGGTGATAAGTCACCATTCTGAGTGAGAACTGACTGGGAGTGGCACATAATCACACAATGAGTCAGATCCATGTTGGTGATGGTTGGGATAAGCTGCCATTCTGACTGAGAGTTGACAGGCAGTGGCACATACTCACGCAGTGAGTTAGATCCATGTTGGCGATGGTGGTGATAAGTCACCATGCTTTGTGAGGGATGACAAGGGGTGGCACATACTCACGCAGTGAGTGAGATCATGTTGGCGACTGTTGTGATAAATCGCCATGCCATGTGAGACTGACACACAGTGGCGAATGATGACACAGTGAGTTATCACTCAGAAAGGAGTCACCATGGATGACCAATCATGGCAACAGATAACGACAATTTGCTGGGTAGCAATATAGATATATGTGACACCTCATTCTGACCAGTTAATGGGCACATTTACTAAATGCCGGTATTTAGTCATGTACCAGACTCATACACTTTATAACCTCTCAGCAACCGGCAACTTTCCGAGATAAGAGAGAAATTCACAGATAACCAGCGAATTCTAGGTTGATGGTTATATGACAATAACCATTAGCAGAGAGGGTGAGTGATGACAGTCTGTAAGCTACCTACCTACTTATATAAAGTCTTCAGATTCCTGAAAGTCAGATGTAGAGAAGGCAGATCTATATATCCGGGATATATCCTGGACATATCCCTATGACTGATAGGGAGGGCGTCTTAGACAACATCAGGGTAATGTGAATTACGTGTAACTAGGGACCCATTACCCATACCCTGAAGACAGAGTGACACACTACATCCTTCTGTCTGTGTATTATCATCTGCTGCATTCATCATGCATCATCAAAACATGGCTTGATGCATTCCACGATGCATTCAACATTTATACGCTTCATAAACATGATGCACTGCCTGATCCATGAAGTGAATTCAGACATAATGACATTATAACAGTGATGACTGAAATCAGACACGATCCGTTCAAGCATTATTGTGAATAACACATTTATGCATTCAGGCATCGTGATGACCACCAGGCATGATGCATTCAGGCATCGAGATGACCACCAGGCATGATGCATTCAGGCATCATGATGACCACCAGGCATGATGCATTCAGGCATCGTGATGACCACCAGGCATGATGCATTCAGGCATCGTGATGACCACCAGGCATGATGCATTCAGGCATCGTGCTGACCACCAGGCATGATGCATTCAGGTATTCAGGCATCGTGATGACCACCAGGCATGATACATTCAGGCATCGTGATGACCACCAGGCATGATGCATTCAGGCATCGTGATGACCACCAGGCATGATGCATTCAGGTATCGAGATGACCACCAGGCATGATGCATTCAGGCATTCAGGCATTGTGATGACCACCAGGCATGATGCATTCAGGCATTCAGGCATCGTGATGACCACCAGGCATGATACATTCAGGCATCGTGATGACAACCAGGCATGATGCATTTAGGCATTGTGATGACCACCAGCCATGATGCATTCAGGCATCGTGATGACCACCAGGCATGATGCATTCAGGCATCGTGATGACCACCAGGTATGATGCATTAAGGCATCGTGATGAGCACCAGGCATGATGCATTCAGGCATCGTGATGACCACCAGGCATGATACATTCAGGCATCGTGATGACCACCAGGCATGATGCATTCAGGCATTCAGGCATCATGATGACCACCAAGCATGATACATTCAGGCATCGTGAAGACCACCAGGCATGATGCATTCAGGCATCGTGATGACCACCAGGCATGATACATTCAGGCATCGTGATGACCACCAGGCATGATGCATTCAGGAATTCAGGCATCGTGATGACCACCAGGCATGATGCATTCAGGCATCGTGATGACCACCAGGCATGATGCATTCAGTCATTCAGGCATCGTGATGACCACCAGGCATGATACATTCAGGCATTCAGGCATCGTGATGACCACCAGGCATGATGCATTCAGGAATTCAGGCATCGTGATGACCACCAGGCATGATGCATTCAGGCATCGTGATGACCACCAGGCATGATGCATTCAGGCATCGTGATGACCACCAGGCATGATGCATTCAGGCATTCAGGCATCATGATGACCACCAAGCATGATACATTCAGGCATCGTGAAGACCACCAGGCATGATGCATTCAGGCATCGTGATGACCACCAGGCATGATACATTCAGGAATTCAGGCATCGTGATGACCACCAGGCATGATGCATTCAGGCATCGTGATGACCACCAGGCATGATGCATTCAGTCATCGTAATGACCACCAGGCATGATGCATTCAGGCATTCAGGCATCGTGATGACCACCAGGCATGATACATTCAGGCATTCAGGCATCGTGATGACCACCAGGCATGATGCATTCAGGAATTCAGGCATCATGATGACCACCAGGCATGATGCATTCAGGCATTCAGGCATCATGATGACCACCAACATGATACATTCAGGCATCGTGAAGACCACCAGGCATGATGCATTCAGGCATCGTTATGACCACCAGGCATGATGCATTCAGGAATTCAGGCATCGTGATGACCACCAGGCATGATGCATTCAGGCATCGTGATGACCACCAGGCATGATGCATTCAGTCATCGTAATGACCACCAGGCATGATGCATTCAGGCATTCAGGCATCGTGATGACCACCAGGCATGATACATTCAGGCATTCAGGCATCGTGATGACCACCAGGCATGATGCATTCAGGAATTCAGGCATCATGATGACCACCAGGCATGATGCATTCAGGCATCGTGAAGACCACCAGGCATGATGCATTTAGGCATCGTGATGACCACCAGGCATGATGCATTCAGGCATCGTGATGACCACCAGGCATGATGCATTCAGGCATCGTGATGACCACCAGGCATGATGCATTCAGGCATCGCGATGACCACCAGGCATGATGCATTCAGGCATTCAGGCATCGTGATGACCACCAGGCATGACACATCAGGCATTCAGGCATTGTGATGACCGCCAGGCATGATACATTCAGGCATCGTGATGACCACCAGGCATGATGCATTTAGGCATTCAGGCATCGTGGTGACCACCAGGCATGATACATTCAGGCATTCAGGCATCGTGATGACCACCAGGCATGATGCATTAAGGCATCGTGAAGACCACCAGGCATGATGCATTCAGGCATTCAGGCATCATGATGACCACCAGGCATGATGCATTCAGTCATCGTGATGACCACCAGGCATGATACATTCAGGCATTCAGGCATCGTGATGACCACCAGGCATGATGCATTTAGGCATCGTGATGACCACCAGGCATGATGCATTCAGGCATCGTGATGACCACCAGGCATGATACATTCAGGCATCATGATGACCACCAGGCATGATGCATTCAGGCATTCAGGCATCATGATGACCACCAGGCATGATGCATTCAGGCATCGTGATGACCACCAGGCATGATACATTCAGGCATCATGATGACCACCAGGCATGATGCATTCAGGCATCGTGATGACCACCAGGCATGATGCATTCAGGCATCGTGATGACCACCAGGCATGATACATTCAGGCATCGTGATGACCACCAGGCATGATGCATTCAGGCATTCAGGCATTGTGATGACCACCAGGCATGATGCATTCAGGAATTCAGGCATCATGATGACCACCAGGCATGATACATTCAGGCATCGTGAAGACCACCAGGCATGATGCATTCAGGCATCGTGATGACCACCAGGCACGATACATTCAGGCATCGTGATGACCACCAGGCATGATGCATTCAGGAATTCAGGCATCGTGATGACCACCAGGCATGATGCATTCAGGCATCGTGATGACCACCAGGCATGATGCATTCAGGCATTCAGGCATCGTGATGACCACCAGGCATGATACATTCAGGCATTCAGGCATCGTGATGACCACCAGGCATGATGCATTCAGGAATTCAGGCATCGTGATGACCACCAGGCATGATGCATTCAGGCATCGTGATGACCACCAGGCATGATGCATTCAGGCATCATGATGACCACCAGGCATGATGCATTCAGGCATCGCGATGACCACCAGGCATGATGCATTCAGGCATTCAGGCATCGTGATGACCACCAGGCATGACACATCAGGCATTCAGGCATTGTGATGACCGCCAGGCATGATACATTCAGGCATCGTGATGACCACCAGGCATGATGCATTTAGGCATTCAGGCATCGTGGTGACCACCAGGCATGATACATTCAGGCATTCAGGCATCGTGATGACCACCAGGCATGATGCATTAAGGCATCGTGAAGACCACCAGGCATGATGCATTCAGGCATTCAGGCATCATGATGACCACCAGGCATGATGCATTTAGGCATCGTGATGACCACCAGGCATGATGCATTCAGGCATCGTGATGACCACCAGGCATGATACATTCAGGCATCATGATGACCACCAGGCATGATGCATTCAGGCATTCAGGCATCATGATGACCACCAGGCATGATGCATTCAGGCATCGTGATGACCACCAGGCATGATACATTCAGGCATCATGATGACCACCAGGCATGATGCATTCAGGCATCGTGATGACCACCAGGCATGATGCATTCAGGCATCGTGATGACCACCAGGCATGATACATTCAGGCATCGTGATGACCACCAGGCATGATGCATTCAGGCATTCAGGCATTGTGATGACCACCAGGCATGATGCATTCAGGAATTCAGGCATCATGATGACCACCAGGCATGATACATTCAGGCATCGTGAAGACCACCAGGCATGATGCATTCAGGCATCGTGATGACCACCAGGCACGATACATTCAGGCATCGTGATGACCACCAGGCATGATGCATTCAGGAATTCAGGCATCGTGATGACCACCAGGCATGATGCATTCAGGCATCGTGATGACCACCAGGCATGATGCATTCAGGCATTCAGGCATCGTGATGACCACCAGGCATGATACATTCAGGCATTCAGGCATCGTGATGACCACCAGGCATGATGCATTCAGGAATTCAGGCATCGTGATGACCACCAGGCATGATGCATTCAGGCATCGTGATGACCACCAGGCATGATGCATTCAGGCATTCAGGCATCGTGATGACCACCAGGCATGATACATTCAGGCATTCAGGCATCGTGATGACCACCAGGCGTGATGCATTCAGGCATTCAGGCATCATGATGACCACCAGGCATGATACATTCAGGCATCAAGATGACCACCAGGCATGATGCATTCAGGCATCGTGATGACTACCAGGCATGATGCATTCAGGCATTCAGGCATCATGATGACCACCAGGCATGATGCATTCAGGCATCAAGATGACCACCAGGCATGATGCATTCAGGCATCGTGATGACCACCAGTCATGACACATTCAGGCATCGTGATGACCACCAGGCATGATACATTCAGGCATCGTGATGACCACCAGGCATGATGCATTCAGGTATTCAGGCATCGTGATGACAACCAGGCATGATGCATTTAGGCATTGTGATGACCACCAGGCATGATGCATTCAGGCATCGAGATGACCACCAGGCATGATGCATTCAGGCATCGTGATGACCACCAGGCATGATGCATTCAGGCATCGAGATGACCACCAGGCATGATGCATTCAGGCATCGTGATGACCACCAGGCATGATGCATTCAGGCATCGAGATGACCACCAGGCATGATGCATTCAGGCATCGTGATGACCACCAGGCATGATGCATTCAGGCATTCAGGCATCGTGATGACCACCAGGCATGATGCATTCAGGCATCGAGATGACCACCAGGCATGATATATTCAGGCATTCAGGCATCGTGATGACCACCAGGCATGATACATTCAGGCATCGTGATGACCACCAGGCATGATGCATTCAGGCATTCAGGCATCGTGATGACCACCAGGCATGATACATTCAGGCATTCAGGCATCGTGATGACCACCAGGCATGATGCATTCAGGAATTCAGGCATCGTGATGACCACCAGGCATGATGCATTCAGGCATCGTGATGACCACCAGGCATGATGCATTCAGGCATTCAGGCATCGTGATGACCACCAGGCATGATACATTCAGGCATTCAGGCATCGTGATGACCACCAGGCGTGATGCATTCAGGCATTCAGGCATCATGATGACCACCAGGCATGATACATTCAGGCATCAAGATGACCACCAGGCATGATGCATTCAGGCATCGTGATGACTACCAGGCATGATGCATTCAGGCATTCAGGCATCATGATGACCACCAGGCATGATGCATTCAGGCATCAAGATGACCACCAGGCATGATGCATTCAGGCATCGTGATGACCACCAGTCATGACACATTCAGGCATCGTGATGACCACCAGGCATGATACATTCAGGCATCGTGATGACCACCAGGCATGATGCATTCAGGTATTCAGGCATCGTGATGACAACCAGGCATGATGCATTTAGGCATTGTGATGACCACCAGGCATGATGCATTCAGGCATCGAGATGACCACCAGGCATGATGCATTCAGGCATCGTGATGACCACCAGGCATGATGCATTCAGGCATCGAGATGACCACCAGGCATGATGCATTCAGGCATCGTGATGACCACCAGGCATGATGCATTCAGGCATCGAGATGACCACCAGGCATGATGCATTCAGGCATCGTGATGACCACCAGGCATGATGCATTCAGGCATTCAGGCATCGTGATGACCACCAGGCATGATGCATTCAGGCATCGAGATGACCACCAGGCATGATATATTCAGGCATTCAGGCATCGTGATGACCACCAGGCATGATACATTCAGGCATCGTGATGACCACCAGGCATGATGCATTCAGGCATCGTGATGACCACCAGGCATGATGCATTCATGCATTCAGGCATCATGATGACTATTGCACATGTTAAACTCTAGGCCTGCAATGATCCATTAACTATATATTGGTGGATATATTCTGGGTGCTCGGTGTATGGCAGCACAAAGCAGTATTTTAAGCCGTAAAGTTCTTCATTTTTTCAAAGTTTGGCACTTTGTTAAGAGCCTGACAGTGACAAGAATATTTACTGAATACTTTATCACCTTCAGACGCTCTCTATAGGCTACCATTTTCTGCCGCCATTTTGTTCTGCTACTCAGCATTTTGAATAATTCAAAGTCGAATGCAATGCATTGAAGGTGGTTTTGATCAGAAACACAGAGCGCACAGAGAGTGCTTAGTTCCTGAAGGTGTATATCAAGGATTCTGTTTGATGTAAATTTTGTCAATATCCATGAGTTAGGTTTTCTGTTTCGTCATCCGTAAACCTTCTTAGTGAGTCTCTGTCTATTTGCTAAAGAGACAAAGGTTCACTAGACTTGGATCGGAGAGTTATCTTACAAGGCGAGTAAACCTCTATTTATCTAATTTAATCTAAACTAGAGATGTTCAATGTGGAATTTTATGAAGATATAAAGAGGGCATTCAGGTGATCTAGGGCCATTCATGATGAATTTGCTACCTGGTCCATTAGGTAAATAGCCAAAGGTTAGATCTGACTGAGGGAGCAAGTAAACCTTCATATTCCACTGTTCCAAACGTGAGACGGTGCCCTATTAGCACTCATCAGTCAAAATGTTAAGTGCTGTCCCCCCATTTTCATCATTTTGAGCTGACACATCTCACTAAGTAGACTTTAATCTTCCTGTTCCTCACTTACTTCATATATATATATATATATATATATATATATATATATATATATATATATATATATAATTTCACATTCCTATTGATCAATATTCAGGCATCAAGGTTCATCAATATATTATTTATCTGCATTCAGACAAAATGTACCACACATTCCTACATATATATTGATATTGTTATGTACGCTGTCTTATCGGTTGCAGATAAGTTTTGTTAGTTGTCTCTGATGATATCATTCATTAGCATAACAGGCATAATACTTCCTTTACCATACACACCCCTCTGCATGTGTTCAGACCATTTGACACTATAAACATTGTTAATCTTGGTATTGGTATTATACAGAGAGTTTGAGTCTTCTGGTGGCATGGAGGGGGACTTAGCCCAAACTTCAGTCCCACAGTGTCCTGCTGGGCTCACAGCTGATCATGCTGTTACAGATATTGCTACCACTTTGTCATTATTTTCTTTGTTACAGAGAGTTGGAGTCATTTGGTGGTACAGCGGGAGAAGATCAGCCCAAACTGAAGTTTCACGGTGTCATCCTGCGCTCACAGCTCATCGTGCTACTACAGAAAGGGGTCTTCTACTTGGAACATGACAGTGTGAGACTTATACCACTATTTGTACCCAATATTGCAGAAGTGCTCTATTTCACTGCTTGGAACATGACAGTGTGAGACTTATACCACTATTTGTACCCAATATGGCAGTAGTGCTCTATTTCACTACTTGGAACATGACAGTGTGAGACTTATACCACTATTTGTACCCAATATGGCAGTAGTGCTCTATTTCACTGCTTGGAACATGACAATGTGAGACTTATACCACTATTTGTACCCAATATGGCAGTAGTGCTCTATTTTACTGCTTGGAACATGACAATGTGAGACTTATACCACTATTTGTACCCAATATGGCAGAAGTGCTCTATTTCACTGCTTGGAACATGACAGTGTGAGACTTATACCACTATTTGTACCCAATATGGCAGTAGTGCTCTATTTTACTGCTTGGAATATGACAGTGTGAGTCTTATACCACTATTTGTACCCAATATGGCAGTAGTGCTCTATTTCACTGCCATCGGTCAGGAGGCCTAAATTTTGCTAATCCGATTATTTTTGATATTGCAAAAGTACAGAAAAAATCAGATGGAGTAGCAAAAGTTCGGACGGCAGTGTAATACCCGCTTATGACAGATGAAGCTTTCAAATCTACACTCACCAGAGTACATTTGTATATCATACCAACCTACAGAGTGGGTTGGTAAAATATTTAAGTACACTTGGCAGCGCTGTATTGCAGTAGTTGATTTGAATATCTTTAACAGTTTGAAACCATGCGTTAAATTAAACTTTTGACATTTGCATCTCAGAAAAGAGTGATATCCAGCTTCTTGCATTTGGTGTGAATGACACCATCCCACTGGGGTTCAAGATCAGGATTAATCACAGCTGAATCACAGTTAAACACACATACACTTCAGAAGTATTTTATAACAAAAAATCTACTTGCATTCCATGAATACGCACACATTTCCCTACATCTATTTCCAGCCAACGTCCCAGCCTCAAGTTAACTTCCAGCAGCTGAGTGAGCAGTACCCGCGGTACCCGGATATACACGACCTTGACATTGGCAGCATGCAGCATAGCCGTATCATGGTTAGTTTAGTATTTCACAGAGTTAGTGTTGGCTTGTTGTGTTAGTTTGGTATCAGTGAAAAGTACCCTCGGTACACTGATATACACGACCTTGACATTGGCAGCATGCAGCATAGCCGCATGATGGTTATTTAGTTTAGTATTTCTCAGAGTTAGTGTTAACTTTTTGTGTTAGTTTGGTATGAGTGAAAAGTACCCTCGGTACCCAGATATACATGACCTTGACATTGGCAGTGTGCAGCAGGGTGTCATTGAGCAATACCCTTAAGGCGACCGCAGACAGGCCAGACTCGATAGGTATCTAAGGAGTATGGTCCCGATCCGATCGGGAAGATCAAACATGTTTGAAATTGACTGACTGGATCCGACGTCCCCGCAGACACTCCCGATCATCAGGATTGGCTCACCACATTTTTGCTAGCATCAACAACTTTCAGCACCCATCTCATGCTATCCCTGGTTTTGCCCAGTTTTTGCAATGCACATGTCATTCTGATGAGGTTCTTCAACATGTTACATTATTTCAGGATCTGAACCCGTACCTCAACCCCTGTCCATACACTGTGTTCCCGACCACCCCATTACCGCAAATCTTCAATCTGTTCCGCAGTATGGGTCTCAGACATCTCCCTGTTATTAACAGTAATGGACTGGTGAGTAGTAAGGGACTTCTGAAATCATCTTTGTGTTAGACATACCATATTTGCATATACAAGTGCGGGGATCTATAATTAGTCCAGGTCTCATTAGAGCCTGAAACTTATTATTTCTCTTAAAATGGCCTCAAAAGAGTGCTGGTCCTGTATTATCATTTATAAAGCGTGCCCAGACAGTGAGCTCCCAGCAGTCTGGAGTTAAGTTTGCCTTTTCTACCATATTCTATGTAAATTCTATGTGAAGAAATTTAAGCTGTAGCTATATCTGTACAATTTACCATTACAGATTGTGGGGCTAATAACACGACACAATCTGACAGAGGATTTCCTACATGACAGACAGCGAGATCGTCTTATAGTGTCCATCATGGATACCATGACCTCCATCTCATGATGATTTGCACCATTAGGAACTGAAATGCAATAACCATAAACTAACGATAATATCAGACCTCTGACTCATATTCATCTGAAAGTGACTTTCTTTTATTGTTCCATAGCAAAATTGATGTTTACCCTGACTTCAAGGTACATCTCATATATATATATATATATATATATATATATATATATATATATATATATATATATATATATATATATATATACACACACATATATACAAGGCCGTGGGATGTTCAGTGGCTGCAACCATTAATTGAACTGGTTACCAGCGAGCCATCATTGAGTTATCTGATAGGTACTAGTTGCTCCTAAGAATTTGGCAGTTGGAATTACTTCATTGGCTTGCTATAAGGATGACCCTTAAATCATTTAAACCTAAAACATACCTTCAGGGCTTAATCTTTAGGGACCTTAGCCTAGGTCTGTGTGTTTGAAACACCTTAGGGATAGAGAATCTAATATACTGTAAAAAAGGGATTTCTGCAAAAGAAAGAAAAGACCTGAACCTGAAAGTTGTTACAAAGTGAATAAGTACTTTAAGCTTTTCATACATAGTGTTATACATGGAAATCTTTTATCTTTATATACTTGATAACTTTATACATATTTCTATCGCTATACATTGTATATCATAGTACTATGTGTACACACACACACACCCATAGCTACACATACCGCTGATAGGAGTCGTCCCAGTCGCCACTGTCAACGGACGGTTACATGTGGTGAAGTGAATGTACACGGAATCCAGGGAAGTTCAGTTGATCCTTTTATTGCATAGCTGACATGAGTGTTTCATAAAGGTGGTAACAATGATAACACTCGCCAAGATCTAAGCTCTGCCTCTGATCCTATAGCTCAACCTGTCGTAGGTTCTAGGTATAGGTGTAAGGTGTAAGTTGGGAGAGATGACTGGGAGCTGCTCAAGCTGCCTTTTATATGAAAGACTTGAGCAGCTCACAGTGTTGTGAAATATTCTATACACGTGGCTCAATGAAATAGGGACACGTGTCATAGGGAGAGATTGCCACCTGTGAGTTAGTCATGTTGATGAGGATTGAGAGGAGATTGTGAAATATTCTCTCATTCCAAATATGGCACCACAGGTGGATCGCACTTCCTCCAGTTACACTGTGTATGCGTAGACAAGGTTGGAATGTTATTACATCCTTGTATCTTATGTCACAGAGTGTCATGGAGGAGGCGCGTTTGTCATGAGTAATACATCCTGGTTCCTGTTGGGGAATGCAGGAGATTGTTGAGTGTGGATCATGGGCAGAGCTCAGGTTTTATATGGCGAAGAATTTAGTAAATATGAAAAATAAATATAATACCCAGAATGGTCCATTGACACCACCATAGCCACCTGCTGCGTCGTACCTGTATCCTCAGACCAACATGGGCCGCCTTCCTATGCACTAGTATCCATTAAGACTCTGTACAATATGCTGGAATAAATACAACTGCATTATCAACTGACACAAGGTCTTGCCTGTTAAGTCATTTATACTTGACAGCATTATTAGCACATCAAGATATGACAGTAGGTAGAATTGCTTAAGAGTTGGATCTGTATTTAAACATTTGAACCACTAGAACCGATAAAACTAGATACACAAAGGTGAATTGGTGTTAGATGCTATCTGTCTGTCTGTCTGTCTGTCTGTGCCTCTGTGTGTGAAGATCTTAGGGATCTTACACCCTTGGTGCTACCTAAAGGACCTGCCTTAACTATCATACACCCTTAATGCGGCCTATAGGACCTGCCTTAACTATCATACACCCTTGGTGCGGCCTATAGGACCTGCCTTAACTATCATACACCCTTGGTGCTACCTATAGGACCTGCCTTAACTATCATACACCCTTGGTGCTGCCTATAGGACCTGCCTTAACTATCATACACCCTTGGTGCAGCCTATAGGACCTGCCTTAACTATCATACACCCTTGGTGCTACCTATAGGACCTGCCTTAACTATCATACACCCTTGGTGCTGCCTATAGGACCTGCCTTAACTATCATACACCCTTGGTGCTACCTATAGGACCTGCCTTAACTATCATACACCCTTGGTGCGGCCTATAGGACCTGCCTTAACTATCATACACCCTTGGTGTGGCCTATAGGACCTGCCTTAACTATCATACACCCTTGGTGTGGCCTATAGGACCTGCCTTAACTATCATACACCCTTGGTGTGGCCTATAGGTACCAACACGTATATGAATCTATAAGAGATAAAAACAAATTGCTCTGGTCTGCTAGAAAATCCCTAGATGAACAGAAATGGATCCAAGCCTCAACCTGTAGAAATAAGACAAACAAAATAATTAATAAAGCTAGAAGAATTTCTTTAAAGAACAAATTGAAGAATATAAAAATGATCATAGAAAATTTTGGCGAACTATTAACAATCTTATACCTGGACAACCGAAATCAAAACAAGTGATTAACCTAGTAGACCATAATAACAATAATACCCCCATTCCAGCTGATCAAGTTCCAAACTTTATAAATACCTACTTCACACAAATTGGTCCCGTACTTGCCAAAGATCTCTATATCCCCTGGAAACCCTATGACAACACCTGTCTAAATTCAATTGAACCTTTTACCACTAACTTACAAGAAGTCTCCAAGTTGGTTCATGATATAAATACTATAAAATCCTCAGCAATTGAAAACATATCTACCAAAGTACTTAAAACAGTGTTTAAACATTCACCTGAAAGACTCGTAAAAATTTTTAATTTATCTTTTAAGACTAATACGGTACCAGATTCGTGGAAAATTTCCAGAGTGACCCCCATCCCCAAATCTGGGGATACGAAACTTGTAAATAATTATAGACCCATTTCTCTCTTACCTCTACCATGTAAACTATTGGAAAAAATTGTACATAATAGAGTATATGGTTTCTTGGTTAAAGAAAATATCTTGACCCCCAAACAGGGTGGTTTTCGAGCAGGTTATAGTACAGTTGATACTCTATCGAAATTTACTGATGATATTAAAAGAGAATTAAATGTTGGCGACTCTACTATTTCTGCCTACATTGATCTCAGAAAGGCGTTTGATACAGTTGACCATTCAGTCCTATTAATTAAATTACACCACTATGGAATCCATTCAGACAATTACCATTGGTTTAAAAATTATTTATCAAACAGACAACAATTGGTATTTGCAAATGGCTTGAATTCTGACTTGGAATATATAATCTGCGGAGTACCCCAAGGTTCAATATTAGGTCCTCTATTATTTTTAATATATGTAAATGATGTAATTAAATGTATCAAGACATGTAATATTAGACTTTATGCAGACGACACGGTGATTTATTCCTCACACAATAGCTTTAAACAAGCTAAAAGAGAATTACAATGTGACCTAGAAAATTATTATACCTGGTGTATACAAAACAAACTGTCGATTAACATTACAAAAACCAAAATCATGTTATTTACTTCATCAAACCAGAAACTAAAAACCTTGGAAGCAAATATCTCCATGAATAACCAATTACTGCAAATTGTCCCCAGTTACAAGTATCTCGGTGTGACCCTAGACCCACTTCTCTCTTACAAATTTCATTTAAAAAACCAGGCCAAAACCATCGCCTATAAAACATATAAACTGTGTCTGCTAAGAAAATATCTTGATGTCAAATTATCTGTGAAAATTTATAAAACCACGATACTTCCTTATATGGATTATGCAGATATCTGTTTTTCAACTACTTATGGTAAATATTTGGATCCACTACAATATGCTCAAAATAGATGCCTGAAAATATGTCTGAATGTACCCCATATTACAAACACAAACTTTATACATAATATTACTGGTTGTAATAAGTTAAAGGACAGAAGATTTGCTCATACTGTAAACTATATGTATAGTCGCTCGAGATCTATAGATTATAAAATTACACAAAGGCTCCAAACCAGGCAACATGATGCTCCCTTATGTAAAACAATTACTCCTAACTGTTTGTCCTATATTAGAAGTGTGGAGTTTCATGGTGCCATAACATGGAATGCTCTAACATGTGGTAGAAGGAACGCCCAAACTTTAGAAATATTTAAAAAGGAAACCAGAGTATATCTCAAATCCCTTCTACCCTATACTTAACCTAAAACGGATTATTGCACACCTTACTTATTCTCCTTAAATTCTCTCCCCTACCCTCCAAACCACTATCTTATGTTTATTTGTGTCTAGTTTCCTACTTTAGTAAAATGATGAAATAGCTAGGACCAGAAGGATCAACCCATAACACTTTTACTAGTGGGGATGAGGTCCATAGCTGTCTTTCTGCCACATGAAATCTTGTCATATTATGTACAATGTCAAATTTCCTGCTGTCTTAATCATTATTTATCTTGATATGAACTTAAACAGAAGACTTGTGAAGCTTCTGCTTATCATATCATATTGTATCATTACCTTACTACGGGATATATACTCGAAATTATGGCATTTATATAAAGAAGCAACTACTTTTGTACCGGTAACATACTTTATTGGCAATAAAGATCTTTAAAACAAAAATAGGACCTGCCTTAACTATCATACACCCTTGGTGCTGCCTATAGGACCAGCCTTAACTATCATACACCCTTGGTGCGGCCTATAGGACCTGCCTTAACTATCATACACCCTTGGTGCAGCCTATAGGACCTGCCTTAACTATCATACACCCTTGGTGCAGCCTATAGGACCAGCCTTAACTATCATACACCCTTGGTGCGGCCTATAGGACCTGCCTTAACTATCATACACCCTTGGTGCAGCCTATAGGACCTGCCTTAACTACCATACACCCTTGGTGCTGCCTATAGGACCTGCCTTAACTATCATACACCCTTGGTGCTGCCTATAGGACCTGCCTTAAGGTGTCACCACCCTAAATCGGACCACTTCCGGGTTTACTGGCCAAATAGTCCCTTCTGAACTTAGTTATTTTGAGGAATTTGGCCCCAAGGGAAGGGAAAGAGGGGCCAAACCCATTGTTATTTGGTATAAGAATGATGAGTAGGAGTGTTTTAATAGGCCCAGAATATTTTTTGTTCAAAACATAAATTCAGTGGAAGTTTATGGGGTGAAGGGGTCCTGATGTGTATTCATGCGCTAATCAGGCCTCACCATGCAAAAATCACTACCTGGTTACCATGGCAATTTGCGCAAAATCTAGCCTGACTTTGTTTATGTGGACCTATCTTATTTTTTTCTCCATTTCATAAGCTAAAATATGGTGTAGGTTGCTAAGCACTGTGAGAATTTTAAGTATATTTAATATCAGGTCAACGGTGGAAGACCTGTGATTTTTCGGATGGTCACAAGGCATTTGGGGTGGTGACACCTTAAAGGAAAAGCTGATTTTAATACATATGCCACTAAGCGGGGCATTTTTGAGGCCTTTTCACATTTTTTTAACAATAAGTGTTGGTTTTTTGTGCTGGACACCTCTTATATATGGGATTTGTGTCAAAAAATGATAGAATTTCAAGGAGTTTTGCCTTAAAAATGTCTAATTTTCACAAAAATTAGACCTTGAAACTAACTCCCTTTTTTCTAGTCCTTACAGGCATTTTATAGGAAAATTTCACTTCCTAACTAAATCTGATGAAATGGGTAATTCTTTTTAACTCACCTATCATTTAAAGGAGCGAATATCATGACACTATATAATGGAACATTCCAGGGGTGAAATATCCCAGAATTCCATTGATTGTTATGGTTACCATGGCAACATAACAACATGTTTCCTCTGTAAGGGGCCTATTTTGGGTCAAATTTGGCTATTTTGGCCCCAAAAATGCCTGTTTTAGGGCCTTTTCACCAATTCTACTGACTTCCCTAATTCTCACAGTGCTTAGTGGCATATTACTGGAGAAAATGGATGTTCTGGGCTGTCTTCTAATGCATATTTGCCATAACAAAGTCAGGCTAGATTTTTCTCTATGTCAGATTAAAAACTTGTGGCTAGAAAAACAACCTTTTTAGGGCAGTTTTGGTCTACGCACATCCCACCACTGTCCCAAATGGCCCAAAATACCAATAAAATATGGTTTTTAGGTAGAATCTGGAGACAAATTATGATTGAGGATCCTCAAAATGTTTTGTTTATGAAGGAATCTTTTGGTAACCTGCCTTAACTATCATACACCCTTGGTGCTACCTATAGGACCTGCCTTAACTATCATACACCCTTGGTGCTACCTATAGGACCTGCCTTAACTATCATACACCCTTGGTGCGGCTTATAGGACCTGCCTTAACTATCATACACCCTTGGTGCAGCCTATAGGACCTGCCTTAACTATCATACACCCTTGGTGCTACCTATAGGACCTGCCTTAACTGTCATACACCCTTGGTGCTGCCTATAGGACCTGCCTTAACTATCATACACCCTTGGTGCTACCTATAGGACCTGCCTTAAATATCATACACCCTTGGTGCTACCTATAGGACCTGCCTTAACTATCATACGCCCTTGGTGCGGCTTATAGGACCTGCCTTAACTATCATACGCCCTTGGTGCGGCTTGTAGTGTCCTGACAGGGTGTGATTTATATTTAGTGTTTTGCAATAGACCTGTCTCTATTTTTAGGAAGTGTCACATTGATGTGCAGACCATGATTGAATTTATAAAAATTCCATTTATTCTTTAAAATCCAATCCTGGTCATCCAATCCAATGATGGATGAGTCCACCTTGAACCTCCCAAATGTCTGTGCTCTTTTGAATACTTAGTATGCAGAGAACCAATCAAAATCCATGTTACACAGACCGACATCCAATCTGACCAATGACAGACAACCTTATATGAGCGTGCAGTGATCCTTTCCCCCGCGTAAACCAGCCAATGACAGCCCGCATTACCTGTGTGTATGGGCAGGGTTTATGTAGACTGACTGACCTATGAGGGCAGCACTTTGGTGGCCGTGACCCCTGTCCCTGAGGTCATTCGTCATGTAAAGTTCTCTGTCTATATGGTCCCAATATAGCACGTGATCAGGGTTCTTATTGGAAACTGTCAAATGTTGATATACCATGATAACTTGTTAGCGTGCCTGGGTCTACTATAACCAAGGAGCAGGGCTGTAGGGGTAATGAAAACAATATTCAAATAAGCGCCTGTCTTAAATAAGGGCCGGGAGAACAGAATTATTGAAATTAATAAGTGCCCGGACACTTAAACGGTCCGTACTGTATCTATCTCCAATACCTCTTATCATCTTATTTAATAACATCACCCAGATAAATCTCAAAACAGATTTTGACTATGGCTATAGCTTTAGAATATACTCACTGATTCAGAAATCATTTATATTTGGCTGCTAAATTGAGACTTGGCTGTATACAAAAACATTCGTCACTGTATTTGGAACATTCGTCACTGTATTTGGACCTTTGGTTATCACTGCTGTTAGACCATCCACAACCTTTGGGGGCATAAGTGGTGCACTATACCCGATTCACGTTTGTAGCTATTCCAAGACAGGGGGTTATTTGGCAACACTGTAAAAATGATATAGGCCATTCACGTTTCCCTCACTACTACACAAGTTCTTCCTCGCTATCGGTTGGTGCTAATGAGGGTCCAGAAATGCCTAACCTAGGCCTGCTTAGTGGTGCGGTAGAATAAGGAGCAAATGGGATCGGACGAGTTCCCGGAAGAAACATGTGTATGGGCATCGGCAATTTCCAGCTCTGATCTCACTATACCTAGGATGTCATGCAGCTTAAATGCACGGTACTTTCATGAATATCACGAGAGATTCCCAGATTAGAACTATGCATATTGGGTGTAAGCGGGTCGGGAGCTGGTTTAAGGTGGCGTGAACTGATAAGAGCTGATAGGATGGAACAAGCTTATCCCTGGAAATGGTTATCCAGGAACAAGTTTACCTGGTAACCATCATAACATGTCTTATCAATGAGTTTTGCCAATTTGAGCAGAACCATCAAAATTCAAAATGGTCGACCTACTGGGTATGGACCTAGACGCAGATAGTACCTCCTGCGTCAGCACTATATGAGGGATGGCGTGATAATGACATATATAGCTAACAAAGCCATAGCAGAACGTGGATCAATCACCGACTGTAGCAGTAAACAATGGAGACCATCGTTCACAAGTCAACAGGGGATGCAAAGTCCTTCCTAGAAGAACATATTTACATGTAAGCTTGATTCAATTAAAATACGTTCGTTATATTAGGTAATTGAATTTCTCCTGAGTGAGTGAGTGAGTAATAGATGTTTGACGCCTAAGGTCATATTCATGGAGAGAACTACATTACACAATTTCACAGGAATGTGTCAATGCCCACGCATATGTGCACCACGCATATCCTGAGGGGATAGGAAAGAGGAGATATAGACATTTTAAGTGGGCTATGGAAGCCCAGAATTTCTCCTGAGAATGACGTCTACGTCCAGTTGTCTCCTAACAAATGCCAACCTAAACAACAATGCCAATGCTGATTTCTTAGAAACCATTTACAAAATATCATTTATGAACATTAATAAGCTGCTACTCCGTGTTTTATCCTACAATGGGTGCAGTATTGGGAAGTCTACTTTGTTTTAAAGAGGAAATAATAGGTATCTATTATAAATCCATTATATAACGTACACATGACGGTCAGATTCCTGCTGATTTCTTTCTCCAATGATAAATAATATGTGTATACTCAAGGTTAACCCTTACAGCGGTCTCTCGGGCAATTCATGAAGGTAAGTCTTGAGAAATCTATGGACCCGGATTCAAAACTGGCTCCTGGGCCAGCTTTACTAGGCTGGACCTTTGTAGTACTTGTGCAGTTCGTGCAGACCGTAGGCCTAAGTGATATTGCTATATATAGCCACAAGGGGGCATCCCTGACAAAGTGTAAGTGGGAAGTTTAATGCACTCAGACCTAACATCTTAGGGTATAGGTGTATCTGATATGTGGTATAGATAGATCATACCTTGATACATGTTGCTTGAAAAGTTTCCCATTAGGCCAAATGAAAAAAAGGTTTGTTTCCAGTAATGAAATCAAAGAATTTGATACATCCATTAATATGTCCCCTAACATTTCCTATATGAATGTAAAAAAAAGAAAAAATCAAAAAAGAGAAATCCGACCTATCGACCGTACCTTATCAAGTCATATTACTGGAAGCACACATTAATTTTTTTTGGCCTTAACATAGAGGTGCATTTCAGAGTATCATAAGACCTACAGTTTATAAATTATATATATATATATATATATATATATATATATATATATATATATATATATATATATATATATATATATGCAAGGATAAGCCCTTGCTCTGCCTTATAAAATGTAGCTCCAGTCCCACTTATACCCTATATGCATGGCTCTGATGGTTCTGAATGTAGCTCCAGTCCCACTTATACCCTATATGTATGGCTCTGATGGTTCTGAATGTAGCTCCAGTCCCACTTATACCCTATATGTATGGCTCTGACGGTTCTGAATGTAGCTCCAGTCCCACTTATACCCTATATGCATGGCTCTGACGGTTCTGAATGTAGCTCCAGTCCCACTTATACCCTATATGCATGGCTCTGACAGTTCTGAATGTAGCTCCAGTCCCACTTATACCCTGTATGCATGGCTCTGACAGTTCTGAATGTAGCTCCAGTCCCACTTATACCCTATATGCATGGCTCTGACAGTTCTGAATGTAGCTCCAGTCCCACTTATACCCTATATGCATGGCTCTGATAGTTCTGAATGTAGCTCCAGTCCCACTTATACCCTATATGTATGGCTCTGACAGTTCTGAATGTAGCTCCAGTCCCACTTATACCCTATATGCATGGCTCTGACAGTTCTGAATGTAGCTCCAGTCCCACTTATACCCTATATGTATGGCTCTGACAGTTTTGAGAATTTCTTGTGATATTCATGCAGGTACCATGCAGTCAAGCTGCATACCAGGAACAAGTGTGGCTTCAAGATCAGAACAGGAAATCGCTTTTGCTCATGCACATGTTTCTCCTTGGAATCAATCCGATCCCATTTTCTCATTATACTATCCCTATACTAGAAGGATTTCCTTCAACTCAGCGTGCACGTTTTAGGAACAGCGTGAAAGCTGCAGCGGAGGTCCATTCAGTTGCGTCTTATACCATAGCGGCCCATTTTAATCGCTGGAGTCTCAAATAAGCGCTGGGGGTACACGGTCATTGAAATCATTGTTAACCACTAAAAGCAGTATTCAAATAAGCGACAGTCTTGTATAAGCGCCGGAGGTACACGGTCATTAAAATCATTCTTAACCACGAAAAACAGTATTCAAATAACCGCCAGTCTTGTATAAGCGCTGGGGGTGCAGTGGGAATGAAATCAATAAGCACACATGTGGTAGTTTAGATTTACAGTTACTGTTATGGCTCGTTTAAGTGCCTGCACTTATAATTTCAGTACCAAAGAGTAGTACTGTAGTAAATGTCAAAGGGTTAAGGTTTGCACTCTAAAAAATAAATGTTGAATCTACTAGGGATCTGAATCTCCATAAAGATATCAGTGAAATCTTTGTCCCAAACTTGCCGGAGAACCACTGTTGATTTCATAACATTTTCCGTTTAATAGTGCACCACTATGATCTGATATTACTCTAGATAAGATCATTATTCTGAATACATATTTGAACTTGAACTTGTGTGGTGAGGTGTTTCTCACTGCTGCCCTGCCATAAGACAGTTGGCATTAGTGGTGTGCGTAGAAAAGCCCAAACCCAACCGGCAGGCAAACCCGAAACATTCAGACCTCGAAGCCAGTGTTCTACTAGCTGAGCTACACTGTAAAAAAGCAACTGTTGAATCTACCATGGATCCTTGTAAAACTGTACAGTGAACCACTGCTATTTTAATGCAGTGTAGATTTTACAAGAAGCCCACGGTGGCAGTATGGTGGTACATAAATGTACAAGGAATCTGTGAACACCAACAGATCTTTGGCAACGTTGGGATGAGGATTCTGTTGTTATTTCAACAAGTTTTTGTTTGACAGTGGACTGGAATGCTCCTGTACCAACACACAGTGTCCCATGCGGCTCAAGGCAGGGTAGCATCGATGACCCGACTCACTATCCACTTAATTTGAGATCAAACAGATCTGTTCAACACTCCCTATGTACACAGTTTGCTTCATAATTATTTACTCAATTAATTAAAGAAGGCACAGGCTGCTGCTTGGAAAGAGTAGTAAATTTATTTTCAATCATTTCGTTGTTTGTCGGGAGTCCCCTTAGTGATGATAACAATAATAATACATCGGTTGTCATGGACAATGTGTTGCTATGACAACCTGTGATCTGGTGGTACATGGTGTAATTAATGTCAGCTCCTTTGTATTATTTTATGTATAGCCCCAGAGTGTGAACTATTGGTATGCAAACCGTCGTCGCTATAATATATAACTGCAGATATCAACATGTAATATCAGTGTGGATGGTACCATCGCTGCATTAGTCCCATCTGTCGCCCATAGAAGCAGATTAAGAAAAGTAAATGCACAGAAATAAACACATCGTCGTCTCCTCCCTCGTAAACACTGATCGACTGGTACAATCAACATATCGACACTAAGTACATGGATGCTAAGAGGGCCAATCATATCCCAGATTACATCCTGCCTTCGGGCAAGAAATTGCTACATGTTGCTATGTTCGTATTGAAGATCACTAAATACAGCAAGTTTTAAATTTTTGATAACACTATAAGGTTTTTTGTTTATGATAGCTAGTCTGTAATAGCTCTTCTCTGATTGGATGATGATAGTTTGTCTTTGATTAGTTAATCTGGCAAGAATTCAGCACAGATGCATTCTGGTATAGGATGACCTCAGTAAATAACAGTTTGTGGCTGAGTGTGCAAAAAGTAACTCCTGTCTTCACACCTGGGTCAACTCCAAGTGGCAGGAAAGTCTGTTGTCATGGTGACCACATCACGGTTACCATGGCGATGTTTCGTTTTTTACGGCCAATGAGAATACAGAAAATCCTGTTGGTGGTACACAGAGACACGATGGTTATAGAGAGTAGCCCCCTGTCAGCCATCTTGGTTTATGTCGGCCATCTTGGATTACTGTGACTTTAACCTTGGCTCTGTTGCTGATGATGCTGGTGGAAGCTGATGACGTCACTTCCTGATTCTGAGTCTTGTATTCTGTGGGAGAAAAAGAAGATATGAAAAACAAACCCAAGGAGCTATTTCTAAAGAGGGAACAATTACAAATCAAGCTTTCTACTCATTCACTGAGTGTTGAGCGAGTGGCCTACAATATACCACTGCAGCAATCAGTGGCCAGAACTACTTTTACCCATAAACGCTGGTTGCCAGAGACGACTCACGCTAGTGGTCTAGTGGGGGCCAGATTGCACATGGTTACCTTAGGGAGTGGTCATTATCAATCAAAGGGGGGGCGGTGAGCTTTACAATGGACACAATTTTCATGCCCCCCCCATCAATGGGATTCAAAATCATTTTTGCACCCCAGCCCAGCGCCAGACCCACAGACGAGTTTTATGCCGTTTTATCCATAGCTTGCTTTTTGCTTAAAAGAGGTTAATTTTCTATTTTTTTAAAGTTTTACATTTTTATACCCCCCCCCCCATGAACCCGCCCCTATTGCTGAATGACCATTACCTTAGTAACAGACATGGTAACCATGGGGATATATAGGGGGAGGTGAAGGTGGTGTCTGTATGCTTGATATTACTGTATTAACCACAGTAATGTTGGCATGTTGAAAAAAAAAGGCCCTACCTAGTGTAATCATCAACAAAAGTGAATATAGATTATTGATTGTGTAGGGGTATGGTATTTACACTTATACGTTTATGTACCTGTGGGACTCAGACCTAGGTCATCCGGTGTAGGGGGGAATCCGGATGGCAGGTGGCAGCACCTGCCTCTGGGTTCATATCCATTACACCAGGGGGCCTACCACTTGTCCGCCACACGTCACATGGCCGGTCTGAGTTTCGCGGGCTTTTCCCCTATATAAGGCTGGTTCTACCCCCATGTTCTCTAGTAGTGGTTTTACCCACTGCTCAACCAGGTCGTTACCCGAAAGGGTAACCGAATGCCCTAGCAGCATGTAGTCCTCTGAGGCCGCGATCGTATGTAACATAAGCTATGAAATAAAAGCTCGGTTGCCTACCCGGAAACTTTCTCTCTCTTCGTTATGATTACTTAATCTAACTTAACGAGACGAACCACTACAATTGCATTATCCAAAAGTCACCTCTGTGAGTCATAAAAAAGGAATTTAGAGAAAATAGAAAATCCGACCTAGGTTTTCTAATCCTACCAGACTCTTTTTCACCTTAGCTTGCATATATACGTATTCATGGATATCATAGGGGGAGCCACCATCTACAAAGTGTGACCTTCAGACAAGGGGTCAAAACTGAGTTCAACTAGGGGTCAGAGAGAGGTCGAACAGCCTCCAGGACACATCTGGGGCTGACATGTGACATCAATGGAACATGTAGTATATATATATATATATATATATATATATATATATATATATATATATATATATATATGTGTAAACAGACAGGATGTAGAGTCCACCCACTTGGCATAAAAACGTTGTTTTAAGGTAAAAAAAAAAAAAAAACCTTTTTTATTGGTTTTCTTATTGGGTTATTTGGTTGAGAATTGGTTGAAAAAACGTTTAAAAACGTTTTTTGCCAAGTTGGCATGCACCCTGTCATAGGGCTACCTTTATGCCTGCTTGTACACATACAATATACATATGGAGACAGGCAGGCAGGATGGAGAGTCCATGCACCCTGCCATGGGGCTACCTTCATGCCTGCTTGTACACATACAATATACATATAGAGACAGGCAGGCAGGATGGAGAGTCCATGCACCCTGCCATGGGGCACCCTTCCTGCATGCCTTTGCACATACAACAACTGGTGTATATTTGGTGCCGATTTGTGGTCCTTATCATATATTTTTATTACTGGTAACAATGACCTACAGAATAATAAAACTAAAACTTCCAGCTGTGCTTTCCTTGAATCCTCTCATTGATCTTTTTTACCCTTTGGCCATATCTGAACCCCAAAGATTGAACAGAATGTGAGTAAGCAGTCCCATTGTGTTGACAATTAAAGACATATACTTACATCATTATGTGTGCTGCCCCCTGGTGTATGGGGGCAGCCATCATGGCGGCCATGTTGTTGGAACCCCCTAATTCTCTGTCTCGGCATGACGTAGTACACGTGCGGGGTGCGTGGCACGGTATTCCTTCAGTATGAGTTCAATCTGTGTCAGGACATCCTCAGCGCCCCCGGCCACCTGGCGCCGCATGTCCGCAATCAGGTCTTGTAGGCTCTTGCCCTCCATGGCTGCAAATACAGAAAAATATGGACATATTTAGTATATGGTATCAACATCTAACAAAATAAGTATGTAAGGGAATTGTACTAATGGCCGCCTGGCGCTACATGTCGGTTATTAGGTCATGTAGACTCTTACCCCTCCATGGCTGCAGAAAAAAAACAAACATATAAAAGGTTTATAAGGGCATAATGGCTGCCTGGCTTGTCATGTCTGTGATCAGGTCTTGTAGAATCTTACCTTCAATGGCTGTAAATGCAGAAAAATAGTGACAGATTTAGTAAATGATTCCTCCATATAAATAGTGACATATTTAGTAAATAATTCCTCCATATAAATAGTGACAGATTTACTCAGGCACTCAGACTCACTTAACTCCTAATCCCTGAGCTGATGGGGAAAAGGATACCAATTATTTCATGCTACATCAGGGAAATGGGCAATATGATAGATATAACTGATAGAAATGAATACAAATCTCCTGCCATTAGCTAATATGATGTAATATTCTACTTTTACATGCATTTATATATTGTGATTATTATAGTGAGCAAATTATTAACATTTTCATAAATCAGGAAATGAATACCGCAAAAGGTTTCAATGAAATCAACTGCTACAGTGCAGAAAAACCATTTGAATTGTATCTAGAACTGACAAACATGGCACTAAATATCCGTCCCAAGACGGCAACCATCATCAGGGCCAAATAAGAGCGCGATGACGACAGGTTTGCAGGTAATATTTCTAATTATCCAAGGTCAAGGCACTCAGTCTCACTTTGCTTCTATGCCTTGGAGAGTGAACGAGTTTTCTTTACAGTGTTTATTGACCGAAACTCATGTAGAAGTAAGCAACACGCTCTACAGTAACAGTCATGAACTATATACAAATAATATATATACAATAAACAGAGAGTATACACATTGGAAAAAAGGATATCGATTATTTCATGCTACATCTGGGAAATGGGGAAAATGACATTGGCAGGGAATGTGAGAGAGGGACACTGATAGAAACGAGTACAAATCTGCTGCCATTGGCTTATATTGCCCTTGTAGCTACATTTATGTGACTATCATACTGAGCAAATTACTAATTTTCTTTTTTTTTGGCCTAAGATTACCCCTCCTAGCTCTTCATCATAGCCTACAGCTAAGTGTGCTACTGCCTCTGGTGGAAGAACCATGTTAACATTCTGAATTCAATGCATTAGATTAAATATACCAAACATCCAAGACAGAAGTCAAAGTTTATGTCCACACCACCTGTACTTCCTCAGCTGTTAACCCATGACACACTGTAAAAAATGTGTTGTAAGATGAGGTCTCTAAACGTGTTGTTAAAATAACAGTGAACTCCTTGTTCCTAAGTTGCCAGAGATTCATGTTAATTTTTACTAAGCAATCTTTCACCAAATAGACTTATGACATTTCAAGTAATTCACAATAAAAGTAACTCTGACTCTGTGTATGACACAAACACTGAAATATTCCATGTAAAGGCTGACTTCTCTATAAGGTCATTTCTATAAATCCTTCACATACTAACAAAGGCAGATCATTAAACCCAAAAAAGTAGTTGTAATTCTAAATATATTTCACAATAGTTGTCCCTCAGTGCGTGTTTGTATGTGTTCACTGAAATATTTCCAATGTACAAGACTGACTTGTATAATGTCATCTGTGTAAAACCCTCACATGGTTACAAAGTCATGTTGATGAACCTGACATTCCACAAGGTACTGTTAGACAGTTCCCATTAGAGACTTACAGTAACATGAATTTGTACAAGACTAGCTTGTAATTTGTATAAAGCTGTCACACATACTGACAAAGTTACATTGTTGAGGGTTTTAATTGTTAATTATTTAACTCTTTAAGTGTTGCTAATGTCCTAACACGGCATGTCTGATTATCTTCATGCAAGCTGGCCCCACCTAGACTAGCGTGAGTCGTCGCTGGCACCTAGGGATGCCGGGTAAAAGTAGATTTGCCCCTGGTTGCAGTAGTGCTTGTTTGTAGGCAGGTACCTCGCATAGTAATCTCCCCCAGAAAATGGGGACCATCATGCCTAAACGAGAGAGAGATAGAGATTTCCTAGAATGCCAAATGCTTAGATTGGTCTTCATGATGAATGACTGCAGCCAACACTGTAAGGAAATGTTGTCAAAACCTTGACCCAAAGTTGTCAGAGATCCACTGTTATTTTACTGGATATTCCTTGTACCACAGTTTGTACTGCACTGTTACATGGCTTCACTGCAGTCTAATTATGCTCATTAATCAGTTTTACAAAGATCCCTGCTAGATTCAACGTTCATTTCTTAGATTGTAGTTGAGTCTACCCACAAGTTGTAACTGCATCAATGCGCTATAATGAACATATTGAAACCGCGCGGTGTGCAAGATGCACAGATGCACCAGCAGCCTCGCGCGGGCTAGTCGTCTCTCATGGCGGCAAGCGTGTGAGAGTGTCTGGCAAGACTCCTATCTCAGACTGAGACCACTTGGTGGAGCCACACTCCCAATCTTCAGGATCCCGGAGAAACCATGATGGCCCCAACTCTCTCCAAAAGGTATCCACAAAGAGATTGTGACAACACTAAAGACCAAGCTAACAAAAAAAACCATTAAATCGCCTCAAAATAACGTTCCCTGAGGGTGTGAAAAATGTATGTAGCTATTATGAGTACTCCCAGAGTGTACTATTGATACGGTTGGGCCCCCGAGACTGATGCACCAGAGGCAAATTAAACCGTGAAAACCGCATTGGTGTATATGATAAAATTAACATTTAATTTACTCTATTGTGTTGAGCACAATGCTGGAGGGCATTTCTCAAAAATGGTACGACTAAACACAACCAGTACAACTTGAAACCCTCTAGCCAGAGTGGGTGATCGTAGGTAACAGACTATGACTATTCTGTACGATCAGCACTTAAGGCAGTAATTACATAGGGTTTGGTAGGGCAGTCGTACCAGTGCAATTATTAGCAACGACTAGATGCAAATACTAGATACTATTATGATTGTTATACCAAACCCTATATGATTACTATAGCTAATGGTTATACTGGTATGACTGTTATATCAAACCCTATATGATAACTACAGCTAATGGTTATACTGGTATGACTGTTATACCAAACCCTATATGATAACTACAGCTAATGGTTATACTGGTATGACTGTTATACCAAACCCTATATGATAACTACAGCTAATGGTTATACTGGTATGACTGTTATACCAAACACTATATGATAACTACAGCTAATGGTTATACTGGTATGACGGTAACCCTATATGATAACTACAGCTAATGGTTATACTGGTATGACTGTAACCCTATATGGTTACTACAGCTAATGGTTATACTGGTATGACTGTTATACCAAACCCTATATGATAACTACAGCTAATGGTTACACTGGTATGACCGTTATACCAAACCCTATATGATAACTGCAGCTAATGGTTATACTGGTATGACGGTAACCCTATATGATAACTACAGCTAATGGTTATACTGGTATGACTGTAACCCTATATGGTTACTATAGCTAATGGTTACACTGGTATGACTGTTATACCAAACACTATATGATAACTACAGCTAATGGTTATACTGGTATGACGGTAACCCTATATGATTACTACAGCTAATGGTTATACTGGTATGACTGTTATATCAAACCCTATATGATAACTACAGCTAATGGTTATACTGGTATGACTGTTATACCAAACACTATATGATAACTACAGCTAATGGTTATACTGGTATGACTGTTATACCAAACCCTATATGATAACTACAGCTAATGGTTATACTGGTATGACGGTAACCCTATATGATAACTACAGCTAATGGTTATACTAGTATGACGGTAACCCTATATGATTACTACAGCTAATGGTTATACTAGTATGACTGTTATATCAAACCCTATATGATAACTACAGCTAATTGTTATACTGGTATGACGGTAACCCTATATGATTACTACAGCTAATGGTTATACTGGTATGACTGTAACTGTATATGATAACTACAGCTAATGGTTATACTGGTATAACTGTAAGTCTATATGATAACTACAGCTAATGGTTATACTGGTATGACTGTAACCCTATATGATAACTACAGTTAATGGTTATACTGGTATGACTGTAACCCTATATGGTAACTACAGCTAATGGTTATACTGGTATGACTGTAACCCTATATGATAACTACAGCTAATGGTTATACTGGTATGACGGTAACCCTATATGGTTACTACACCTAATGGTTATACTGGTATGACTGTTATACCAAACCCTATATGACAACTACAGCTAATGGTTATACTGGTATGACTGTAACCCTATATGGTTACTACAGCTAATGGTTATACTGGTATGACTGTTATACCAAACCCTATATGACAACTACAGCTAATGGTTATACTGGTATGACTGTAACCCTATATGATAACTACAGCTAATGGTTATACTGGTATGACTGTAACCCTATATGGTTACTACAGCTAATGGTTATACTGGTATGACCGTTATACCAAACCCTATATGATAACTACAGCTAATGGTTATACTGGTATGACTGTAACCGTATATGATAACTACAGCTAATGGTTATACTGGTATGACTGTTATACCAAACCCATATGATAACTACAGCTAATAGTTATACTGGTATGACGGTAACCCTATATGGTAACTACAGCTAATGGTTATACTGGTATGACTGTAACCCTATATGATAACTACAGCTAATGGTTATACTGGTATGACTGTTATATCAAACCCTATATGATAACTACAGCTAATGGTTATACTGGTATGACTGTAACCCTATATGATAACTACAGCTAATGGTTATACTGGTATGACTGTAACCGTATATGATAACTACAGCTAATGGTAATACTGGTATGACTGTAACCGTATATGATAACTACAGCTAACGGTTATACTGGTATGACTGTTATACCAAACCCTATATGGTAACTACAGCTAATGGTTATACTGGTATGACCGTTATACCAAACCCTATATGATAACTACAGCTAATGGTTATACTGGTATGACTGTTATACCAAACCCTATATGATAACTACAGCTAACGGTTATACCGGTATGACTGTTATACCAAACCCTATATGATAACTACAGCTAATGGTTATACTGGTATGACTGTTATACCAAACCCTATATGATAACTACAGCTAACAGTTATACCGGTATGACTGTTATACCAAACCCTATATGATAACTACAGCTAATGGTTATACTGGTATGACTGTTATACCAAACCCTATATGATAACTACAGCTAATGGTTATACTGGTATGACTGTTATACCAAACCCAGGGCCTCCCTAGCCCACTTAAAAGGGTCTATTTTCTCCTCTTTTCTATCCCCTCAGGATGTGTGTGGTGCACATATGCGCGGGCACCAACACATTCCCCTGTGAAATTGTGTAAGTAGTTCTCGCCATGAATATGACCTTAGCTGTCGAAATGGCGTTAAACATCTATTACTCACTCACTATACCAAACCCTATATGATAACTACATTAAGAGCTGGTTGTATACAGAGCAGTCAAAAGGCATCACCTGCTCTAGTTTTCAAGGTCGTTAAATCGTAGCAGCTGTGTGCAGTCATACACTCTTGAGAAATACCTTTTAGGCAAAGTTATCATCTATTTCATTTACTACAAATGTCACATATTATTCTGCTGCCTTCAAAGACAAAGTCCATTTCTTGTAGACATCCAGATCTCTTACCTCAATAAATCTAACATGTGACTGCACATGTTTTTGAATTTATCAACAAAGATAACACTTTGTTTCAGAGACAAACCACTAATCAGTTAATGTGTTGTCCCTTTTAACTATCAAAGTCAGATGGTCCATTGTGGTTGTCTATAAATGTAGAATAACCTTCTCTTTGTTCAGTGTTCTTACCAATGAACGTCTGTTCACAGGGAACCAAGCGGCATTAATATTGAAATATGTCGGGTATAGAAATGATGTTCCTGACATTGCCTGCTTTAAAGTCAGCATGAAAAGTCCCCTTTGCTGGTGCCCTGTGTGCTAGGATTGATCTGTGTTCGACGGACTGGAAACCAGCTCCAGTGGAAGGCAGACGACATTTCACTCAATTCACCTATTATCACTCACATGACTAAGATGTTTCCTGTCCTTTTCCTTATCAGACACAGCACACATATTGGTACCTCCCGCCTCCCCCGGGCTATATCTGACTGTCTATGGCGAAAATGTTCACATAGAAACAGCCATTTTATCTTATTTCACCCGATGCATTTCAGAGTGTCAAATGGTGTCTAAAGTCAGCATGGACCTGAATTATTTCCACTTATCGGATGAGCGACTATTTCCCCCCAGGACATGGCAGTAGGGTTCTTAATAAAGGATGGACAGCAGACTAAGAATCTGCTGGAAGATTTATATTCCAGAGGCTACGAATATCTGATTGTGACATGTGGGGTAAGAATATGGGTTGATGGTAGTAATCCCTATAACAGGGTCTATTTTAGGATAGAGATATCACAATATGATGGGCCTGGAGTTTCAGTTGCGACTCCAAGCCCATTTTATAGGCCCGTATAGCGGCTTGTACGGTATGTGTGAACTCAGAGTGTGGAGTTTAGATAATGTAAAACTGTACCAAAACTAACTATGTTCAAGCAAGGTGTGCGACTTAATGGTAAAGGTGAGCGATAATCAGTCTTCAGCGACAGTTATTTCATGAGTGGTTCCAGGCCATTCCGGAACCGTGAGTGAAATAACTTTGAGCTGAAGACTGGTCAGAGTTTATCTTTACATTTATGTCAAGGTGTCCCAATCAATAATTAATCAATATTTAATAAGTACCACTCAAACTCAACTCATATTCACTATAAACAAGAAATGCAGTTGTGACCGCGTAAAAAAACGCCTCCCACCGTTAATGTCGGTATACCAGTGTTTGATGGCATGTCTCATAAAAGCAGACATAAAGAAGATTTCACAATTATCAATTTCTCTATTCAGTAATTTTGTATTGTGAGACCTCATCACATGGGGCAAATGTAATCATCATAGCACACTCCTGTACCGCTTCGCGGTACCGCCGCTATGCGGCGTGGGAGGCGCTAAAAATAAATGTCGTCGAAATGACAAAGGATTCCTCGTCCCAAAGTTGCCAGAGATCTGTCTTTATTTTTACAGAGATGTTGTTACTTTCACAGATATCTTGTACCACCCCACTGCCACCTGGGGATTCTTGTAAAAACTAGAGTGGCACCCTGCTGTATAATTACAGTGGTTCACTGTTCAATCTTACAAGGAACACTGGTAGATTCAACAGTTTTTACAGTGTTCACTTATCGTCAAGTCAAAACCCGCCTACTGCTCCACCATTTTGAATGTTGTTGTCACATGATCTCAGTGATTACGTCATCGTGCAGAATTACAGAGGGTTATTTCATGCCGGAGTGCAAAAGAGGGCTTAGTGTGTTATCTATGGACCCTCAGTATTCACCTTGACATAAACATCCTTCTCCTATACTTTTAGTGCAGGTCATGTCCATAGCTTTATCATCAGTGGAATAAGGACCAAACCAATGCTATAATCAATAAACCCTGTATTCCCATAGTGTCCCTGTGCCAACCTCCCTACTCACCCCCCTCCCCCCTCCCAGCCCCACTACTATCCCCCTGGCCTGCTGTTCCTACCTCAACCAGCTCTTACCCACACTTCCGTCTACCCCGTCCACTCCTACTCTCTGATTGGCTGTTAGTTTCCTGGCCCCTGCCCGCCCCCTCCTGATCCCACAACTTCTGGGACTGCTCTAAGTAGGGTCATGTGACCTCTGTGACGTCATAGCGGACAGATCAAAGAATGAAACTAAGACGTTATTGGTGGAGCGTGGCTAGTTATGTATTTACTCTGTACTGAGACAGATCGGCCTCGATACATGGACGTATGACACAGCTCAAAGCACAGCAATCTGACCATTCACAATACAGCTAACATATTGCCTCTCCCTTGTCATCAATGTTTTAGCCAATGTAAACACTTGTTACAAGTACATGAGTGGCTCCTTTTAGATATAAGGTGGAGTCTGATTGCTGAGATGTAAACCCTGGTAACCAATCCCTACTGTATTATTTTGTTTTCTAATCCATTACTTGTATTTAGAGTCAACATTGAATTCGCAGATTTCCACAATTCAATCTTTCAGCATATCTTAGGGAGGTCTGTAAGGTTAAATCAACTTCTGATGATATTCCATTAGGCAATATGATTCATGTATTGCGTTTTTTTTTACTGTGGCCAAATAGATCAAATAGATCAACTGCCAAGTTGAGCAATGTTTCTCATATAAAATGAATGATGACACTATTAAACGGTCTTTAAGTGTTAACCGAATCGGAAATAACAACTTACCACTTGTTGTTATTCTAACACTTAAATTGTTGTTTAAATGACTCGAAGTAGAAATAGAAGCTATATAGTTATAAATATAGCACGCCTGACATTAATACTTGACTTCAGTCTCCGCTATTAAGATATTTTGGGTTCTGGTAGTGCTTTGAAGTCCGCAATTCAGCAAGAGAAGCAGAGGAAGTGGTGAGGTCTATTTTGTTAAACCGATTAATTCAAAAGATCACACCCTGTGTTTTAGTAGCTAGAATGTTATCGTTAGTGACTTGGGGAAAGGTTGTTTAGTCTAATGATTTAATCATGATGTACTTAGTAACTAACTTAGAAACTAAAAGTGAACTCTGAGAGGTAGAGTTTGATAGGTCTCAACTGGTTACTTTTTAAAAGGCATGTTGTCACTGCTAAGAGGGTTGGGGAGACTTTTAGCACTGTCCAGAGACAAACAGTGACATGGGGATTGGGCATGGGGTCTTGAAAACTCCACCAAAACAGCGACATAATTGTTGAAGGTTCCCCTAGCTCCTCCGTAGCCATTAATGGATCCATGCACCATTTCTATTGGTCATTATGATGCATGGATGGAACCTTAGTGAGTAACTCACCCGGAATACATTCATGATGCATGAATACAGCCTCGGGGAGTTACACACCAGGGCTGCATTCATGCATCATGACATCTATAGTTGTCATGATGTATGAATGCTCTATGTCTCTCTAAATGCGTAAACTATATAGAGCCTGTAAAACACACACACTTTTAATCCCTTAGTCCTCCTCTGTTATTCCCTGTCTCTTTAACAAGGTCCCGCAGGAAACCCGCGGTCACAAAATCTGCGGTCACAGGAAATGTCAGCGGGTTTCCGCAGCCTCACTTTGAGAAGAAGAGTGAAGTCAAAATTATTTCTGGTTTGTAAAAATGATGCACAGAGAAGGGATTGGATCTATGAGGAGGGCGGACGGCTTAAGATGATGGTTTGTTGGCAAATGAGTAGCGAGGATGGTGGTTTTGCGTGTCTCTCTGTTCTGTGCGTTAATCCACACCCACCACAACAGGAAGTATGGGTTCAATCAACTTCAAAGTGCTCAAATTGCTTAAATACCAAACCTGCTTTCAGCCTTTAAGGGCCGCTAGTGCATTAATGCATCATGCCCATTGGCCGTCATGATGCATGGATGCAGCTCTGGTGCATAGTTCGCTGGTGAGCAGATTCGCCAGAACTTCAGCACCGTACTATGACTGCGGCTATGTTAAAAGCCGAGACTGAAAATATTTGTGCACTTTGTTCATCAGTGTAACTCAGGTAAGAGACTACTGGTTTAGTGTGAGTCCAGACATCTTCACAGTGTTAATTAGCATTGTTAAGAACTGCCCTCCAGAGATTCCTTGGCCTGTGCTGTGTCCCTCATATTACATGTTTGTTTTTTAAGCTACATTCAAAATTGATGTCTGCATTTGTGTTTTGGTATCAAAATAGTCAGGGATGTAAGAATAAGAAAAAAACCTTTCTCACTTTGGATAGCCCATTAACTTTAGAGAAGGCCCTTTTACTACATAGATCATTCTATACTATCAGACTCTGTGGTTCAACATCACCATATCAGACTAGATCAAAGTCACCATTTTCACCTCTAAACACGTGACTGGTAGGTCACGTGGTATCGTCATGTGACAGGATCACGTGGTACAGATTAAGGGGATTATGAGATGTGTAAGACCAGGATGTAGCTGGTGCCTGAGGGGCTTATAGATGTAGGTCAAAAACCTAACATTGGAGAAGGAACACAGAGACGCAGTATGTCATGATTGGATGTTTGAGCCTTCATGCACCATTAATGTAGGGGTGCACCATTAATGTAGGGGTGCACCATTATTGTAGGGGTGCACCATTAATGAAGGGGTGCACCATTAATGTAGGGGTGCACCATTAATGTAGGGGTGCACCATTAATGTAGGAGTGCACCATTAATGTAGGGGTGCACCATTAATGTAGGGGTGCACCATTAATGTAGGGGTGCACCATGCACCATTAATGTAGGGGTGCACCATTAATGTAGGGGTGCACCATTAATGTAGGGGTGTACCATTAATGTAGGGGTACACCATGCACCATTAATGTAGGGGTGCACCATTAATGTAGGAGTGCACCATTAATGTAGGGGTGCACCATTAATGTAGGGGTGCACCATTAATGTAGGGGTGCACTTTTAATGTAGGGGTGCACCATTAATGTAGGGGTGCACCATTAATGTAGAGGTGCACCATGCACCATTAATGTAGGGGTGCACTATTAATGTAGGGGTGCACCATGCACCATTAATGTAGGGGTGCACCATTAATGTAGGGGTGCACCATGCACCATTAATATAGGGGTGCACCATTAATGTAGGGGTGCACCATTAATGTAGGTGTGCACCATGCACCATTAATGTAGGGGTGCACCATTAATGTAGGGGTGCACCATTAATGTAGGGGTGCACCATTATTGTAGGGGTGCACCATTAATGTAGGTGTGCACCATGCACCATTAATGTAGGGGTGCACCATTAATGTAAGGGTGCACCATTAATGTAGGGGTGCACCATTAATGTAGGGGTGCACCATTAATGTAGAGGTGCACCATGCACCATTAATGTAGGAGTGCACCATTAATGTAGGGGTGCACCATTAATGTAGGGGTGCACCATGCACCATTAATATAGGGGTGCACCATTAATGTAGGGGTGCACCATTTATGTAGGTGTGCACCATGCACCATTAATGTAGGGGTGCACCAAGCACCATTAATGTAGGGGTGCACCATTAATGTAGAGGTGCACCATGCACCATTAATGTAGGGGTGCACCATTAATGTAGGGGTGCACCATTAATGTAGGGGTGCACCATTAATGTAGGGGTGCACCATGCACCATTAATGTAGGTGTGCACCATGCACCATTAATGTAGGGGTGCACCATTAATGTAGGGGTGCACCATTAATGTAGGGGTGCACCATGCACCATTAATGTAGGGGTGCACCATTAATGTAGGGGTGCACCATTAATGTAGGGGTGCACCATTAATGTAGGGGTGCACCATTAATGTAGGGGTGCACCATTAATGTAGGGGTGCACCATTAATGTAGGGGTGCACCATTAATGTAGGGGTGCACCATTAATGTAGGGGTGCACCATACACCATTAATGTAGGGGTGCACCATTAATGTAGTGGTGCACCATTAATGTAGGGGTGCACCATTAATGTAGGGGTGCACCATTAATGTAGGGGTGCACCATTAATGTAGGGGTGCACCATTAAAGTAGGGGTGCACCATTAATGTAGGGGTGCACCATTAATGTAGGGATGCACCATTAATGTAGGGGTGCACCATTAATGTAGGGGTGCACCATTAATGTAGGGGTGCACCATACACCATTAATGTAGGGGTGCACCATGCACTATTAATGTAGGGGTGCACCATTAATGTAGGAGTGCACCATTAATGTAGGGATGCACCATTAATGTAGGGGTGCACCATACACCATTAATGTAGGGGTGCACCATGCACTATTAATGTAGGGGTGCACCATTAATGTAGGCGTGCACCATTAATGTAGGGGTGCACCATTAATGTAGGGGTGCACCATTAATGTAGGGATGCACCATTAATGTAGGGGTGCACCATTAATGTAGGGGTGCACCATTAATGTAGGTGTGCACCATGCACCATTAATGTAGGGGTGCACCATTAATGTAGGGGTGCACCATTAATGTAGGGGTGCACCATTAATGTAGGGGTGTACCATTAATGTAGGGGTGCACCATGCAACATTAATGTAGGGGTGCACCTTTAATGTAGGGGTGCACCATTAATGTAGGGGTGCACCATTAATGTAGGGGTGCACCATTAATGTAGGGGTGCACCATTAATGTAGGGGTGCACCATGCACCATTAATGTAGGGGTGCACCATTAATGTAGGAGTGCACCATTAATGTAGGGGTGCACCATTAATGTAGGGGTGCACCATTAATGTAGGGGTGCACCATTAATGTAGGTGTGCACCATGCACCATTAATGTAGGGGTGCACCATTAATGTAGGGGTGCACCATTAATGTAGGGGTGCACCATTAATGTAAGGGTGCACCATTAATGTAGGGGTGCACCATTAATGTAAGGGTGCACCATTAATGTAGGGGTGCACCATTAATGTAAGGGTGCACCATTAATGTAGGGGTGCACCATTAATGTAGGGGTGCACCATTAATGTAGGGGTGCACCATTAATGTAGAGGTGCACCATTAATGTAGGGGTGCACCATTAATGTAGGGGTGCACCATTAATGTAGGGATGCACCATTAATGTAGGGGTGCACCATTAATGTAGGGGTGCACCATTAATGTAGGTGTGCACCATGCACCATTAATGTAGGGGTGCACCATTAATGTAGGGGTGCACCATTAATGTAGGGGTGCACCATTAATGTAGGGGTGTACCATTAATGTAGGGGTGCACCATGCAACATTAATGTAGGGGTGCACCTTTAATGTAGGGGTGCACCATTAATGTAGGGGTGCACCATTAATGTAGGGGTGCACCATTAATGTAGGGGTGCACCATTAATGTAGGGGTGCACCATGCACCATTAATGTAGGGGTGCACCATTAATGTAGGAGTGCACCATTAATGTAGGGGTGCACCATTAATGTAGGGGTGCACCATGCACCATTAATGTAGGGGTGCACCATTAATGTAGGGGTGCACCATTAATGTAGGGGTGCACCATTAATGTAGGGGTGCACCATTAATGTAGGTGTGCACCATGCACCATTAATGTAGGGGTGCACCATTAATGTAGGGGTGCACCATTAATGTAGGGGTGCACCATTAATGTAAGGGTGCACCATTAATGTAGGGGTGCACCATTAATGTAAGGGTGCACCATTAATGTAGGGGTGCACCATTAATGTAGAGGTGCACCATTAATGTAGAGGTGCACCATGCACCATTAATGTAGGGGTGCACCATGCACCATTAATGTAGGAGTGCACCAGTAATGTAGGGGTGTACCATTAATGTAGGGGTGCACCATTAATGTAGGAGTGCACCATTAATGTAGGGGTGCACCATTAATGTAGGAGTGCACCAGTAATGTAGGGGTGTACCATTAATGTAGGGGTGCACCATTAATGTAGGGGTGCACCATTAATGTAGGGGTGCACCATCAATGTAGGAGTGCACCATTAATGTAGGGGTGCACCATCAATGTAGGAGTGCACCATTAATGTAGGAGTGCACCATTAATGTAGGGGTGTACCATTAATGTAGGGGTGCACCATTAATGTAGGGGTGCACCATTAATGTAGGGGTGCACCATTAATGTAGGAGTGCACCAGTAATGTAGGGGTGTACCATTAATGTAGGGGTGCACCATTAATGTAGGGGTGCACCATTAATGTAGGGGTGCACCATTATTGTAGGGGTGTACCATTAATGTAGGGGTGCACCATTAATGTAGGGGTGCACCATTAATGTAGGGGTGCACCATTAATGTAGGGGTGCACCATTAATGTAGGGGTGCACCATTAATGTAGGGGTGCACCATTAATGTAAGGGTGCACCATTAATGTAGGGGTGTACCATTAATGTAAGGGTGCACCATTAATGTAGGGGTGCACCATTAATGTAGAGGTGCACCATTAATGTAGAGGTGCACCATGCACCATTAATGTAGGGGTGCACCATGCACCATTAATGTAGGGGTGCACCATCAATGTAGGAGTGCACCATTAATGTAGGGGTGCACCATTAATGTAGGAGTGCACCAGTAATGTAGGGGTGTACCATTAATGTAGGGGTGCACCATTAATGTAGGGGTGCACCATTAATGTAGGGGTGCACCATTAATGTAGGAGTGCACCAGTAATGTAGGGGTGTACCATTAATGTAGGGGTGCACCATTAATGTAGGGGTGCACCATTAATGTAGGGGTGCACCATTAATGTAGGGGTGCACCATTAATGTAGGGGTGCACCATTAATGTAGGGGTACACCATTAATGTAGGGGTGCACCATTAATGTAGAGGTGCACCATTAATGTAGGGGTGCACCATTAATGTGGGGGTGCACCATTAATGTAGGGGTGCACCATTAATGTGGGGGTGCACCATTGGCTGACATGATGCACCAATGAAGTCTGCATCTGAGGAGGTTTCAGGTGCTGCCCTCTTTACCTAAAACAGCACATATAAGTCATACCCACATAGTCCTCTGTGTGTCACTAGGTTTTTTGGAGAATGCTATAATCTACTGCCGGAACTGAAATGTGTTGGCTTATATCATACCGGTGTAAAATATGGGACAAATACCGATACCCATAAGTCTTTCCCTGTCATAAGGAATAACCTATAAACAGCAGTTATCCATTGAGATCCTCTATGTTCTTTAAGTTGTGGCTGGTATGTGTGTTCATGGTAGTGACTGTGGGGTCTATCACACATTTTGGGCATTGTGAGAATTTATAGCTCTATTTCTTCATGTATAATCTCACAATTAACTAATTGTCTATTGTATCCAGACCATGATGCACCAATGCAGTTCTGGATTTGTCCCCATTGGACAAATATCTGAGGGTCCCCAGGTTTACCCTAAATGATACAGAATTGGTTGAATGTGACCAGGTTGAATACCTGGGTCACTTTATAACCAACATGCTCAAGGATGATGAAGACATTAAAAGGCAGCGAAGAGTGCTTTATGCACAAGGCAATAGACTAGTTAAACAGTTTCATATGTGCAGTGTTGAGGTTAAAATACAGCTGTTCAGATCATACTGTACAACTTTGTATACAGCACAATTATTGTGTAATTACACCAAAGCTTCCTTACGCAAATTAACTGTGGCATATAATGATGCCTTACGAATCCTACTAGGTATACCCAGATATACTAGTGCTGGAGAGGTTTTTGCAGTGTGTGGTTTAGCAACCTGTGGTGCTACCATTAGAAAACTAGTGTATAGTTTCATGTGTCAACTCAGGGACTCTGACAACGATCTAATAAAAGGGTTGGTAGATCACACAGCAAGTGATGTCCTATTCACCTCCAATATATGGAGAAACTGGTATCAAGAACTGTATGTTCACTTTACTATTACATAACTATAGTTTAGGTATTCTTATCATATACATATATGTCATATACTATGGACCTTTGCAATGCAATTGTGTCTAAAATAAAGAATTGAATTGAATTGAATTGTATTTTTACCTCTAAAATGTCATTTAATGACTCACACACAGTGGTCCATGAATAGACTAATGAAAGCGGGACGTTTTAACATTCATTGCGTTCATGTAAAAAAACAGCCATATCATTAGACACAAACGATCACACGCAATCAGCAGCTCTTTGTTAACGTTAGTCATTCCTGTAGTTCAGGATGTTCCATCTATAAGAACTGTTTAATCTGATAGATATACAAAGGACAGACTACTTTGCATCCAATGTTAAAGAAGCAGTCTACACAAAGACACACTCTAAAATAAATGTCATTGAAATAACAACGGAATCCTCATCCCAAAGTTGCCAGCGATCCGTTGTTATTTTCACAGAGATTCCTTGTATATTTGTGTACTACTCTACTGCCACCTGGGACCCCTTGTAAAAACTACACTGGTCAAATGCTATATAATTACTGTGGTTCAATGTTCAGTTTTATGAGGACCCTGGTAAATTCAACGGTTATTCTTTACAGCGCACATCTGAGTTGTAGATTTAATGATGACGACTATTTGTTCTTTTGCCTTCAATAGAAAAATACATTATTTAACTTCAGAGCTCAGAGAGAATGGCTCTGATTGGCTTAATGTGTTAAAGCACCGTAAGAGCACGGCTCTGATTGCTTGAGTCCGATAGTCAATAAACGATCTTTGCGCTGATTGGCCTAGGCCGATAAAGCATTACAAGAACATGGTTCTGATTGGCTGAAGGCCTGTAGTGATCTCACCATTGCTGCATTCTCCATGAAACCACCACATAGAGATTGATACACTGCTGACGGTCTGTCATGATGCACCAATGCAGTTCTAGATATGAGACATGATACCACCATGTAGAGATTGATACACTGCTGACGGTCTGTCATGATGCACCAATGCAGTTCTAGATATCAGACATGATACCACCATGTAGAGATTGATACATCTCATGGTCTGTCATGATGCACCAATGCAGTTCTAGATATCAGACATGATACCACCATGTAGAGATTGATACATCTCATGGTCTGTCATGATGCACCAATGCAGTTCTAGATATCAGACATGATACCACCATGTAGAGATTGATACATCTATTGGTCTGTCATGATGCACCAATGCAGTTCTGGATATCAGACATGATACCACCATGTAGAGATTGATACATCTCATGGTCTGTCATGATGCACCAATGCAGTTCTAGATATCAGACATGATACCACCATGTAGAGATTGATACACTGCTGACGGTCTGTCATGATGCACCAATGCAGTTCTAGATATCAGCCATGATACCACCATGTAGAGATTGATACATCTCATGGTCTGTCATGATGCACCAATGCAGTTCTAGATATGAGACATGATACCACCATGTAGAGATTGATACACTGCTGACGGTCTGTCATGATGCACCAATGCAGTTCTAGATATCAGCCATGATACCACCATGTAGAGATTGATACATCTGATACCACATTACGGGACGCACCAACAGAGTCCTACACAAGCAAACCGTCGTGCTGTCTTGATGGCTTTGCCATCTCCTTATTGTTATAAAGCAATATGGAACTGTTGCTACATACCGTATCATCGTGAAAAACCGCCCAAGCACTGAAAGATGGTTATCCCCTTATAGAGTCCTTATAGAGAACAGGTGCTTATAATGCACAGTTCTATTTTTGGTGTATAATAAATATTTTAACAGCCCCTTACCTCTGTGCTTATACACCAGCACTTATTCCAAATACTGCACTTTATCGTGACGATACATCATGTTCAATACTGATTTCTAGCACCATACAGCCACATTTCCCTGCACCATATCTATATATACTGGAGGCTCGTGTCACAAGGTGTGAATTGTTGCACTGCGGGGGGGGGGGCTTGCCGGGGGGACACTTAATTTTCTACTGACACGGGTGTGCGGCTGAATCTGTGACTACCCTTACCCTTATTGTGAGAGGGATTTTCACCAAAAGTGACCCTTGGTGAGAGGGATTTCTACAAAACTGTCCATTGATTGCATGTTTTTTGGTGAAATTTCCAAAAATCGGCAAAGGTTTTGTCACATGAGATTGAAATTTGGAAAAAGTGACACTTGGTGACAGGGATTCTGCTGAAAAGTGGCCTTGCCAGCCGCACACCTGTGTCTCCGACACATAGTGAGTGCCCCCCTCCCCAGGGCAGGTTTGGCGTCCAATGTGCCCTCTGTAGTTCACAGTGAAGACCTTTCACATGCAGTGCACACACCTATACCCAGGTAGCAGATTGTCCAATGGGCACTGCCATTGCTGAAGCTAATACCAGTGGTTATCACTGATAACAGTTACCAGATGGGTACCACCTGAGAGGACTGCAGTGAATGGTTGAGAATATTTCAATGGCTGATCATTTGCAACTCGGTGGTCTAGAGGCTATTTCTTAAGACACCATGACGACACACATCCACTACGATTTGAAACACTCAAGAATAGTACAGGTGATGCCATGCACCTGTTCTGTACGATAAGCACCCATGCACCCATTACGTGTTGGTAGAGCAGTTGTACTGGTGCGGGTTTTAGTAACAGGCACACAACCTTTCCCTAATGGACGCTATATAATGTGATTAAGGAGCTGATATATTTACCCCTACAGGAATACATGGAGGCAGCATAGATAACTATCTACCACAAGAAAAGAGTTTAATTACATATTACACATCACAGAGTCCTCGTTTTCCCATTTAATTAATTTCTCTTTAATCAAATGTATTTCTCTCTAATTAAATGTATTTCTTCCTTTCAAAAGAGAAGATATTTCATTGTTGAAAGGGAGTATCTTGGTATCAAATTTGCGGATTGTAGTTTAATTATGTTAAAAAGGTAAATTTATTCAGCTTCTGTGATTTACTTTACACAATAAAAGCTGAACCAGTTTCTATTAGTCTCCGCTCATCTCCAACTAGACTTTGAGCTCTCTTCTCTCCCCTTCATCTCATTCACTGTGCTTCAACATAGTATTCATCACCTGTATACCGAGGTAGCGGATTGTCCAATGGGTGCGGCCATTGTGAATCTGATTACCAGTGGTTATCACTGATAACAGTTATCGGAAGGGTACCACCTGCCCCCTGAGAGGAACGCAGCGAATATCTGAGATAATTTCGTTGGCTGATGATAAATCCCGCTAGCTCAGTACAAATACAAGTCTGTTAGTGTGATGCATTTTATGTACAAGTGTTTGTCTGTTAGTGTGATGGCATTTTATGTACAAGTGTTTGTCTGTTAGTGTGATGCATTTTATGTACATGTGTTTGTCTGTTACTGTGATGGCATTTTATGTACAAGTGTTTGTCTGTTAGTGTGATGGTATTTTATGTACAAGTGTTTGTCTGTTAGTGTGATGGCATTTTATGTACAAGTACAAGTCTGTGTGATGGCATTTTATGTACAAGTGTTTGTCTGTTAGTGTGATGGTATTTTATGTACAAGTGTTTGTCTGTTAGTGTGATGGCATTTTATGTACAAGTGTTTGTCTGTTAGTGTGATGGTATTTTATGTACAAGTGTTTGTCTGTTAGTGTGATGGCATTTTATGTACAAGTACAAGTCTGTGTGATGGCATTTTATGTACAAGTGTTTGTCTGTTAGTGTGATGGTATTTTATGTACAAGTGTTTGTCTGTTAGTGTGATGGTATTTTATGTACAAGTACAAGTCTGTCAGTGTGATGGCATTTTATGTACAAGTACAAGTCTGTTAGTGTGATGGTATTTTATGTACAAGTGTTTGTCTGTTAGCGTGATGGCATTTTATGTACAAGTGTTTGTCTGTTAGTGTGATGGCATTTTATGTACAAGTACAAGTCTGTTAGTGTGATGGTATTTTATGTACAAGTGTTTGTCTGTTAGCGTGATGGCATTTTATGTACAAGTGTTTGTCTGTTAGTGTGATGGCATTTTATGTACAAGTACAAGTCTGTTAGTGTGATGGTATTTTATGTACAAGTACTTGTCTGTTAGTGTGATGCATTTTATGTACAAGTACAAGTCTGTTAGTGTGATGGCATTTTATGTACAAGTACAAGTCTGTCAGTGTGATGGCATTTTATGTACAAGTACAAGTCTGTTACTGTGATGGCATTTTATGTACAAGTGTTTGTCTGTTAGTGTGATGGCATTTTATGTACAAGTGTTTGTCTGTTAGTGTGATGGCATTTTATGTACAAGTAAAAGACTGTTAGTGTGATGGCATTTTATGTACAAGTACAAGTCTGTTAGTGTGATGGCATTTTATGTACAAGTGTTTGTCTGTTACTGTGATGGTATTTTATGTACAAGTGTTTGTCTGTTAGTGTGATGGCATTTTATGTACAAGTGTTTGTCTGTTAGTGTGATGGCATTTTATGTACAAGTGTTTGTCTGTTAGTGTGATGGCATTTTATGTACAAGTGTTTGTCTGTTACTGTGATGGCATTTTATGTACAAGTGTTTGTCTGTTAGTGTGATGGTATTTTATGTACAAGTGTTTGTCTGTTAGTGTGATGGCATTTTATGTACAAGTACAAGTCTGTTAGTGTGATGGCATTTTATGTACAAGTACAAGTCTGTTAGTGTGATGCATTTTATGTACAAGTGTTTGTCTGTTAGTGTGATGGTATTTTATGTACAAGTACAAGTCTGTTAGTGTGATGGCATTTTATGTACAAGTGTTTGTCTGTTAGTGTAATGGCATTTTATGTACAAGTTCACGTCTGTCAGTGTGATGGCATTTTATGTACAAGTACAAGTCTGTTAGTGTGATGGCATTTTATGTACAAGTGTTTGTCTGTTAGTGTGATGGCATTTTATGTACAAGTGTTTGTCTGTCAGTGTGATGGCATTTTATGTACAAGTGTTTGTCTGTTAGTGTGATGGCATTTTATGTACAAGTACAAGTCTGTTAGTGTGATGGCATTTTATGTACAAGTGTTTGTCTGTTACTGTGATGGTATTTTATGTACAAGTACAAGTCTGTTAGTGTGATGGCATTTTTACCCTGAATGATATATACATTTCTCTGCTGAATGGAGTTGTTCCATCTTTCAAAAAGGTGTGCTTAAAATCTGATTTTGCTCACTCATCGACATTATCATTTAGTCCATATATAAGGTACTTTTACTTTACATCTGGCGGACATGATGAGTAGACACACCAATTAATCATTATTTTGCCTCCCAGAGGACACGATGCACCAGCTCACTATTAGTCCTTAAATATCTGTCTAACCTCATGCCCCTGTCCTCACTGCCTCATCACGGTGTAATTTAATTTTATACTCACTGTTAATAATCTACCCTGTCCCTAGTCCTACATTCACTCTACACACGCCCCGTTCTTTAAATTCCTACTGTAAGCACGCATAGCGACAGTTACTTCTGATAACAATGAAATATCAACATAAGTGAGCCTCGTCTCAGTAAACAAAGACAGAGGAGGTGCACTTAGTGATGTCTTTTACTTCTACATGATGACTATAAGTAATGGCGATCCCGCTAACCCGTTCACTGACACGGTCATTCGTCTTGTACATGTAGCATTAAGTCCATACAGAGACTGTACACAGGCGTGCCACATGTTTTAACTTAGAAGTGAGTGATAATAGGGGGTGGAAGGAATCCTCATGACACACAGATTAGTGGGACTGTTTTAGTGGTCTGCAATAAGTGATAGATTGAATAGCAGGAATATTAATTTTACGACACAGATGCTAAGATTTTAACTCGTGTGTTCTGCTGAGTCATAGTGAGTGATAATAGGGAGTAGTAGGTCAATTACAGCTGAGGTAAACAAATTACCAATTTGCACAAGTTGCAGACTGGTCAGTGCATTTTGTTATTTGCGCATGATTGTGGCTGCGCAAAAGGTCAAATTTGTGCACATTACAATACTGATGAATTGATAAGCAGGCCTTTACTTCTACGTTGTCCAGTGTGTCACGCTGAAAGAACTTATGCATCAGGAATGTTGGACGAGAAATGAGACATCATAGATATAACAGACTGTAGTACCACCCTTTATGGTATAGCTTCATGCCCCCATCAGTGCACCCGTGACGGTTAAAGCATAAGCACACCGCCAGATCTCAGCGCCATGTAGCATCAGGTATGTGGGATAAAGCCATGTAAGAACCATGCCCTGCTGTGTTAGGAGGTAATTAGTGTAATTAGAGACTGTGCTGAGATAACTGTCTTAATTATTGAGTACCAATCATGATTACTCATCATTACACTCACACGTGCCCCAATCTCGCACTCGCACACCTATGTAAGGGTCCTGATGGTAATTAGGACTGAACAACATAAACCCCTATACAGCTGAAATAAGGGTTCTATTGGTGTCTAATACTCCTAGCTGCACCTTTTAGCTCTACCAGTTATGGGTGCACCTTATACACAGGGCTGCTTATATTTCCCCTGAACGGTTCCCTCGGTATAATCATACCTCAACTTACTCGTAAGTCTCGAATAATTTCAAAAATAAATATCGTAGTTCTCAGACTCCTGCCACAACTAGCGAAGGGTCCTGATGGTACCTAGTCCTACCCATACTCCTGCCACAACTAGGCAAGGGTCCTGATGGTATCCAGTGATATCCAGACTCCTGCCACAACTAGGGAAGGGTCCTGATGCTACCTAGTCCTACCCATACTCCTGCCACAACTAGGCAAGGGTCCTGATGGTATCCAGTGTTATCCTGACTCCTGCCACAACTAGGTAAGGGTCCTGGTGGTACCTAGTCCTAAATGCTTCCAGCTATACATGGAGTAAGTTGCGTTTGAATTTATTTTGGGGTACTGCTCAAAAGAAATGACACTTGACAATGGCTCTCACTCATTCTATTTAGCTATACATTTTCTCATGCAACTTTAATAAAAAAAAAAAAATCGCAAGTTTAAGTATATGCGAAATTGTATTTTTTTTTGTGTGAAATTCGCGAAGATTTATACACACGAAAATATCTACGTTTCCAGTAGGTAAATGTCCCAGCAGTAGCTATGTACACTCAATCCATCTTAGAAACACTACCACACAAGATGCCTACACCCAGCCCTAGTCCATGTTGGGTTGTTCATTTAATACATGGAGCACATAAACCACATTGCACATGTAAGGTAAGAATCCTGATGAGTCGTGGGGGGCGGGCGGTAGCAATGAGATCTCAGTTTAAATGATTAAAGGTGCAGTAGAACTATAGATAAAGAGGAAATCAGATGCCCACTTCAATGTAAAATAAAAGGTACTTGAATCAGCTTCAGTGTCCAGGGGATACTGCAGAAGGTGCTATGACTGGACAATCTCAGATCAAAGAAAGGTCACTAACAAAGAGAGAGAGAGAGAGAGAGAGAGAGAGACAGAGAGAGAGAGAGACAGACAGACAGACAGACAGAGACAGAGACAGACAGAGAGACAGACAGACAGAGACAGACAGGCAGACAAACAGAGAGAGAGAGAGAGAGAGAGAGAGAGAGAGAGAGAGAGAGACAGACAGACAGAGAGACAGAGAGACAGACAGACAGAGACAGACAGACAGAGACAGACAGGCAGACAAACACAGAGAGAGACAGATGCATTGTCCTTGTGAAATATAAGGGGACAGAGAGAAGTGGGCAGAGAGAGACAGAGACAGAGAGTGATAATCAGAGACAGAGAGAAGTGGGCAGACAGATAGGCGGAGAGTAATACTGCCGGCAACAATGTATCAAACGCATAGAAATGTATAGTATGTAAACCACTACTGCCCTTTCACCACTTAGATAAGAGCCCTAGATCCTTACATAAAAATTCCTTAAATCATTAATTTTGTTATTTGCACCATTATTTTTCGGCGGCAGAATGTGGTTAACAACCGTTGAGAGTTGATGAATATGTAGTGCTGGTGACATAGGGGTCTGCAGTAGATAAATATCTATAAAGACATACACAAATATTGCTCTTTCCTCTCAGTGCCAGCTAGGTCCTTCTATTATCGTCCATACCTTCTATTATCGTCCATACCTTCTATTATCGCCCACCACTTAGCCAAGCCATGTCTATATTAAGGGTAGTTTATAGCGGGACAACTGACTCTCACTACTAAGGCCAAAAAAAAGCTGTGTTTCCGGTAACATGATCCAAAAGGTTGGGGCAGGTAGGTCGGATTTTTTTTTTTATAATTTTTTTTTTTGCATCTAAGGCCTAAGGTCCGGGACCTATGGTCATACTTTGCCAGGTTTTCGATGGTTATTATAACAAAGGATCGTTTCCTGTATGAAATATGAGAAAATGATGGGGAAATACATGTATATCTTGTGAATAAAAGTTTTCACATGAGAACTTGAAAAAAACAAAAAATTAAAAAAGTCTTCAAAAATTGGAAGAAAATTGAAAAAAAAAATCTAAAAAAAAAAAAAATCTGAGGACGGCCCCTTTTGGCTGAGGATGGTCGGGTGACCGGAAACCTTTTTTTTTTTTGGCCTAACTACAGGTCACAGAGGGGGCGCCTATTTTTCTCTTGTCTCAGTCACTTTGTCCTTTTCTCATATCTCGTGTTGTGCGAGGGTGGTAGTGATGTGGAGGGCTATTATAGGGTTACAAGATGCAGTTACAATTTACCATAAATCCCAGTACAAAGGATTGGTCTTATAAGTTATATGAAGGGATCAGATGTTAAGGGCCAGCTCCAGTGGGTCGGTCAGGAGGCCATTGTCTGCTAATTTGACTGATTTATATATTACTAAATGTATGGAAGAAAATCGTCAGTTTAATGGAAACTGCACCACTCGAATAACACAAATAGCACTGACTTCTACAATCATAGGTCATCTAGCTCAGTAACACCTTGACTTTGTTGTTAAAATAACAGATCCACGACAATCTATTTTTCCTCTTATTATTTTGTTATTTCTGTCCTGTTGTGTTCCTCCATGCTGGGGTCAGGTTAGAAACCTAATTAGACCTAGAAATGGGAACCGGGAGGTTCAGAGCCAACAAAAAGGTTGACAAAAAGTTTGATATCAAAATTATCACTGATGCTTTTTATTCTTTAGTTTTTAAGATAATCAGTGAAAGCGAGTAGTGTCTCCCCCCAAGCCATGGTGTGCTGACATTTATGTCTAAACAGATACTTTAGATCAAAATGTTTGCAAACAAACTTAATCTTAATCTAAGGTGAGTAACTCGTCAGGGTCTTCAATCAGGCATCATGATGGCCCTCCAGGTGTTATAACTATGCACTCCTGCATCATTTGGCCCTCCAGGTGTTATAACTATGCACTCCTGCATCATGATGGCCCTCCAGGTGTTATAACTATGCACTCCTGCATCATTTGGCCCTCCAGGTGTTATAACTATGCACTCCTGCATCATTTGGCCCTCCAGGTGTTATAACTATGCACTCCTGCATCATGATGGCCCTCCAGGTGTTATAACTATGCACTCCTGCATCATTTGGCCCTCCAGGTGTTATAACTATGCACTCCTGCATCATTTGACCCTCCAGGTGTTATAACTATGCACTCCTGCATCATTTGACCCTCCAGGTGTTATAACTATGCACTCCTGCATCATTTGACACTCCCGGGGTTAATGCCCAATTACATGTCAACCATCCATACCCCTTACTGTCAGAACCCATAGAAAATCTAATGTGCGCTCACTTGTCGCCTTTTGTCTACCCTCGTTTGTTCATCCAGCAATGCAGATCTATGTGCATTGTGAGAGTCAGCGCGGATCGACTCAAGCACCAGATCACATGAGACTTGGATGGTTTTTTACAAACAACATTAGAGTCTGAACACAAAGAAAGCAATATAAAACTCAAAACAAGTTACAAACACCCATTGTCTAAATGAAATCAATCCCCATTGACGGCGGTATTTACAGCAACATTGACAGTGACAGTGACAGACTTACCGATAACCAGCCTAATAGAAACACAGCGTTTACAGCGGCGCTTGTTTGCATGTCAAACCTTCATTTTGTTTTCAGCTTGTGAGAAAAATGACGGGAAGTGATTTGCCTGACAAGTTTAGATCTGTGTGCTATTAGAAAAGGTCTTTGTTGCATTCAGTTATTTTCATCTTGATGCTTTTTGAAAGCGATACAATTTATTTCAACATGTCATAGATAGATTTGCTGTGCATATCCTACATGGGAATTCACAAGTGTCTTTGTAGGTGGGAGCAATCCATGAATGACATCATACTTTTTTAAAAAGAAAATTCCCCTCCCCTTTCAACACACTTTTCAAGAGAAATGTATAGACCCTTGATGCAAGACATGCATGACATTGTGTGCACCCACACACACCTTGTACCAGCCCATGTGTAGGTGGAGGCCTGTAACACTGTCTCACCTACAAACTAACCCCCCCCCCCACATACACACACAATCCATGTGTAGGTGTCATCATGGAAACACCTGGTACAACCTGACACTGTCTCACCTACAAACTACCCCCCCTCCCACACACACACAATCCATGTGTAGGTGTCATCATGGAAACACCTGGTACAACCTGACACTGTCTCACCTACAAACTAACCCCCCCCCACATACACACACAATCCATGTGTAGGTGTCATCATGGAAACACCTGGTACAACCGGACACTGTCTCACCTACAAACTACCCCCCTCCCCCCACACACACAATCCATGTGCAGGTGTCATCATGGAAACACCTGGTACAACCTGACACTGTCTCACCTACAAACTACCCCCCTCCCACACACACACAATCCATGTGTAGGTGTCATCATGGAAACACCTGGTACAACCTGAAACTGTCTCACCTACAAACTACCCCCCCCCCTCCCACACACACACAATCCATGTGCAGGTGTCATCATGGAAACACCTGGTACAACCTGACACTGTCTCACCTACAAACTACCCCCCCCTCCCACACACACACAATCCATGTGTAGGTGTCATCATGGAAACACCTGGTACAACCTGACACTGTCTCACCTACAAACTAACCCCCCCCCCCACATACACACACAATCCATGTGCAGGTGTCATCATGGAAACACCTGGTACAACCTGACACTGTCTCACCTACAAACTACCCCCCCTCCCACACACACAATCCATGTGTAGGTGTCATCATGGAAACACCTGGTACAACCTGACACTGTCTCACCTACAAACTACCCCCCTCCCACACAAACACAATCCATGTGTAGGTGTCATCATGGAAACACCTGGTACAACCTGAAACTGTCTCACCTACAAACTACCCCCACACACACACACAATCCATGTGCAGGTGTCATCATGGAAACACCTGGTACAACCTGACACTGTCTCACCTACAAACTACCCCCCCTCCCACATACACACACAATCCATGTGCAGGTGTCATCATGGAAACACCTGGTACAACCTGACACTGTCTCACCTACAAACTAACCACCCCACACACACAATCCATGTGCAGGTGTCATCATGGAAACACCTGGTACAACCTGACACTGTCTCACCTACAAACTACCCCCCACACACACACAATCCATGTGTAGGTGTCATCATGGAAACACCTGGTACAACCTGACACTGTCTCACCTACAAACTACCCCCCCCCACACACACACAATCCATGTGCAGGTGTCATCATGGAAACACCTGGTACAACCTGACACTGTCTCACCTACAAACTACCCCCCACACACACACACACAATCCATGTGTAGGTGTCATCATGGAAACACCTGGTACAACCTGACACTGTCTCACCTACAAACTACCCCCCCACACACACACACACAATCCATGTGCAGGTGTCATCATGGAAACACCTGGTACAACCTGACACTGTCTCACCTACAAACTAACCCCCCCACCCACACACACAATCCATGTGCAGGTGTCATCATGGAAACACCTGGTACAACCTGACACTGTCTCACCTACAAACTACCCCCCCTCCCACACACACACAATTCATGTGCAGGTGTCATCATGGAAACACCTGGTACAACCTGACACTGTCTCACCTACAAACTACCCCCCCCTCCCACATACACACACAATCCATGTGTAGGTGTCATCATGGAAACACCTGGTACAACCTGACACTGTCTCACCTACAAACTACCCCCCCCGACACACACAATCCATGTGTAGGTGTCATCATGGAAACACCTGGTACAACCTGACACTGTCTCACCTACAAACTAACCCCCCCCCACACACACACACAATCCATGTGTAGGTGTCATCATGGAAACACCTGGTACAACCTGACACTGTCTCACCTACAAACTAACCCCCCCACATACACACACAATCCATGTGTAGGTGTCATCATGGAAACACCTGGTACAACCTGAAACTGTCTCACCTACAAACTACCCCCACACACACACACAATCCATGTGCAGGTGTCATCATGGAAACACCTGGTACAACCTGAAACTGTCTCACCTACAAACTACCCCCCCCTCCCACAGACACAATCCATGTGCAGGTGTCATCATGGAAACACCTGGTACAACCGGACACTGTCTCACCTACAAACTAACCCCCCCCCACACACACAATCCATGTGTAGGTGTCATCATGGAAACACCTGGTACAACCTGACACTGTCTCACCTGCAAACTACCCCCCCAACACACACACACAATTCATGTGCAGGTGTCATCATGGAAACACCTGGTACAACCTGACACTGTCTCACCTACAAACTACCCCCCCCTCCCACATACACACACAATCCATGTGTAGGTGTCATCATGGAAACACCTGGTACAACCTGACACTGTCTCACCTACAAACTACCCCCCCCGACACACACAATCCATGTGTAGGTGTCATCATGGAAACACCTGGTACAACCTGACACTGTCTCACCTACAAACTAACCCCCCCCCACACACACACACAATCCATGTGTAGGTGTCATCATGGAAACACCTGGTACAACCTGACACTGTCTCACCTACAAACTAACCCCCCCACATACACACACAATCCATGTGTAGGTGTCATCATGGAAACACCTGGTACAACCTGAAACTGTCTCACCTACAAACTACCCCCACACACACACACAATCCATGTGCAGGTGTCATCATGGAAACACCTGGTACAACCTGAAACTGTCTCACCTACAAACTACCCCCCCCTCCCACAGACACAATCCATGTGCAGGTGTCATCATGGAAACACCTGGTACAACCTGAAACTGTCTCACCTACAAACTACCCCCCCCCTCCCACACACACAATCCATGTGCAGGTGTCATCATGGAAACACCTGGTACAACCGGACACTGTCTCACCTACAAACTAACCCCCCCCCACACACACAATCCATGTGTAGGTGTCATCATGGAAACACCTGGTACAACCTGACACTGTCTCACCTGCAAACTACCCCCCCAACACACACACACAATCCATGTGCAGGTGTCATCATGGAAACACCTGGTACAACCTGACACTGTCTCACCTACAAACTACCCCCCCCCTCCCACACACACACACAACCCATGTGCAGGTGTCATCATGGAAACACCTGGTACAACCTGAAACTGTCTCACCTACAAACTACCCCCCTCCCACACACACACACACACAATCCATGTGTAGGTGTCATCATGGAAACACCTGGTACAACCTGACACTGTCTCACCTACAAACTACCCCCCCCTCCCACACACACACAATCCATGTGCAGGTGTCATCATGGAAACACCTGGTACAACCTGACACTGTCTCACCTACAAACTACCCCCCCCCCTCCCACACACACAATCCATGTGCAGGTGTCATCATGGAAACACCTGGTACGACCTGACACTGTCTCACCTACAAACTACCCCCCCTCCCACACACACAATCAATGTGTAGGTGTCATCATGGAGACACCTGGTACAACCTGACACTGTCTAACCTACAAACTACCCCCCTCTCACACACACAATCCATGTGTAGGTGTCATCATGGAGACACCTGGTACAACCTGAAACTGTCTCACCTACAAACTACCCCCCCTCCCACACACACAACCCATGTGCAGGTGTCATTATGGAAACACCTGGTACAACCTGACACTGTCTCACCTACAAACTACCCCCTCCCCCCCCACACACACAATCCATGTGTAGGTGTCACCATGGAAACACCTGGTACAACCTGACACTGTCTCACCTACAAACAACCCCCCCCTCCCACACACACACAATCCATGTGTAGGTGTCATCATGGAAACACCTGGTACAACCTGACACTGTCTCACCTACAAACTACCCCCTCCCACACACACACACACACAATCCATGTGTAGGTGTCATCATGGAAACACCTGGTACAACTTGACACTGTCTCACCTACAAACTACCCCCCCCTCCCACACACACACAATCCATGTGTAGGTGTCATCATGGAAACACCTGGTACAACCTGACACTGTCTCACCTACAAACTACACCCCCCCACACACACACACAATCCATGTGTAGGTGTCATCATGGAAACACCTGGTACAACCTGAAACTGTCTCACCTACAAACTACCCCCCTCCCACACACACACAATCCATGTGTAGGTGTCATCATGGAAACACCTGGTACAACCTGACACTGTCTCACCTACAAACTACCCCCCCTCCCACACACACACAATCCATGTGCAGGTGTCATCATGGAAACACCTGGTACAACCTGACACTGTCTCACCTACAAACTACCCCCCCTCCCACACACACACAATCCATGTGCAGGTGTCATCATGGAAACACCTGGTACAACCTGACACTGTCTCACCTACAAACTACCCCCCCTCCCACACACACACACAATCCATGTGCAGGTGTCATCATGGAAACACCTGGTACAACCTGAAACTGTCTCACCTACAAACTACCCCCCCTCCCACACACACAATCAATGTGTAGGTGTCATCATGGAGACACCTGGTACAACCTGACACTGTCTCACCTACAAACTACCCCCCCCTCCCACACACACAATCCATGTGCAGGTGTCATCATGGAAACACCTGGTACAACCTGAAACTGTCTCACCTACAAACTACCCCCCCTCCCACACACACAATCCATGTGTAGGTGTCATCATGGAGACACCTGGTACAACCTGACACTGTCTCACCTACAAACTACCCCCCTCTCACACACACAATCCATGTGCAGGTGTCATCATGGAAACACCTGGTACAACCTGACACTGTCTCACCTACAAACTACCCCCCTCCCACACACACACTCCATGTGTAGGTGTCATCATGGAAACACCTGGTACAACCTGAAACTGTCTCACCTACAAACTACCCCCTCCCCCCCCCCCACACACAATCCATGTGTAGGTGTCACCATGGAAACACCTGGTACAACCTGACACTGTCTCACCTACAAACTACCCCCTCCCACACACACACACACACAATCCATGTGTAGGTGTCATCATGGAAACACCTGGTACAACCTGACACTGTCTCACCTACAAACTACCCCCCCCCCACACAATCTCCCTTCACACTGTACCTCTCACCTAGAGATTCATTGTCATGTACACCTGTCCCTCCACTTTTCTCACCTACATTCCCATCGTGTATCTAAAAACACTTCAAGATCTTTCAATTTTACACATAATGATATGTTTAGGCTATCAAGACTAAAGTCCTTGGGTCTAGGGCCTCAGGGTCTACGGTCCTCAGGTGTAAGGCATTGAGGCCTTAAGCTCTAGTAGGGACTAAGCCTGAGAGACTAGGCTCCTTAGGACTAGGGCCCTTTTGAAATCTCTAAGATAAAAAATCTGGCATTTACTGGAGGTGCATTACTGTTCCATTTTGGATCAATTTAAGTGAAAATTGTTTATCAATAAAGAAGAATCTGATATAACTTTTATTGATTGAGACCATGATATTACTCAGTTAGTTACGACGAGTCCTCCTTGACTGCTGCGTACTGTTTTTACCGAGTTACCGCTTTTAGAGATTTAATTCAACTTTCAATATTTACACTACCTATCCCTGCAATGTAATGCTTAAACCAATCCTATTATCGCTGAAATGAAATACCAGAAATGACAAAAAAAGTCTGAATCAGCATCCTCTGTTTCACACACAGAGCCTCGGTGTCAGAATGAGGCCGGTTCCGATGGTGCACTGCTGTTAGGACACTCTCCATACAGAGGTTTAGTGACTTGTGGTTACTTTGCCTCATGATGTCTTGTTCACCTCACTGTAAAAAATAATTGTGGAATCCACCTGGGATCTTTGTGTCACTAAAACTGAACAACCCTAATTGTATTGCAGTGATCCAGTGTAGTTTCTACAAGAAGCCCCAGGTGGTGTTACAAGTTTCAGAAGAAAAAAGGACCATGAAATTTGTGAAAAACTATATAAAATGTCCTCCAATTTTAAGGTCCCTATCTGGTAATGCTGACAATTTTGAGCTTTGAGACCCATTGATGTCAATTAAAGACCATAACCGGTTGGAGCATAGATCTTAATCTGGTGACAACAATGGTAGCTGATAGGATATGAAGACGTGTGAGGTTGTCGCACGATGTGTGTAATTTGTTACACCACATTGTGTCATCATCAATACGGTGCCTGCTGGTACCTCCGTGTACTACATTGTTATATGGATCTATGCCGGGTACCAGCAGTGGACCTCACGTCTACCTCCGCCCATTAATTATACCCACCCTAAGTGGTGCCCACTTACAGCACCCCGCACTGTCTTACGCCGCCCTGCACTGCCTGACACGGGGTTCTTTATTTACATTCAGTAATTCCTCAAACTCTGATACAAAAAGACCATATTCATACTCTGCCTTTATTTGGGACTACTTTATTGGAGCCAATGGTGGGGACGTTTTGACCAAAAAACCCCAAGGTGTAAGTTGTTATGCCATGTTTTACACAAATAGCATCTAGTGTGTGTGTCATGTATACCATTTATACAGTGTTACTAATACAGGAGTGCACGATGCACCCATACGTACACTCACAGGCACTTCATTAGTGTATCATGCTGTTGTGTGTGTATCAGCGCGGAGGTGGCGTGATGCATGAATGCGACCCTTGCGAGGTACTCATCACGGCTGCATTTATGCATCATGACAACTAATAATAAATTAAGGCACTGTCCCACAAGAAAGAGTTAATCCGTTTCGACAGATATATAACAAAAAAGCTGTAATGAGTTGTGTTTGGTTTAAATCTAAGTGGTAAAAACAGCCACCTCTAAACAAAGAACTGAAATCAATGCTACATATAGACAATGCCGCAATGAAAAACGATGCTCCTCTCATAAAATAAAACCCTTTTTACAAAATGTTCAGCAAAGGTATGAAACAAAAGGATGTTTTTCTTTTGTGTGCCTGGCATGTGTCAGTGTTAAAGAGTACACTGTAAAATATAATGGTTGAATCTACCGCAGATCTTTGTAAAACTAAACAGTGAACCGCTGTAATTGTAAAGCACATAATACAGGATATCTAGCAAGTCTTGGATGAGTAATGCACCATTATTTCAATGAATATTTTCTACAGTGTAGTGATACAAAAAGTGCGCAGGTACAGATATAGTAGTTACAGTCGCCGCCAGACATTTACCTTAAAAAAATGAGTCACACTTCACAAATAATAGACATAAAACATAGCCCATTGTAATGAGATATGTAGGTATTAGATAGATAGATAGATAGATAGATAGATAGAATAATAACAATGGGGGAAGAATAAAGACACTTGTTTTATTCACAGTGTGTCAGTCCTAGAGAAGGACATCATACAGACACAAGTAATGGTCCTGTTTAACCAGTCAGGGTTGCATGATAAGTTGGTACAGGCACAAGTAGTGGTCCTGTTTAACCAGTCAGGGTTGCATCATAAGTTGATACAGACACAAGTAATGGTCCTGTTTAACCAGTCAGGGCTACATGATAAGTTGGTACAGGCACAAGTAATGGTCCTGTTTAACCAGTCAGGGCTACATGATAAGTTGGAACAGACACAAGTAATGGTCCTGTTTAACCAGTCAGGGCTACATGATAAGTTGGTACAGGCACAAGTAATGGTCCTGTTTAACCAGTCAGGGTTACATGATAAGTTGGAACAGACACAAGTAATGGTCCTGTTTAACCAGTCAGGGCTACATGATAAGTTGGAACAGACACAAGTAATGGTCCTGTTTAACCAGTCAGGGTTACATGATAAGTTGGAACAGACACAAGTAATGGTCCTGTTTAACCAGTCAGGGCTACATGATAAGTTGGAACAGGCACAAGTAATGGTCCTGTTTAACCAGTCAGGGCTACATGATAAGTTGGAACAGGCACAAGTAATGGTCCTGTTTAACCAGTCAGGGCTACATGATAAGTTGGAACAGACACAAGTAGTGGTCCTGTTTAACCAGTCAGGGCTACATCATGCCTTGAGCTTCACAGTCTTTGGTTGTCATGATGCACTCTTCCTGCCAGCACTGCATTTGGTGCATCATGATGTGCCCTCCAGGAGTGCCAATTATCATTCAAGATAATAATTGGTGTGATGCAGAAATAATCCAAGTGCTACATGTGCAAATTGTATTGTTGTAAATTTGCACATATAGGCCATAGTTTGCACAAGAAGCAGACCCAGGAGGGTGGAGGGAAGGTGGGGGGGGGGGGTCAGATCTGACACTTATGTCAAGGTGAATGTTATTGCCCCATTGACTAACCTCTGAGCCCCCGATAATTCAGTGTTGAAGCCAATTCCTCACAATGGCATCATAGTCACAGGAACTCAGTAAAGAGTAAACATCCAAGATGGCACAGCAAGGCGGTCAGCGTCTACTGTGAATGATTGTCGATGAATTATCAATTGAAACACCTTGACATGAATGTAGATATGGACTCTGACCAGTCTTTGACTCCTAGCCTCATGCGGAACCAGCGAATGGAGAAACTGTTGCTGAAGTCTGGCAATGATTGTGGACATGTGGACAACAGCCCATTAATGTAACAACAGATGCACAGAGGGACGTGTGGGTCCGGCCGGGTATCATGGATGTAATGTAATTAGGGGGAGAGATGGGGAGGGATGGGGAGGGGGTGCAAGTTGGGGGAGATCATTTAGAGATGAATGAGGTTTAGGAGGGAGATAAAAACAAATGAAAAGACATAGACAGGGAGACAGAAGGAGAACCCCAGTAAGTCAAGTTACATTCAACAAAATAGTTAGAACTATCTCAAGTCAGTGCAAGAGATCATCAAAGTCAGAATAGGACTGACAGAGGGAGAAAGGTATGGACAGAGGAGTACTGGCTAGACGAAGTTGTAGGCAAGTGAAACAGGGAAAGACACTAAGGGAGAGGGAGGGGGAAGAAGAGAATGAGAAAGAGAGTGATACAGTCTAAGAGTAAATATGCACTGTTTGTATCATTAAAATAGTATTATGCGATTTTTATGAGACATGAAATGGCTGTCACCACAATAAGTGGAACCACTTTAATGTTGCTGTGTTGCAGTGTGCAGTGCGTTAGTGGCAGACATGAAGAGAAGAGTTTCCATCTGGGCTGTTCTTACAAACTGGAGTCTCTGGGAGTGGCTCGTACACAGAGATAAGCCTCAAATTCACAGAGATAGTGCTGTTCACTTGGAACTAAACGCTTTTACAGTTGGGTCTCGTTGTGTTTTTATAGGCAGCATGAATGTAGCTGATGTGAGTAATACACTGACTTTAACTGTTGTGAGTAACTCAGTGACTATAGCTGATGTGAGTAACTCACTGACTATAGTTGTTGTGAGTAACTCACTGACTTTAGCTGTTGTGAGTAACTCACTGACTATAGCTGTTGTGAGTAACTCACTGACTTTAGCTGTTGTGAGTAACTCAGTGACTATAGCTGTTGTGAGTAACTCACTGACTTTAGCTGTTGTGAGTAACTCACTGACTATAGCTGATGTGAGTAACTCACTGACTATAGCTGTTGTGAGTAACTCACTGACTATAGCTGATGTGAGTAACTCACTGACTTTAACTGTTGTGAGTAACTCACTGACTTTAGCTGTTGTGAGTAACTCACTAACTTTAGCTGTTGTGAGTAACTCAGTGACTATAGCTGATGTGAGTAACTCACTAACTATAGCTGTTGTGAGTAACTCACTGACTTTAGCTGTTGTGAGTAACTCACTGACTATAGCTGTTGTGAGTAACTCACTGACTATAGCTGTTGTGAGTAACTCACTAACTTTAGCTGTTGTGAGTAACTCACTGACTTTAGCTGTTGTGAGTAACTCACTGACTTTAGCTGTTGTGAGTAACTCACTAACTTTAGCTGTTGTGAGTTACTCACTGACTATAGTTGTTGTGAGTAACTCAGTGACTATAGCTGTTGTGAGTAACTCACTGACTTTAACTGTTGTGAGTAACTCACTAACTTTAGCTGTTGTGAGTAACTCACTAACTATAGCTGTTGTGAGTAACTCACTGACTTTAGCTGTTGTGAGTAACTCACTAACTTTAGCTGTTGTGAGTAACTCACTGACTTTAACTGTTGTGAGTAACTCACTGACTATAGCTGTTGTGAGTAACTCACTAACCTTAGCTGTTGTGAGTAACTCACTAACTATAGCTGTTGTGAGTAACTCACTGACTTTAACTGTTGTGAGTAACTCACTGACTATAGCTGTTGTGAGTAACTCACTGACTTTAACTGTTGTGAGTAACTCACTGACTATAGTTGTTGTGAGTAACTCACTGACTTTAGCTGTTGTGAGTAACTCACTAACTATAGCTGTTGTGAGTAACTCACTGACTTTAACTGTTGTGAGTAACTCACTGACTATAGTTGTTGTGAGTAACTCACTGACTTTAACTGTTGTGAGTAACTCACTGACTATAGTTGTTGTGAGTAACTCACTGACTATAGCTGTTGTGAGTAACTCACTGACTTTAGCTGTTGTGAGTAACTCACTGACTTTAGCTGTTGTGAGTAACTCACTAACTTTAGCTGTTGTGAGTAACTCACTGACTATAGTTGTTGTGAGTAACTCACTAAAATAGCTGTTGTGAGTAACTCACTAACTTTAGCTGTTGTGAGTAACTCACTAAAATAGCTGTTGTGAGTAACTCACTAAAATAGCTGTTGTGAGTAACTCACTAACTATAGCTGTTGTGAGTAACTCACTAAAATAGCTGTTGTGAGTAACTCACTGACTCAATCTACATATCCCAATGTTTGCCTATCCCAACCTGACAAGTACTCTGCCTGCATATGGCTCTGCCTCTCCAACATACTGCCTATCCCTTAGTCTACCTATCTCTCATACTACCTATCCCTTGAAACATCTAGGGTTTAATTAGGTTTTCCCTCAAATGGCTTAAAGGATTAAAGTTTACCCCTCACCTTTGTACCTAATTGTCTCTGTACATTCTTACCATTAGTCTACCTATCCTCAATCTGCCTATCATTCACTTTACCTATCCCTCATGGTGACTATCCCCCAACTCTGCACATCCCTCATATTTGACTGGCACATCTGTGATATTACCTAGCACCAATGTACCTTTTGAATATGCTCACTTCACAAGGTACTCTCTATGCCTATCTCTTAAACTGTTTATTACACATGCTACCTATCCTCCTTGCTACCCATCCTCTTCAATACCTATCCCTCATGTTCAGCTGGGATAGCTCACAACCAACCTTCATTTTGATCTCTTAGTCAACCTCTCCCCTAAGGAACAAATTTAACATTCTACCTCACGCAAACATCTACCTATCACTCATGCTTCAGGCTACCTATCCTTCAGGCTACCTATCCTTCATGGTATAGAGCCCTCAGTTTATTACCTTAAAAAATGTTTTGTTGTCAAGTGGGATAGCATGAATGATATGAAGCATGGATGATATGAAGAGGGGAATAAACAACAGACATGTAGGATAGGAAGTTAGCTAGTCTAATGATAGCCATGGTGAGGCATTTAAGAAAAGCATGATAATTCAATGGGCTGAGGGATATGTAAGGTAAACATGAGTGATATGCAGACTTGAGGATAGGTACAATGAGCAATAGGTATATTTCACAAGGCATAGACTATAAGAGCTATTATAAAGGTAGAAAGAATAGAATACAAGGTGAGAGATACATAGATAGCTGGTTAGGTAGACTGAAGGCTATATACCATGAAGGATAGGCACCCTGAAGGATAGGTAATCTCAAGGATATATAACATGAGTGATCAGTAGATGTATGCTTGAGGTAGGCTGTTGGATTTGTTCTCCAGGGGATAGGTTGACTAAGAGATCATAATAAAGGTTGGATGTGAGCTATCCCAGCTGATCAAGCTGTGATAGGTAGGAAAGCTATAAAGTGAGCTTGAGGGATAGGCATTAAAGAGGATGGGTAGCAAGGAGGATAGATAATAAACAGTTTAAGAGATAGGCACAGAGGGTACCTTGTAAGGTGAGCATATTCAAAAGATACATTGGTGCTAGGTAATATCACAGATGTGCCAGTCAAATATGAGGGATGTGCAGAGTTGGGGGATAGTCACCATGAGGGATAGGTAAAGTGAATGATAGGCAGATTGAGGATAGGTAGACTAATGGTAAGAATGTACAGAGACAATTAGGTACAAAGGTGAGGGGTAAACTTTAATCCTTTAAGCCATTTGAGGGAAAACCTAATTAAACCCTAGATGTTTCAAGGGATAGGTAGTATGAGAGATAGGTAGACTAAGGGATAGGCAGTATGTTGGAGAGGCAGAGCCATATGCAGGCAGAGTACTTGTCAGGTTGGGATAGGCAAACATTGGGATATGTAGATTGAGGTACTGACTTTGATTAGCATGTTGCATCTATAAAAAGTTCAAATCATTTTCAATATAACTTTTGTACATTTTTCAAATATTCTTATCATCAAACCTCATTTTTAGGTACCTTTGGCCAAATTTTGAGAATCAATACCACAAATTTTGGATTCAGCAGGAGTTTTTGGTATAGGTGGCCCCTTGTTTCCATTTGATATCACTCTGATAAAGATTCCTGACATCTCTATAAACCCCCTTATCTTACATAGGACTCAGTACTGAACACAAAAGGTAGCCTACTTTGAAGGGGGGTAGAGGGGGGTGGCTTGCACTATAGGACTCTATGGAGTAACATATCCTAGGGAACCTATACTATTCTTGATTGAACCTTAGGCAATTATGAAAATGGGGTGCTGATTATGTTATAGGCATATCTTGGTGTTGCCAATGACAATGACAATGATTTTAAACCTAATTGGAGATACATGACCACAGAAGAAGCTGCTCTGGTACAAAAACTTCATAAATTGTGCATCAACAAATGACGCGCTATTAATGCATGACGCCCTCCTTCACTATAGCAGCCCTCACAGGGGGGCATTTCTCAACAATGCTCAATAACACTATTGAGAAATGCCCTCCTGGTCTAACACAGTCCCCAGTCCCACCTCCACCATTAGTCCATAAAGGACTGATCCATCACAATTCTACCATTGTCACATTTCTACAACTGCGCTCTGCCTCCCTCTAACATATATAACAATCACCGTCTGTATATATTTAGGGTATTCTCAACCTGAGTCAGCCCCTGGAAACAAGAAACGAATTATTTGAACTTCAAACAGAGATTGTGTTATGAATATGGATTTCCCATGAGGTGCTACATACTAATCAATGTCAATTCCGGTCAATTCTCCTGATGATTCGTATGAAACTTACAAATTTAACTGTTTCCAGGGAGCCCTCCACTGAGCACAAAAATACATATGATGTATAAAGACCATTGTAAATTATTTGAATAAATGCTATTCAACGTGAAAGTAATGTTTAGTTAGCAGTTCTGGTATGTGGCCGACTTAGAGTGGACCTACCTTACATACGGGCATGTATATCCTCAGGTAAATGCCTATTTGTCTTAGTTAGTGTCGTTTTGGAATATTTGCGCTCTCAGATTATGGTCACATTAATATCAAGAACAGAAATGGACGACTCGACGGGAACACATTCATACATCAATAAGGGATCATAGACCATGGTTTCACTGCCATCGGTCTTATGATTTTTGGCTTTTACATTTGCCATATAAATTTTTTTTTGAATTAACAGAAATTAACATCAAAGATGGCTACAAACCTGAAGACAGTCCTTAATAGAACCCTCATATATAGAGAGAGTTCTTTCAATCCCCTTATGCTCTTATAAGGAGTTCTCTGCAGGTCTCTTGGCAGTAACTTATTAATATTCATGAGTTGAGTCAGACTGAGGTTGTATGTGATTGATGCCGTAAAGAAAACCTGATATTGAAATTGAAAAGAGACTCACAAAGTGACAGCGCAGTCAGCTGGCCCCATATGTATTAACCCCTGGACGTCAGCGCAGTGCTTTATTCTCTGACAATGACAGCATGGTACACAATGACAGCATGGTACGCCATGACAGCGTGGTACACAATGACAGCATGGTACACCATGACAGCATGGCACAGCATGGTACACCATGACAGCATGGCACACAATGACAGCGTGGTACACCATGACACCATGATACACCATGACAGCATGGTACACCATGACAGCATGGTACACCATGACAGCATAGTACACAATGACAGCATGGCACACAATGACAGCATGGCACACAATGACAGCATGGTACACCATGACAGCATGGTACACCATGACAGCGTGGTACACAATGACAGCATGGTACACCATGACAGCATGGCACACAATGACAGCGTGGTACACCATGACACCATGATACACCATGACAGCATGGTACACCATGACAGCATGGTACACCATGACAGCATAGTACACAATGACAGCATGGCACACAATGACAGCGTGGTACACCATGACACCGTGATACACCATGACAGCATGGTACACCATGACAGCATGGTACACCATGACAGCGTGGTACACCATGACAGCGTGGTACACCATGACAGCGTGGTACACCATGACAGCATGGCACACCATGACAGCGTGGTACACCATGACAGCATGGTACACCATGACAGCGTGGTACACCATGACAGCGTGGTACACCATGACAGCGTGGCACACCATGACAGCATCAGCAGTATTAAGTTGGTCCACATCTATACTGGTCTAGTGCAGTGGTGGATTGAGGATGCACTGTTAGAAAAATGTTGTCAAAATAACAACGGGTTCCTTGTGCCAAATTTGCATGCAGAGATCCATTGTTATTGTCACAGAGATTCCTTGTACATTTGTGTAGCACCATACTGCCACCGGGGCTTCTTGTAAATTCTACACTGGTTAACTGCAATACAATTTTGGTGGTTCACTGTCCAGTTTAACAAGGCTCCCTGTTAGATTAAACAGTTATATCTTACAGTGTGTGACACTGTCTGCCTGTAGATCACAGTTTTTTTTTAATCTTTTAAGCCTCAAATGTAACAAAACATAGAAACAAAATGAAGGGCACTGGATACACTACAGTATAGCACCATTCTCATTACAATAGGACTCAGCATGTATATATACATGAAGGTGTGGGTGCAGGAAAGGTGTATGTTAAACTCCATGTGGGGTCAATGCTTTACACAGGTTGTTGTAAAAATCCAGGAATGTCATTGTAACTCTAAAGGTCATTGCGATACAAAAGCACCCCAGGTACCCGCCCACACTATGCGGCTGACACTTTGTGTCTCCCTGCTGGACATTACAACTTTCCGTCAAACAAATGTAATTTTGGCTATGTTGGGCAAAGCATGACAGCAGATAGATTGAAGTTTTTATAGCTAGCACACTTATAAAGTATAAACCATGAAGAAGAAATCTATTTAAGTAAAATGAAGTGACAACGTCTTCTCACATTCTAAGGTATGGAAGGCTCAATTAAGAAGTAATAAATCATCGACTTTCTTGATATTTTCTCTAACACACCGGTATCAGCTTGATCTATCATTATGCCATGCCTGGATGCCATACAAGATAAAACAGACTGCTCTACAGTATGACTGACTGATGTCTTAATTTTACCATATTAAAAATGGTCTGAGGAATTTCAGGTCAGATCTGGAGGAATACCCGCTTCAATGACTGGTGCGGACGAATGGTCAGCAGGGTGTATGAGTACATAATACTGATATTGGGACACCAGGGGTTAACACACACTGCGGCCCACACAGGGTAAGACCCACTGTACTGACTGATGCAGTCAACCACACTGCGGCCTACACAGTGTTAGACGCACTGTACTGACTGATGCAGTCAACCACACTGCGGCCTACACAGTGTTAGACCCACTGTACTGACTGAGGCAGTCAACCACACTGCGGCCCACACAGGGTTAGACCCACTGTACTGACTGAGGCAGTCAACAACACTGCGGCCCACACAGTGTTAGACCCACTGTACTGACTGATGCAGTCAACCACACTGCAGCCCACACAGGGTAAGACCCACTGTACTGACTGAGGCAGTCAACCACACTGCGGCCCACACAGTGTTAGACCCACTGTACTGACTGAGGCAGTCAACCACACTGCGGCCCACACAGGGTTAGACCCACTGTACTGACTGATGCAGTCAACCACACTGCGGCCCACACAGTGTTAGACCCACTGTACTGACTGAGGCAGTCAACCACACTGCGGCCCACACAGGGTTAGACCCACTGTACTGACTGATGCAGTCAACCACACTGCAGCCCACACAGTGTTAGACCCACTGTACTGACTGAGGCAGTCAACCACACTGCAGCCCACACAGTGTAAGACCCACTGTACTGACTGAGGCAGTCAACCACACTGCGGCCCACACAGGGTTAGACCCACTGTACTGACTGAGGCAGTCAACCACACTGCAGCCCACACAGGGTTAGACCCACTGTACTGACTGAGGCAGTCAACCACACTGCGGCCCACACAGGGTTAGACCCACTGTACTGACTGATGCAGTCAACCACACTGCGGCCCACACAGGGTTAGACCCACTGTACTGACTGAGGCAGTCAACCACACTGCGGCCCACACAGGGTAAGACCCACTGTACTGACTGAGGCAGTCAACCACACTGCAGCCCACACAGGGTAAGACCCACTGTACTGACTGATGCAGTCAACCACACTGCAGCCTACACAGTGTTAGACCCACTGTACTGACTGATGCAGTCAACCACACTGCGGCCCACACAGTGTTAGACCCACTGTACTGACTGAGGCAGTCAACCACACTGCGGCCCACACAGTGTTAGACCCACTGTACTGACTGAGGCAGTCAACCACACTGCGGCCCACACAGTGTTAGACCCACTGTACTGACTGAGGCAGTCAACCACACTGCGGCCCACACAGTGTTAGACCCACTGTACTGACTGAGGCAGTCAACCACACTGCGGCCCACACAGGGTAAGACCCACTGTACTGACTGAGGCAGTCAACCACACTGCAGCCCACACAGGGTAAGACCCACTGTACTGACTGATGCAGTCAACCACACTGCGGCCCACACAGTGTTAGACCCACTGTACTGACTGAGGCAGTCAACCACACTGCGGCCCACACAGTGTTAGACCCACTGTACTGACTGAGGCAGTCAACCACACTGCGGCCCACACAGGGTAAGACCCACTGTACTGACTGATGCAGTCAGCCACACTGCGGCCCACACAGTGTTAGACCCACTGTACTGACTGATGCAGTCAACCACACTGCGGCCCACACAGGGTAAGACCCACTGTACTGACTGAGGCAGTCAACCACACTGCGGCCCACACAGGGTAAGACCCACTGTACTGACTGATGCAGTCAACCACACTGCGGCCTACACAGTGTTAGACCCACTGTACTGACTGAGGCAGTCAACCACACTGCGGCCCACACAGGGTTAGACCCACTGTACTGACTGATGCAGTCAACCACACTGCGGCCTACACAGTGTTAGACCCACTGTACTGACTGATGCAGTCAACCACACTGCGGCCCACACAGTGTTAGACCCACTGTACTGACTGAGGCAGTCAACCACACTGCGGCCCACACAGGGTAAGACCCACTGTACTGACTGATGCAGTCAGCCACACTGCGGCCCACACAGTGTTAGACCCACTGTACTGACTGAGGCAGTCAACCACACTGCGGCCCACACAGGGTAAGACCCACTGTACTGACTGAGGCAGTCAACCACACTGCAGCCCACACAGGGTTAGACCCACTGTACTGACTGATGCAGTCAACCACACTGCGGCCCACACAGGGTTAGACCCACTGTACTGACTGATGCAGTCAACCACACTGCGGCACACACAGTGTTAGACCCACTGTACTGACTGAGGCAGTCAACCACACTGCGGCCCACACAGGGTAAGACCCACTGTACTGACTGATGCAGTCAACCACACTGCGGCCCACACAGTGTTAGACCCACTGTACTGACTGAGGCAGTCAACCACACTGCGGCCCACACAGGGTTAGACCCACTGTACTGACTGATGCAGTCAACCACACTGCGGCCCACACAGTGTTAGACCCACTGTACTGACTGATGCAGTCAACCACACTGCAGCCCACACAGTGTTAGACCCACTGTACTGACTGATGCAGTCAACCACACTGCGGCCCACACAGTGTTAGACCCACTGTACTGACTGAGGCAGTCAACCACACTGCAGCCCACACAGTGTAAGCCCCACTGTACTGACTGATGCAGTCAACCACACTGCGGCCCACACAGGGTAAGACCCACTGTACTGACTGAGGCAGTCAACCACACTGCGGCCCACACAGTGTAAGACCCACTGTACTGACTGATGCAGTCAACCACACTGCAGCCCACACAGGGTAAGACCCACTGTACTGACTGAGGCAGTCAACCACACTGCGGCCCACACAGGGTTAGACCCACTGTACTGACTGAGGCAGTCAACCACACTGCGGCCCACACAGGGTTAGACCCACTGTACTGACTGATGCAGTCAACCACACTGCGGCCCACACAGTGTTAGACCCACTGTACTGACTGATGCAGTCAACCACACTGCGGCCCACACAGTGTTAGACCCACTGTACTGACTGAGGCAGTCAACCACACCCCAAAAAGGCAATATCAAATCTTTAAATGGCTTTGGTATTGATACAGAGCGTCTATGTTTATACTAAATCTACCTCCTTGCTGGATATATGTTGCCCCTTACAATTCCAGCATAAATTCAAGGGTTGCCATATTAAGGAAATTCTTCTGATACACAAGGTATACTTGAAGGAATATGGATACTATAAATCCTGTATATTCCGCTGGTAACTAACAATAATCATCAATTATGGTACCCGCTTGACAGAAAAGTGTTTATTAACTTAAAGAAGTTGGGGTAAAATATGGTACATGATAGTGTTATAAACAAGAGGTGATCTGCATATGAATTGGTGTATATGAAGATGATATCTATACGATTATCCACCTATCTATATAGATTGGCATGTGGATATAAATCTATCGTCCTAATCCGTTTACCCTTTCAGTGATACACAGCCAACATGCAGCGTGTGGGGCGTAATCAGTTTACGTATTTATCATATTAACTGTCACCGGATGAGGAAAGATATCTCCTCTATTTATACCACCTATACTGCACTGTCAAAAACTAATGTTAAATCTACCAGGGATCCTCCTAGAACTGAACATTGAAATACTGTTATAGTATTGGAGTGAACCAGTGTAGTTTGTATAAGAAGCCTCAGGTGGCAGTACAGTAGTGCAAGTAATGTATGTGAAAATAACAACGGATCTCTGGCAACTTGGTGACAAAGGATTTCTGCGTTATTTTAACAGCATTTGTATTATAGTGTATCTTATACAATGGCAGGAAATGTGGAAATAAGCGAGGGGCAGTAATCAGTTTAAGGCGTTATCACATTTACCCTGTGACAGCTACTCATACATCGCTGCACCATGCCCATTGGTCGGCATGATACATGAATGTAGTCCTAGTCACTATGTACCTTCATACCTACACCTATGGGGTCGATAAGGTCACTACGTACCTTCATACCTACACCTATGGGGTCGATAAGGTCACTACATACCTTCATACCTACACCTATGGGGTCGATAACGTCAGGCAGGGTCAGTATGATGTAACAGACACTTCATTAATGCATGATGATTATTGGGTATGATGGACATTCTTGCATCAGTGGCCCTTAAATGATAACTATCCATTTCAGGTAAAGAAATCTTCTTTATTTGCAAAGCCATAGGTCTTTAGTCCTATATATTGATTCAGTTGGCCTATCACTTTGGGTCAATAATCTAAGATTGTTAGCCATCGTTAACCATTCACTTGTTAATCAGTTGCTGCTGACCCTAATATAAATGCCTGGGGTTGGGAGTAACAATCTTGAGCATTACACTGTAAAAGACGCCAATGATGATTATTTTCACAGACATTCCTGGTACAATTGTGTACCACCACACTGCCACCTGGGAATTATTGATGAAATTGGTTCACTGCAATAAATGTATGGTGGTTCACAGTTCAGTTTTATGAAGATCCCAGATTAAACAGCTATTTACAGTGTGGATATAAACCTTGATCAAGCAACTGTTGTGAATGAGGGTTGGGGTCATCACCCGTCCAAATCTAATAGTGCCGGGGTCGTTGACATTGATATATCTAAGAAGCCTTGACAAACAGATCACTAGAGATGTCACTGACCTCACTAATGGGACATTAGAAATGTCAGGAATTATTTTCCTACCACCTCAAGAAGCTTGTGATCTTCCCAGGATTCTAATTAACTCTAATTAACTTAGATTGAGTCGTTTACAAGAGGAGCACTGTAAGAAGTAGGGCAGGTTATTTTACAGCAAAATCCATTGGCAACTTTGGTTCCAGTACATTTTGCTGTAAATCTACAGGAGGTGAATCACCGTAATCTTACAAAACAGTTCAGAGTTATCATACAGTAACAGCAAGATCAACCAGTTCTACAGATATATGCTGTAAATTAACAGGAAAATGTGTTGTAAAATTACAGAGAAATGTCTTGTAAATAAACAGCAATATTTTCTGTGAATGACCAGCAAATTTGGTTGTAAATGAATAATAAAATATACCGCAAATTTACAGAAATCTTTGCTGCCAACTGAGGTTCCAGTAACTATTGCTGTAAAATTACAGAAACTCGAATTGTAGAATTACAGCAAGGGGTTCTGTTAACCAACAACAAATGTATTGCATATACAGGTATGTTATAAAAGATACTGCTATATACATGTAGTCTGCTATTGGGGTAAGTTCATGGTAATCATCCCCATAATATCATTTATGCGTGCACTCCATGCATGCATTGATTCTATAAACCATGCATGCCTAATAAAGACAAAACTCCCATCCCAATGAAGTGAGGCACCTTTGAGGGTAAGAGAAGTAGAGAACCATCTCACCAAAACCATTTTGATGGTCATTCAGTTTTTAAACATGTTTCATATCAGAAAATTGTTAATAGCTTGAAAAGGAAGGTTCATATCTTAAACATTCTAATATTTTTTGAAGAAAAGACTTTGAACTTTTACATGGACTTTATGTTTTCTTTAGGACATTTAACACCAAAATCGTAAATATGTTTTTGTGTTGGCTACAGGTACACTTTCTGGTCATTTGGACACAAAATCCATGACTTACTTGACACATTTACTGTAGTTCTTCATGTTGAGTCTATCATCTATAAGACTATACATACTAAACATATGGTATACTACTGGCCTCCAGTGGGGGACAGTGCATGTAAGGCTATTTTGGTAAACCCTTTGAAGGGCCACTAGGGTGACTGGCTGGCCTAGGGCATACTGCACACTGACTTATTATACAGGATCACTGACTGTACGCATATATCTACACCTGCAAAGCCTTGGTATTACAGTAAGAGTCATGGTATTTGAGAATACAACACTTTCCCCTGTGAGCTTACAAGAGACATCTCTGTTATAAAACATAAACTTCTTACAGTGAGGGAAGAGGGAGAGATTATTACAATAATACCCTGTGAATGAAGTGCTGATAGATGCTTGTTCTGGATCTACTGATCTCATTTATATGATTCCTCAGAGCCCCCTGGGGGCTGAAATCTGACTGGAAGAGCGAGTAGAATATGTCATCTACTTCATATATAGACACATTTAGCAGACACCCACATGCATTTAAGACAGACATAAACACATTCAACATACACTCCCTATACTTCCCCGGGCCTACTTTATATACCCATTTAGCAGGACTGATTATCAGTCAATGAATAAATCCCAACTTTTCACTGCAGGCATTTTGTAGTGAATACATTTTAAAGTCTTTGGGGACAGTTATGCCATCATATCCGGGAGGGGGCTGGGGGTACCCATCTTATAACTGTTATCAGTGATAACTGCTGGTAACGAGCTTCAGCAATGGCTGTGCCCATTGGACAATCTGCTAGCTCAGTATACAGACACCCAGACACATTTAACATAGACCTGCCCTACTCTTGACACCAATCATTTTTGTTATTTTACCATACTTAATATGTGTCAACAGGTCAGCTAAAGGGATACCCCACAGGCCCTACCATGGCCTATCACATTAAATTCCACTTCATCAAGATGTATAGTGCAAAGTGGTTCTGTCTGAGACCATAAAACACAGGACACCATGGCCCCTTTTGAACTGTTTGATTCTATCAGAGGTGCTCGTAAAGCTGAACCGTGAACCGCCCGTAATCATGTTGCAGTGAAGCCATGTAGTTCCTATAATGAAGCCCCAGATGGCAGTATGGTGCCATAAGGTATCTCCATGAAAATAACGAAAGATCTCTGGCAAATTGGGACAAGGATTTCTCCGTTATTTCGGCAACTTTTCCTTTTTATGGTCTACCTCCTCCCACGCAGAGTTCTACTGCTCAGTTTATGGCAGGACAGAGCCTGTACATGTGATTCATCGGTCACTATGGTTTTCAGAATGACTTTGATATAAATGGGGATATGGCATGCAAGTCAAGACAGTCATTTATATGCCTATGTCTTCGGGGGTAGGTTTTCATTATCCTTTTTTCCCTTTTTTAATGTCTGATCTGTTCATCTTCATTTCTCTCAGAAGAATGAAATCACCTGGTGCAGTGTGAAATACAAAGGGGTTTCTTTTTCATTCTGATATGGTGAATTTGTTTAGTAAATTTATACCAAAAATTGCAGATTTAGTGTTTATTGATAAACAGTACTTATGACAAATCTAACGTCACATACCAGGCTGAATTAAGAGAAAAATAAATTTTCAAATGGTAGTTTCTTACACAGTGACAGTGACAAAGGTATGATATATTACAAAAACCTCCTGTACTGTACCAAAAACAAACTACTTATGTTCATGTGAACCTACATATTTGGCACAAAAGAAATGCTGGCCTTGAAAAGAACAAATTCATCTTAAGCACTAAAACAGTATAAATTGTGTAATCGCCGGTCTCTAAAAATATAAATTAGCCCACTGTAAAATGAGATTGCTTTGTACACAAACAATGCAGTCTCTCATCTGTCATAATTATGTAACCAACCTCGGCAAAAAAAGTGAAGAAACAAAAGGCCAATCAATGTTTTTCAAGTCCCACACTCCATAGGGAGTGTGCGGACAGGACCCATAGTCCAAGTAGGCGGGTCCGCAACAAAAGCCTATTTTTACAGTTAGATCCTATGACGTCATCACACCCACATAGTATGCCAATCCACCACCAGGGGCATCCCAGTCTGTAAGCGGTACATGGTGGCCAGGTGCCACTATCTATACCAAGGTAGCGGATTGTTCAATGGGAGCAGCCATAGTGGTAACTAGTTACCAATATTTTATCACTGATAACAGTTATCAGATGGGTACCATCTGCCCCCTTTCCCTCCTCCCTGAAAAGTCTGCAGTGTAGATTTGGGATTATTTCATTGGCTGATAGTTAATCCTGCTAAGTCATTTTGTGTTTCTGAAGACCCCTGTAAGTATTTATCTGACAGATGGTCGGACTATGCGGATATATAGACACCATTATCACCCTTCTGAGGCCTGCGAATGCGTTAATGAATATAGATCTATTCTACACAGCATTAGTAATACAATATATAGCAGCGATGTACATACACTTCATTCAGCATTTACCAAAAGGAGAGTGACTGCCTGTAGCAGCAGGGGATTGTGGGTAGGTTATCTAACTGGGCGATAATACAAGTAATGATAGGGGCAGTAGACAGGGGAGTGGATTAGGTGCACGTGTTATATACACCTATACATGTTTTATGTTGTAGGTAGGCTGGTGGAAGATCATTAGTCCTACCAAAGGCAGACCACTAGGAAAGTTGCCTAATTTTGACCTCCTGAGAACCTTTTTTTCTATGATTTTGAATGTAAAATTTATACACGTTGTGTGGGTACATTAGCTTTCTGGTGATAGCATAAAAATCTAGGAATTTAAATTTCTCTAGTCAGAGTGTGCAATTAAAAATCAAAGCCTAATGGTCCAATTTGGGCAACCAGGTGCCTAAATTAGACAAGCTGGTATCATAAAATACAAAGTATCAATATATATGCATTATTATCTATATCCTTATATTTTCCTTATATTGAAAAATATATAAAACTAGGGAACTTTTAATATATGATATTACGTATCCTCTGGTTATTTCCATCAGTATCACTTGAATCTGCTCTGTACTGTAGTAAGAAAAAGGTTACACTTTGGTCCAATTTAGAAAACTAGGCCTAGGCCTCTTCTAGTAGTCCAATTTAGGAAAATCAATTGGACCCAATATAACAACTATGGTCCAATTTAGGAAACCCTGGCTGGTCCAAATTAAGGCAACTTTTCATCTTTTTTATTGATAGTTTATTTTCTAAAACATCACAATGGCATCATTTTAGTCTAAAAGTATAATATGACATCTAAAAACCGGAAAATGTTGTCTAGCAACCAGGAGGGCTTAACTAAATCATATTTTACAGAAAATATCCATAAAACTACCCAAAAAACAAGGGTCCAAATTAGGCAACCTTTCCCTAAATGGGGTATTCCTGTAAGCTTCAATATGCCAGACTAGCAATAATCCATGATCTAGCCTAAAACACTGTGTATAAGTCACACCGACGTATAAGCCGCTCCTTCACTTTGAGGGAATTCTTTATTATCACTCCCACAAGCCACACATTAAGTTCGGGAACATCCAATAAAACATACCAAAATGCACTGTAAATAGAATGTCGTGGGAATAACAAAGGATTCCTCACCCAGAGTTGTCAGAGATCTGCCATTATTTTCACACAGATTCCTTGTGCCACCATACAGTCACCTAGAGCTGTACAGCCACTGGCCCCATGTTGTACAATTACAGAGGTTCACTGTTAAGTTAAACAAGGATTCCTGGTAGATTCAACAGTTACCTTTTACAGTATGGTCAATAAGCAATGGCTTATATACAGAGGTTCACTGGTAAGTTATACAAGGATTCCTGGTAGATTCAAAGGTTACCTTTTACAGTATGGTCAATAAGCAATGGCTTATATACAGGGTTCAATGTGTAGGGATATTAATCACAGCAGCAGGGCTCTTTTACATCTTTCAATGAGTCCATGGAAAATCCTCCTTATGTGTTTGGAAACCTAAGTCAGCTGTTTCACTTTCAAACAAGACATCATCACATCTTATTGTGTGTTGGTTTCAATAAGAATCCTGGCCCAATTCATAATGCCAGATCGTAACTGACTCAGGACTCTATTGGCAATGTAGGGTTGACGTGGTGCTTTATTACAAGCCTTATAGTTGTCTATTCATTCCTTAAAGGTTTGACACTGAAGTCTGCCATGTTTACACTGCCATACTATATACAAATTGCACAACTCAGATCAGTATACCCCCTATCAGTCTCTCTGCAGTGCATAAATGGCTATAGAAACAATGCTACAATCATCTCACCTATGCTGTACATGGGTATAGTACATAGACACAATGCTACAATCATCTCATCTATGGTGTACATGTGTACAGTACATAGACACAATGCTACAATCATCTCACCTATGGTGTACACGGGTACAGTACATAGACACAATGCTACAATCATCTCACCTATGGTGTACATGGGTACAGTACATAGACACAATGCTACAATCATCTATGGTGTACATGGGTATAGTACATAGACACAATGCTACAATCATCTCACCTATGGTGTACATGGGTACAGTACATAGACACAATGCTACAATCATCTATGGTGTACATGGGTACAGTACATAGACACAATGCTACAATCATCTATGGTGTACATGTGTACAGTACATAGACACAATGCTACAATCATCTCACCTATGGTGTACATGTGTACAGTACATAGACACAATGCTACAATCATCTCACCTATGGTGTACATGGGTACAGTACATAGACACAATGCTACAATCATCTATGGTGTACATGTGTACAGTACATAGACACAATGCTACAATCATCTCACCTATGGTGTACATGGGTACAGGACATAGACACAATGCTACAATCATCTCACCTATGGTGTACACGGGTACAGTACATAGACACAATGCTACAATCATCTCACCTATGGTGTACATGGGTACAGTACATAGACACAATGCTACAATCATCTATGGTGTACATGCGTACAGTACATAGACACAATGCTACAATCATCTCATCTATGGTGTACATGGGTACAGTACATAGACACAATGCTACAATCATCTATGGTGTACATGTGTACAGTACATAGACACAATGCTACAATCATCTCACCTATGGTGTACATGTGTACAGTACATAGACACAATGCTACAATCATCTATGGTGTACATGGGTACAGTACATAGACACAATGCTACAATCATCTCACCTATGGTGTACATGTGTACAGTACATAGAAACAATGCTACAATCATCTCACCTATGGTGTACATGTGTACAGTACATAGACACAATGCTACAATCACCTATGGTGTACATGGGTACAGTACATAGACACAATGCTACAATCATCTCACCTATGGTGTACATGTGTACAGTACATAGAAACAATGCTACAATCATCTCACCTATGGTGTACATGGGTACAGTACATAGACACAATGCTACAATCATCTCACCTATGGTGTACATGGGTACAGTACATAGACACAATGCTACAATCATCTCACCTATGGTGTACATGGGTACAATACATAGACACAATACTACAATCATCTATGGTGTACATGGGTACAGTACATAGACACAATGCTACAATCATCTCATCTATGGTGTACATGGGTACAGTACATAGACACAATGCTACAATCATCTCACCTATGGTGTACATGGGTACAGTACATAGACACAATGCTACAATCATCTCACCTATGGTGTACATGGGTACAGTACATAGACACAATGCTACAATCACCTCACCTATGGTGTACATGGGTACAGTACATAGACACAATGCTACAATCACCTATGGTGTACATGGGTACAGTACATAGACACAATGCTACAATCATCTATGGTGTACATGTGTACAGTACATAGACACAATGCTACAATCATCTCATCTATGGTGTACATGGGTACAATACATAGACACAATGTTACAATCATCTCACCTATGGTGTACATGTGTACAGTACATAGACACAATGTTACAATCATCTCACCTATGGTGTACATGGGTACAGTACATAGACACAATGTTACAATCATCTCACCTATGGTGTACATGGGTACAGTACATAGACACAATACTACAATCATCTCACCTATGGTGTACATGGGTACAGTACATAGACACAATACTACAATCATCTCACCTATGGTGTACATGGGTACAGTACATAGACACAATGCTACAATCACCTCACCTATGGTGTACATGGGTACAGTACATAGACACAATGCTACAATCATCTATGGTGTACATGTGTACAGTACATAGACACAATGCTACAATCATCTCACCTATGGTGTACATGGGTACAGTACATAGACACAATGCTACAATCATCTATGGTGTACATGGGTATAGTACATAGACACAATGCTACAATCATCTCACCTATGGTGTACATGGGTACAGTACATAGACACAATGCTACAATCATCTCACCTATGGTGTACATGGGTACAGTACATAGACACAATACTACAATCATCTATGGTGTACATGGGTACAGTACATAGACACAATGCTACAATCATCTATGGTGTACACGGGTACAGTACATAGACACAATGATACAATCATCTATGGTGTACATGGGTATAGTACATAGACACAATGCTACAATCATCTCACCTATGGTGTACATGTGTACAGTACATAGACACAATGCTACAATCATCTATGGTGTACATGGGTATAGTACATAGACACAATGCTACAATCATCTCACCTATGGTGTACATGGGTACAGTACATAGACACAATGCTACAATCATCTCACCTATGGTGTACATGGGTACAGTACATAGACACAATGCTACAATCATCTCACCTATGGTGTACATGGGTACAGTACATAGACACAATGCTACAATCACCTCACCTATGGTGTACATGGGTACAGTACATAGACACAATGCTACAATCATCTATGGTGTACATGGGTACAGTATATAGACACAATGCTACAATCATCTCACCTATGGTGTACATGGGTACAGTACATAGACACAATGCTACAATCATCTCACCTATGGTGTACACGGGTACAGTACATAGACACAATGCTACAATCATCTCACCTATGGTGTACATGTGTACAGTACATAGACACAATGCTACAATCATCTATGGTGTACATGGGTACAGTACATAGACACAATGCTACAATCATCTCACCTATGGTGTACATGGGTATAGTACATAGACACAATGCTACAATCACCTATGGTGTACATGTGTACAGTACATAGACACAATGCTACAATCACCTATGGTGTACATGGGTACAGTACATAGACACAATACTACAATCATCTATGGTGTACATGGGTACAGTACATAGACACAATGCTACAATCATCTCATCTATGGTGTACATGTGTACAGTACATAGACACAATGCTACAATCATCTCACCTATGGTGTACATGGGTACAGTACATAGACACAATGCTACAATCATCTCACCTATGGTGTACATGGGTACAATACATAGACACAATGTTACAATCATCTCACCTATGGTGTACATGGGTACAGTACATAGACACAATGCTACAATCACCTCACCTATGGTGTACATGGGTACAGTACATAGACACAATGCTACAATCATCTCACCTATGGTGTACATGGGTACAGTACATAGACACAATGCTACAATCATCTCATCTATGGTGTACATGGGTACAGTACATAGACACAATGCTACAATCATCTATGGTGTACATGGGTACAGTACATAGACACAATGCTACAATCACCTCACCTATGGTGTACATGGGTACAGTACATAGACACAATGCTACAATCATCTATGGTGTACATGGGTACAGTACATAGACACAATGCTACAATCATCTATGGTGTACATGGGTACAGTACATAGACACAATGCTACAATCACCTCACCTATGGTGTACATGGGTACAGTACATAGACACAATGCTACAATCACCTATGGTGTACATGGGTACAGTACATAGACACAATGCTACAATCATCTCACCTATGGTGTACATGGGTACAGTACATAGACACAATGCTACAATCATCTATGGTGTACATGTGTACAGTACATAGACACAATGCTACAATCATCTCACCTATGGTGTACATGGGTACAGTACATAGACACAATGCTACAATCATCTCACCTATGGTGTACATGTGTACAGTACATAGACACAATGCTACAATCATCTCACCTATGGTGTACATGGGTACAGTACATAGACACAATGCTACAATCATCTCACCTATGGTGTACATGTGTACAGTACATAGACACAATGCTACAATCATCTATGGTGTACATGTGTACAGTACATAGACACAATGCTACAATCATCTCACCTATGGTGTACATGTGTACAGTACATAGACACAATGCTACAATCACCTCACCTATGGTGTACATGGGTACAGTACATAGACACAATGCTACAATCATCTATGGTGTACATGGGTACAGTACATAGACACAATGCTACAATCATCTATGGTGTACATGGGTACAGTACATAGACACAATGCTACAATCATCTCACCTATGGTGTACATGGCTACAGTACATAGACACAATGCTACAATCATCTCACCTATGGTGTACATGGGTACAGTACATAGACACAATGCTACAATCATCTCATCTATGGTGTACATGTGTACAGTACATAGACACAATGCTACAATCATCTCATCTATGGTGTACATGGGTACAGTACATAGACACAATGCTACAATCACCTATGGTGTACATGGGTACAGTACATAGACACAATGCTACAATCATCTATGGTGTACATGTGTACAGTACATAGACACAATGCTACAATCATCTCATCTATGGTGTACATGGGTACAGTACATAGACACAATGCTACAATCACCTATGGTGTACATGTGTACAGTACATAGACACTATGCTACAATCATCTATGGTGTACATGGGTACAGTACATAGACACAATGCTACAATCACCTCACCTATGGTGTACATGGGTACAGTACATAGACACAATGCTACAATCATCTATGGTGTACATGGGTACAGTACATAGACACAATGCTACAATCACCTCACCTATGGTGTACATGGGTACAGTACATAGACACAATGCTACAATCATCTATGGTGTACATGGGTACAGTACATAGACACAATGCTACAATCACCTCACCTATGGTGTACATGGGTACAGTACATAGACACAATGCTACAATCATCTATGGTGTACATGGGTACAGGACATAGACACAATGCTACAATCATCTCACCTATGGTGTGCATGGGTACAGTACATAGACACAATGCTACAATCATCTCACCTATGGTGTGCATGGGTACAGTACATAGACACAATGCTACAATCACCTCACCTATGGTGAACATGGGTACAGTACATAGACACAATGCTACAATCACCTATGGTGTGCATGGGTACAGTACATAGACACAATGCTACAATCACCTCACCTATGGTGAACATGGGTACAGTACATAGACACAATGCTACAATCACCTATGGTGTACATGGGTACAGTACATAGACACAATGCTACAATCATCTATGGTGTACATGGGTACAGTACATAGACACAATGCTACAATCATCTATGGTGTACATGGGTACAGTACATAGACACAATGCTACAATCACCTCACCTATGGTGTACATGGGTACAGTACATAGACAAAATGCTACAATCATCTCACCTATGGTGTACATGGGTACAGTACATAGACACAATGCTACAATCATCTCACCTATGGTGTACATGGGTACAGTACATAGACACAATGCTACAATCATCTATGGTGTACATGGGTACAGTACATAGACACAATGCTACAATCATCTCACCTATGGTGTACATGGGTACAGTACATAGACACAATGCTACAATCATCTATGGTGTACATGGGTACAGTACATAGACACAATGCTACAATCATCTCACCTATGGTGTACATGTGTACAGTACATAGACACAATGCTACAATCATCTATGGTGTACATGGGTACAGTACATAGACACAATGCTACAATCACCTATGGTGTACATGGGTACAGTACATAGACACAATGCTACAATCACCTATGGTGTACATGGGTACAGTACATAGACACAATGCTACAATCATCTCATCTATGGTGTACATGTGTACAGTACATAGACACAATGCTACAATCATCTCACCTATGGTGTACATGGGTACAGTACATAGACACAATGCTACAATCATCTCACCTATGGTGTACATGTGTACAGTACATAGACACAATGCTACAATCATCTATGGTGTACATGGGTACAGTACATAGACACAATGCTACAATCATCTATGGTGTACATGGGTACAGTACATAGACACAATGCTACAATCACCTCACCTATGGTGTACATGGGTACAGTACATAGACAAAATGCTACAATCATCTCACCTATGGTGTACATGGGTACAGTACATAGACACAATGCTACAATCATCTCACCTATGGTGTACATGGGTACAGTACATAGACACAATGCTACAATCATCTATGGTGTACATGGGTACAGTACATAGACACAATGCTACAATCATCTCACCTATGGTGTACATGGGTACAGTACATAGACACAATGCTACAATCATCTATGGTGTACATGGGTACAGTACATAGACACAATGCTACAATCACCTCACCTATGGTGTACATGGGTACAGTACATAGACACAATGCTACAATCATCTCACCTATGGTGTACATGGGTACAGTACATAGACACAATGCTACAATCACCTATGGTGTACATGGGTACAGTACATAGACACAATGCTACAATCATCTCACCTATGGTGTACATGTGTACAGTACATAGACACAATGCTACAATCATCTATGGTGTACATGGGTACAGTACATAGACACAATGCTACAATCATCTCACCTATGGTGTACATGGGTACAGTACATAGACACAATGCTACAATCATCTCACCTATGGTGTACATGGGTATAGTACATAGACACAATGCTACAATCATCTATGGTGTACATGGGTACAGTACATAGACACAATGCTACAATCACCTCACCTATGGTGTACATGGGTACAGTACATAGACACAATGCTACAATCATCTCACCTATGGTGTACATGGGTACAGTACATAGACACAATGCTACAATCATCTATGGTGTACATGTGTACAGTACATAGACACAATGCTACAATCATCTCACCTATGGTGTACATGGGTACAGTACATAGACACAATGCTACAATCATCTATGGTGTACATGGGTACAGTACATAGAAACAATGCTACAATCATCTATGGTGTACATGGGTACAGTACATAGACACAATGCTACAATCATCTATGGTGTACATGTGTACAGTACATAGACACAATGCTACAATCATCTATGGTGTACATGTGTACAGTACATAGACACAATGCTACAATCATCTCACCTATGGTGTACATGTGTACAGTACATAGACACAATGCTACAATCATCTATGGTGTACATGTGTACAGTACATAGACACAATGCTACAATCATCTCACCTATGGTGTACATGTGTACAGTACATAGACACAATGCTACAATCATCTCACCTATGGTGTACATGTGTACAGTACATAGACACAATGCTACAATCACCTATGGTGTACATGGGTACAGTACATAGACACAATGTTACAATCATCTCACCTATGGTGTACATGGGTACAGTACATAGACACAATGTTACAATCATCTCACCTATGGTGTACATGGGTACAGTACATAGACACAATGCTACAATCATCTCATCTATGGTGTACATGGGTACAGTACATAGACACAATGCTACAATCATCTCACCTATGGTGTACATGGGTACAGTACATAGACACAATGCTACAATCATCTATGGTGTACATGGGTACAGTACATAGACACAATGCTACAATCATCTCATCTATGGTGTACATGTGTACAGTACATAGACACAATGCTACAATCATCTCACCTATGGTGTACATGGGTACAGGACATAGACACAATGCTACAATCATCTCACCTATGGTGTACATGGGTACAGTACATAGACACAATGCTACAATCATCTCATCTATGGTGTACATGGGTACAGTACATAGACACAATGCTACAATCATCTCATCTATGGTGTACATGTGTACAGTACATAGACACAATGCTACAATCATCTCATCTATGGTGTACATGGGTACAGTACATAGACACAATGCTACAATCACCTATGGTGTACATGGGTACAGTACATAGACGCAATGCTACAATCATCTCACCTATGGTGTACACTAGTGGTTTGATAGAAATAGCTAAGCACTGCTGCTTTTCCACCACACCTGTGTCCACTAAACTAAAGCTTTGTTGCCTACCTGGCCCTTTGTAACAATTAAGTCATATTCACATATTCCAATCCAACTACAACTTTAGGCAATGTTTCAAAGTATCTGAATTTAGACAGTTAACTTCCTTGTAAAAGATTGTATTGTTATTAATGGCTTAGATAATTTATACAGATGATTTCACATGCTTTGGTTACGCATCGCGACTTCCCAAGAATATGGATAAGGTTATAAATGGCTTCATTCGTTTGGCCCCATCTTGGATACTGCATGCCTGACTAACCATTTTAAATTGACTTTTGATGAGATAGATATCAGCAGGAATTGTTGTGTCATCTGTGTCATTGTTAATTCACCCCTGTCATTGATTTCATTTACTTTGTGCTATTGGTATGATGCAAAGCGGAATCGTTTCTAACCCATCAAGAAGTAAGCAATACAATGGCACATTTCATATCCTTATCTCTTTTTAAGGAAAATTGACTCTTAGTGAGCTTATCATTCCCCTTGTAGAAGCTTATGGTTTAGATTTGTTAAAAGATGGTATATACTTCTTATAGTCCTTGGGGTATACACAGTGAACCTCCTGCCTTCACAGAATTGATCACTTAAATGATAGAAATATTCCCTATAGAACTGGTTGAGCTGAAAAGAGTCATTGACTGGCTCCGCAATGTTCCGCACACTAGCTACATCTTTACTCACTCCATTGTGTAACAGATTCCTTTTAAAGCGCACCAATATGGCCTCAGAACCTGACTTGTTCCATACGGAACTCAGCCTTTTCTACTGTCACTGTATACACGGAGTGTCATATAGGGGCGCACAAGACTGATCAATGCACCTCTCTTGAGGTGAAGAAGATATTTGGTAATTTGATAAATAGGCAAAGGTTCATGAGTGGTGGACTGCCGTAGGGTTATCGCACCGCATCACACTCAGTCCTCCAGGCTTCGTGTGATACAGCGACCAAACTGCAAGTGTGATAACCCTACGGCGTGCGATAACCCTACGGCAGTCCACCAGAAGTGCTTCTTTGCATTTATCTCATGGTCTGGTTGCTTATGTAGTGGTCAGCGGAAAATGTCATGGAGAAACCGGGACTCGAACCCGGGACCCTCCAACTTCGAAGCGGAAGCTCTACCCCTGAGCTACTTCCCCTGGCCTGACATTCTCTACCTTCCAACTACACCTGGATCGGTATGATACACACACTAGGGGGCAGTGATTACCTGGTACCGAGCTCTCTAGAGATCCCCCTCGCAAGGTGGGACCACTCGGTATCTCCTCCAAGTACGGGGAATTACTGCCCCTACACTCCTCCCCATCAGCTTCAACCACCATCCACTAGCACCTGGCATTCCCCCTCAATCCAGTTACCTGGGAGCTGAGGCTTTATCAAGCAGTGTTAGGGCACTCCTGACTTCCCAGTGGATGTACTGGTACAAGTACCGGATTGGTCGAAGCGTCATCTGTATCATATCGGCCCAGTTCCCGAGTCCTCAATCCATGATTGCGTTAAGATACGGGGTTCCCGTACCTTCAATCCGTGATTGCGTTAGGATGCTCGGTTTCTCCACCAATGTAGTGGTCAGCGGAAAATGTCATGGAGAAACCGGGACTCGAACCCGGGACCCTCCAACTTCGAAGCGGAAGCTCTACCCCTGAGCTACTTCCCCTGGCCTGACATTCTCTACCTTCCAACTACACCTGGATCGGTATGATACACACACTAGGGGGCAGTGATTACCTGGTACCGAGCTCTCTAGAGATCCCCCTCGCAAGGTGGGACCACTCGGTATCTCCTCCAAGTACGGGGAATTACTGCCCCTACACTCCTCCCCATCAGCTTCAACCACCATCCACTAGCACCTGGCATTCCCCCTCAATCCAGTTACCTGGGAGCTGAGGCTTTATCAAGCAGTGTTAGGGCACTCCTGACTTCCCAGTGGATGTACTGGTACAAGTACCGGATTGGTCGAAGCGTCATCTGTATCATATCGGCCCAGTTCCCGAGTCCTCAATCCATGATTGCGTTAAGATACGGGGTTCCCGTACCTTCAATCCGTGATTGCGTTAGGATGCTCGGTTTCTCCACCAATGTAGTGGTCAGCGGAAAATGTCATGGAGAAACCGGGACTCGAACCCGGGACCCTCCAACTTCGAAGCGGAAGCTCTACCCCTGAGCTACTTCCCCTGGCCTGACATTCTCTACCTTCCAACTACACCTGGATCGGTATGATACACACACTAGGGGGCAGTGATTACCTGGTACCGAGCTCTCTAGAGATCCCCCTCGCAAGGTGGGACCACTCGGTATCTCCTCCAAGTACGGGGAATTACTGCCCCTACACTCCTCCCCATCAGCTTCAACCACCATCCACTAGCACCTGGCATTCCCCCTCAATCCAGTTACCTGGGAGCTGAGGCTTTATCAAGCAGTGTTAGGGCACTCCTGACTTCCCAGTGGATGTACTGGTACAAGTACCGGATTGGTCGAAGCGTCATCTGTATCATATCGGCCCAGTTCCCGAGTCCTCAATCCATGATTGCGTTAAGATACGGGGTTCCCGTACCTTCAATCCGTGATTGCGTTAGGATGCTCGGTTTCTCCACCAATGTAGTGGTCAGCGGAAAATGTCATGGAGAAACCGGGACTCGAACCCGGGACCCTCCAACTTCGAAGCGGAAGCTCTACCCCTGAGCTACTTCCCCTGGCCTGACATTCTCTACCTTCCAACTACACCTGGATCGGTATGATACACACACTAGGGGGCAGTGATTACCTGGTACCAAGCTCTCTAGAGATCCCCCTCGCAAGGTGGGACCACTCGGTATCTCCTCCAAGTACGGGGAATTACTGCCCCTACACTTACATAATCTAATTACATCATCTAAGACTAATTTCATAATCTATAACGTTATGTACGGTTTGTTTACAATGCCATCTTGAATCTATGAAGTCATCAAAAGGTTACATGACCAGGCAGTGTGATACAACCACGTCATGATACGAACTCCTAATGCTATCTCTATGGCATGCCAGTATCTGAACGTATTTACCATGATATAATTACAGTTAGTTTTCTGCTGCCCCTATGTAAAGATAATTTTATAGGGGTCTACAAGATATTTGGGACCTCATGGTTAGCCTTGGGACCTTTCAAAAAGTAACTTACGAGAGCCACATTGCATCTAACCATGCCACATAGTGAACCCAAATTGATGCATTAAAGATGGCTGCCTGCATTGATTGATTCACTAGAGCCATATATACCTGTACATTGTTCCCCTATACAGCAAGATGGCTGACTGCATTGATTGATTCACTAGAGCCATATATACCTGTACATTGTTCCCCTATACAGCAAGATGGCTGCCTGCATTGATTGATTCACTAGAGCCATATATCCCTGTACATTTTCCCACATACAGCAAGATGGCTGCCTGCATTGATTGATTCACTAGAGCCATATATCCCTGTACATTTTCCCACATACAGCAAGATGGCTGCCTGCATTGATTGATCCACTAGAGCCACATATCCCTGTACATTATCCCACATACAGCAAGATGGCTGCCTGCATTGATTGATCCACTAGAACCCTATACCCCTTTTATTGTCTTCTCATACAGCAAGATGGCTGCCTGCATTGATTGATCCACTAGAACCCTATACCCCTCTATATTGTCCACTCATACAGCAAGATGGCTGCCTACATTGATTGATTCACTAGAACCCTATAACCCTTTTATTGTCTTCTCATACAGCAAGATGGCTGCCTACGTTGATTGATCCATTAGAACCCTATACCCCTCTATATTGTCCACTCACACAGCAAGATGGCTGCCTACTTTGATTGATCCACTAGAACCCTATACCCCTCTATATTGTCCTCTCATACAGCAAGATCGCTGCCGATATTGATTGATGCACTAGAACCCTATGCCCCTCTATATTGTCCACTCACACAGCAAGATGGCTGCCGATATTGGTTGATGCACTAGAACCCTATACCCCTCTACATTGTCCACTCACACAGCATGATGGCTGCCTACTTTGATTGATCCAATAGAACCCTATACCCCTGTATATTGTCCTCTCATACAGCAAGATGGCTGCCGATATTGATTGATCCACTAGAACCCTATACCCCTCTATATTGTCCCCTCATACAGCAAGATGGCTGCCTACATTGATTGATCCGCTAGAGCCTCATAGCCCTCTATATTGTCCACCTAAACAGAAAGATGGCTGCCTGCATCGATCACTCCACTAGAGCCTCATAGCCCTCTATATTGTCCACCTAAACAGAAAGATGGCTACCTGCACCGATCGATCCACTAGAGACCCATACCCCTCTATATTGTCCCCTAATATGCTGCATCCTGTGTAACCATTTAAGAACCCATTAATGGTGCAAAGATCGTATCAGTAATGTTTGGGTAATGGTGTCGCATCAGTTTAAGAACCCATTAATGGTGCAAAGATCATATCAGTAATGTTTGGGTAATGGTGTCGCATCAGTTTAAGAACCCATTAATGGTGCAAAGATCGTATCAGTAATGTTTGGGTAATGGTGTCGCATCAGTTTAAGAACCCATTAATGGTGCTAAAATTGCATCAGTAATGTTTGGGTAATGGTGTCGCATCAGTTTAAGAAACCATTAATGGTGCAAAGATTGCATCAGTAATGTTTTGGTAATGGTGTCGCATCAGTTAAGGACCCATTAATGGTGCAAAGATGGCATCAGTAATGTTGGGGTAATGGTGTCGCATCAGTTTAAGAACCCATTAATGGTGCAAAGATTGCATCAGTAATGTTTGGGTAATGGTGTCGCATCAGTTTAAGAACCCATTAATGGTGCAAAGATGGCATCAGTAATGTTTGGGTAATGGTGTCACATCAGTTTAAGAACCCATTAATGGTGCAAAGATTGCATCAGTAATGTTTGGGTTATGGTATCGCATCGGTGCATCATCATTTTGTAATGTATCATGGTGAATGTAGTCTTACTCACAAAGGCTGCATCATATTGGCGAGTTACTCACCAGGGCCTTATGCGTCCATTGTGAAGGTTCAATATATTCCTGCGTTATGCAGCCCCTAGGGACATTAAGTCAATTACGGAGTACTAAGTGGTCCTTAAGAGGCATTTAGGTTACTGTCAGCTGGATGTGTGCTGTTCATGTGTGCCGTCCGGGCTCGTTTTACTGCAAGGGGCCATCTGTTGATGATGTCATGCCAAATTTGACCATATTTGATGCCCATTATTGTGATTTTTGCCAATTTTACAATGCTGAAGGTATATGGATAATTAATCCCATCATGCCAGGCCTAACCTTCCTTCACCCTCCAGCCTGTCATCATCTGTGGATGGTCCCCAAGTGATCAAATAAGTCAGGTTAAGACAAAAAGGGGTTTTAAAATTCAAAAAAAGGCATAGAATACAGATCTATGATTTAATGAGCCACATGTCTCATATAAACACAATATCATTCACAGACAGAGATCTGTAAGAGCGAGTTCGATAAAACGAGCCCCTGTCTGACTACAGTAGTCACTGAAACCCGGGCTGTGCCAATAAACCCTACATCACTACTCAAGACACAAAGGGCACTCAATTTATATACATTCATTATGTATATGGTTTACAACTGGTTGATAGGCCAATCTGTCTTCCTCCACCATCCTCACATAGAGTTGAGTAGAGTGGTCATGGTGAGGAAAGCACCCTCCATCATAGGACTGTACTTGATGTCTGTATATATATATATATATATATATATATATATATATATATATATATATATATATATATATATATGGGTACTAAGGAATTAGACAGCCTCTTTCTGCCTGTTCTTCCTCTGCTTATTGTTTTTTTTTTTTTGACTCGCATGTGCCACCAGTGTCGATTATTTATTACTCGACCCTTGCTGTCAATAGTCACTCATTGTATATTTTACCGTTGGATGTGTGAGGTAGGTCTATCATATTCGTTTGACATAACCCCATGCATGGACCCCACCCCGGGGTACCTTGTCCTCACCCAAACCCTGTTCATTAGCACCGAGTGGCCATTGTTCAGAGGAACCATAAGCTCCAGTTCTGACCAAAGGGGGATATAGTTTCTATATCCTCCCTTTGATCTGTGTGTCAATCTGTGATATGTGTGTAATGGTGTCGGTCTGGTGGTAACTAGCAAAGGTCGAGATGTGGTGTGTAACCCTTGGGGTTGGAATATGATACTTGTTCATAGGGAATTCATAATGCGCTGGATGATGTTTCTAAAATATTCGATTGAGTTCTGTCAGAGGAACTATTCCCAATACAGAACTGACTCGCCTTAACGAATCGATTCTCTGATGTGTTGCCAAAGGTAATTGGTGAGAGAAGTGGTTCAGGTGTGGTCCAGAATATATGGGTACTTCCCTAGTAAGAACCCATTCCTTCCTACAATTTGTTGGATGAAGTAATATATGAATTGAACCCAGAAACATTCAGGTGTGACCAATCATGGAACTACTTTCCCTACTTATTGCACCATTCAGAGGATGTCAATTCCATAAGGAGAAGGGTAGGGAACTGGAAGGTTAGTCGGCTACAATGAGAATTCAATTCTCCATCTTTTCAAAACACCCTTTTTTTGGTCTACAATGAAGGTATACAGTATTCAACGTAATTGGCCAATAATCCACTTAAAACATATTTGAGTTGTATATCTAGAAGCTAATAGTTTTATTCTGCCATTTTCGGCCATATCTAGTTTGCAATATGAGCAAAAATAGAGTGCGCTTACTTGATAAGGCATATGCACTTATTATGTTGTGTACTGTATTGCCAACTGCAGACAGTCTTTGACCAGCACTATTCCTAAAGTACATCATACCCTATTGTTGGTTAGGATGTGCTGGCTAGGTCTATCACCATTTGATGGTACATCATACCCTATTGGTGGTTAGGCTGTGCTGGCTAGGCCTATCACTATTTGATGGTACATCATATATATTGGGGGTTAGGTTGTGCTGGCTAGGCCTGTCACCATTTGATGGTACATCATATATGTTGGTGGTTAGGATGTGCTGGCTAGGCCTATCACCATTTAATGGTACATCATACCCTATTGGTGGTTAGGCTGTGCTGGCTAGGCCTATCACCATTTGATGGTACTTTATACCCTATTGGTGGTTAGGATGTGCTGGCTAGGCCTACCACCATTTGATGGTACATCATATATATTGTTAGTTAGGATGTGCTGGCTAGGTCTATCACCATTTGATGGTACATCATACCCTATTGGTGGTTAGGCTGTGCTGGCTAGGCCTATCACCATTTGATGGTACATCATATATATTGTTGGTTAGGATGTGCTGGCTAGGCCTATCACTATTTGATGGTACATCATACCCTATTGGTGGTTAGGATGTGCTGGCTAGGCCTATCACCATTTGATGGTACATCATACCCTATTGGTGGTTAGGATGTGCTGGGTAGGCCTATCACCATTTAATGGTACATCATACCCTATTGGTGGTTAGGCTGTGCTGGCTAGGCCTATCACCATTTGATGGTACATCATATATATTGTTGGTTAGGATGTGCTGGCTAGGCCTATTACCATTTGATTGTACATCATACCCTATTGGTGGTTAGGCTGTGCTGGCTAGGCCTATCACCATTTGATGGTACATCATACCCTATTGGTGGTTAGGCTGTGCTGGCTAGGCCTATCACCATTTGATGGTACATCATACCCTATTGGTGGTTAGGATGTGCTGGCTAGGCCTATCACCATTTCATGGTACATCATATATATTGTTGGTTAGGATGTGCTGGCTAGGCCTATCACCATTTGATGGTACATCATATATATATTGGTGGTTAGGCTGTGCTGGCTAGGCCTATCACTATTTGATGGTACATCATACCCTATTGGTGGTTAGGATGTGCTGGCTAGGCCTATCACCATTTGATGGTACATCATACCCTATTGGTGGTTAGGATGTGCTGGCTAGGCCTGTCACCATTTGATGGTACATCATACCCTATTGTTGGTTAGGATGTGCTGGCTAGGCCTATCACCATTTGATGGTACATCATATATATTGTTGGTTAGGATGTGCTGGCTAGCCCTATCACCATTTGATGGTACATCATACCCTATTGGTGGTTAGGATGTGCTGGCTAGGCCTATCACCATTTAATGGTACATCATACCCTATTGGTGGTTAGGATGTGCTGGCTAGCCCTATCACTATTTGATGGTACATCATACCCTATTGGTGGTTAGGATGTGCTGGCTAGGCCTATCACCATTTAATGGTACATCATACCCTATTGGTGGTTAGGATGTGCTGGCTAGGCCTGTCACCATTTGATGGTACATCATATATATTGGGGGTTAGGTTGTGCTGGCTAGGCCTATCACCATTTGATGGTACATCATACCCTATTGGTGGTTAGGATGTGCTGGCTAGGCCTATCACCATTTGATGGTACTTTATACCCTATTGGTGGTTAGGATGTGCTGGCTAGGCCTATCACCATTTGACTGTACATCATACCCTATTGGTGGTTAGGATGTGCTGGATAGGCCTATCACCATTTGATGGTACATCATATATATTGGTGGTTAGGATGTGCTGGCTAGGCCTATCACCATTTGATGGTACATCATACCCACCCAAGGTGCAGTACTTATTGTGTTTCAGCCCTGAAAGGCCTTGCTGTATGAACGTAGTTCTGTATAGTCACTCTGGAGGCCATTTCTGAACACACTACGACTGCTCTCCTTCAAATCATTGTGAGGAGCCATAGAATAATGCCATTACAGTATTAAACAGTAGTACAGTCCTTACGATCACCTGCACTTGTTACTGGGATTCTTAAATTGTAGTGGCGGTGTACAGTCATAGCACCTTAAGAAATGACCTCCTGCAAGGTAGGCCTTATGTATCGCAATTTCTGCACTAATGGTGTACCAGCAATATACGGTTAGAAACTATCCCTGCATTTATAAAAAAAAACTGCAGCAAACAGAAAGGCAATGGCGGGTCAAGCGTCAGACGAGGAGGTCAGTAGATGTAGCTGTAGAACACCTGGTGTCCCTCACCTTAAACAGACATATATATAGATGTACCGATCCTCTGGGTTAGGACATGGGGATAGATATTTAGAAAAAAAGCATGCATTGGTAGTAATGCACCAGGTAACTGCAGGTAAATTAGGCACAGAAATGCTTCTGTCCATGCTGCCTTTAGTACTTTCAACCTGTACTCTGACTTTGGGAGAATACTACAAACTGTATATGAGATCTGAAAATATTGCCATACCTAACTACAGTCTATATTTATAACAAAACATAGGCAGAATGTCCTTTGGGATAAAAGAGTAAATAGTATGATGATATGGTAATCTAAAACAAGGCTGAACCCCGGCCATGAGTGGCGCTGGGGTCGACGGCAACCCTTTCTATACATGCATTGCTGCACCATGCTTCAGTGTCTCATACACTGTTATTTCTGAAGGCGAATTCATGATTGTCTAAGCATACTGAATCTGCCGTTAGGCGTTTACCTTGAAAGTGTCTCAGACTTCACATATTGATTACTATGGATACAAGATTGTCTGACCTGGCTTAACAAAGGGCAGCAGGCTCTGAATATACTGATATTTGGAGCATGCTGTATGTCATACTATAATTATTTCAATCCTGCATGTATTATTAAGAGCCTTCGAAGGCTGGATAATGACTTGGGTAGTCATTGTGACATTTTCCATTTTGTGACATTTTCCATTTGAAACCTCTGATGTCATGAGAAGCTAAGGAATCCTTTGAGGAACAATCCTAGAAGTCAAATCCTCATCAGAGGACCTACATGAGAGAGTAAGTGGCTGGGCGCACTCAGGTCATAATAACATGATCATGTCTAAAGTAGCGCCACTTAAAGAAGGCGTCCCATCTATTAAACTGCAGTATTCCCAGGTCTGTAAGTGCCCACTCCCGGGGCTCTGGGGATCGCTATTAGCCAAAGTGGTCCACTGACATTAATGTAATGTCACAATTTGACATTAAATGTCAATACCAAGCAATTTCAATCTCTGTATGAGGGCTGGCAGTGATGTCGTAAGTGATAAGAATGCGCAGTGACTCAGATGTTAAATGTATCTGTACGATACTTCTACTCCAGTATTCTTCTAGAGAAGTGACAAAGGGACCAGGACAGTGTTGCTCCTATTGTAAAAAGAGCTGTGAGTATGTGCCCTCTTTTCTAAACAAGTCGTGCACTGCTTCACCTAAGTACTTGCACTCACCACATTCGTCTGAAAAGTCACCTGCCTTGTTTAAAATAGAGCGAGCTGCACTACCAGGTACCTACTCATATCACACACTCTATAGTTTATTATACTGACTGACTTCTCCCAACTAGCTACCTACTCAAATCCCCCTTTTTTAGCCACGTACTTGAATGACCACTTGTGAGCAACAAAATGGACAAGTTATAGCTACATGAAAAGAAAGGACTGGAAACAAAGGCAGGGTATGAATAGTACATGTACAGCTAAAATCAAAGGCTGCTACAGTCTAAGGGAGTGGTCATTATTTATCGATGGGTGGGGAGGGTCTTCGAAGTATACAGCAAAAATAATATGAGGCAAAACCTGTTAAATTTACATTTTCACATCTGGCACAGACTCTTTATGTTGATAACCTGTGTGCCTATGTTAGTATCTTCATGGCCTGTCACTCGATGGTCGTCAGGTACGTCAGGTATGTCAGGTACGTCAGGTACGTCAGGTATGTCAGGTACATCAGGTACGTCAGGTACGTCAGGTACGTCAGGTACTCAGGTATGTCAGGTATGTCAGGTACGTCAGGTACATCAGGTACATCAGGTACGTCAGGTACGTCAGGTATGTCAGGTATGTCAGGTACATCAGGTACATCAGGTACGTCAGGTAAGTCAGGTACATCAGGTACATCAGGTACGTCAGGTACATCAGGTATGTCAGGTACATCAGGTATGTCAGGTACATCAGGTACGTCAGGTACGTCAGGTACGTCAGGTATGTCAGGTATGTCAGGTACGTCAGGTACATCAGGTACATCAGGTACGTCAGGTACGTCAGGTATGTCAGGTATGTCAGGTACATCAGGTACATCAGGTACGTCAGGTACGTCAGGTAAGTCAGGTACATCAGGTACATCAGGTATGTCAGGTACATCAGGTATGTCAGGTTCGTCAGGTACATCGGGTATGTCAGGTACATCAGGTACGTCAGGTACGTCAGGTACATCAGGTACGTCAGGTATGTCAGGTACGTCAGGTACGTCAGGTACGTCAGGTACGTCAGGTACGTCAGGTACATCAGGTACGTCAGGTACATCAGGTACGTCAGGTTCGTCAGGTACATCAGGTACGTCAGGTACATCAGGTACGTCAGGTACGTCAGGTACATCAGGTACGTCAGGTATGTCAGGTACATCAGGTACGTCAGGTACGTCAGGTAAGTCAGGTACATCAGGTACGTCAGGTAGGGGCATCAACATTGTGCATCTAAAGATGGATAATCTGTGCCAGAGGGGATTAGTTTAATTTGACCAGTTTTAACTGTACAATGGCAGCCATTCAAGTTAGTATTGATGTCTTAATGTCTATAGGGGACATTTTTGTTTGATGTCATCTTGTTGGCTACAAACATCTTAGTGATGTAGATATTCACTTAGACCAATTCTTTGGACCTTTACCCTTGTATTTGTAACCCTTCCATGACCATCTCTCTATGGATAGTCCAAAATATATATGACAGTACACTGTTGAAACCATGGGATCCTCATAATACTGAAAAGTGGACCACCGTGATTGAAAAGCACTAAACCAGTGAAGTTGTTACAAAAAGCCCCAGGTAGCAGTACTGAATCTTTGTGAAAATAACGACAGATCTCTGGCAATGTTGGGATGAGACATGCGCTGTTATTTCAGTGACATGTTTTTACAGTGTACCTGGACTACAACATGAAGGCTCCTAATATAAAGGTGGCTCTATGGACAGTAAACCATATACATGACAGTACGTAGACACCTACATGCGGGGTATATTAAGAGGTACGATTCACCTCTAAATGGCAAAGTCATTACTTTATCTCTAACACAGTCAGTCATATATAAATCAAAAGGAGCACTTCATGGTAAAACATGATTGCAGGCCATGAGTAATCTGAGATTTAATTATACCTCAACACAGGAGGAGGGCGTTCTAGATCCTAGAGTTAGTGCGTTAAATGTAGGAGTCTAGTTTCTCCATTATCATGTTTTAACAATTGTCGTGTTTCATTCGTGGTTTATGTTATGGACATTTTAATATATCCAACCATTTCCATATCTCTATTCCCCACTCACTGCTTTTTCTGTCTGCCTCCCTCCTCCCTCGTCCATACCATCCCATCATTAACCCGTCCCCCCTCCTCCCTCATCCATACCATCCCTTCATTAATCTGTCTCCCTCATCCATACCTTCCCTTCATTGATCTGCCCTCCTCCCTCGTCTATATAGCTTCCCATCATTAACCTGCCCCCTCTCCTCCCTCATCTATAGCATCCCTTCATTAACCTGCTTCCCTCCTCCCTCGTCCATAGCATCCCTTCATTATTCTGCCTCCCTCATCTATACCATCCCTTCATTGATCTGTCCCTCCTCCCTCATCAATAGCATCCCTTCATTAACATGCCCCCCCCTCCTCCATCGTCTATAGCATCCCATCATTAACCTGCCCCCCCTCCTCCATCGTCTATAGCATCCCTTCATTAACCTGTCCCCCTAATCCCTCGTCTATAGCATCCCTTCATTAATCTGCCCCCCTCCTCCTTTGTCTATAGCATCCCTTCATTGATCTGTGACGTTCCTCCCTCATCCATAGCATCCCTTCATTAATCTGCCCTCCTCCCTAATCTATAGCATCCCTTTTTTGACCTGCCTCCTCCCTCGTCTATAGCATCCTTCATTATACTGCCTCCCTCCTCCCTCATCTGTAGCATCCCTACATTAATCTGCCCCTCCTCCCTTGTCTATAGCACCCTTCATTATCCTGCCTCCCTCCTCCCTCATCTGTAGCATCCCTTCATTAATCTGCCCCTCCTCCCTCGTCTATAGCATCCTTCATTATCCTGCCTCCCTCCTCCCTCCTCTGTAGCATCCCTTCATTAATCTGCCCCTCCTCCTTCGTCTATAGCATCCCTTCATTATCCTGCCTCCCTCCTCCCTCAGCTATAGCATCCCTTCATTAATCTGCCCCTCCTCCCTCGTCCATAGCATCCCTTCATTAACCTGCCTCCCTCCTCCCTCGTCCATAGCATCCCTTCATTAACCTGCCTCCCTCCTCCCTTGGCTATAGCATCCCTTCATTAACCTGCCTCCCTCCTCCCTTGTCTATAGCGTCAATTCATCAATCTGCCCCTCCTCCTTCGTTTATAGCATCCCTTCATTAATCTGCCTCCCTGCTCCCTTGTCCATAGCATCACTTCATTTATTGGTCTCCCTCGGTTCCGTTTTACCATTTTCATATCTTCTCCCGGCCTATGATGCCTATGTCTCTCTCTCTATTACACAAGCACACACACCCCAATCACTCAGTCGGGGGAGGGGGCAGGGAACTAACAGCCATTATTTCACAAACCTGTATGAGTGCCATGGGACTCTCCCTCATTTCACCCCTGCACCTATTCCCACCTCAACCAGCAGTAAACACGGCATAACACGGCAGTCTGAAGGTAACCGACCGGCCAAACCAGGGAGGTCAATGTCAACAATTCACAATGAATGATACATCTGACCTGATCTGAATAATTGTGATCATCTTTCCAAGCAGATATTGGATGGGGTTGGATCAGAGTATACCTAGTTACCAAATCAATCTGATTTGTCTTTCTGCAAAATCAGAAAGTCTTTAGGATCTGTAATCATAATCTTGCCAGGTACAGCAGTCAAAGTACTCATATAAACATGGTTAAGTTTGAATGATATTCAAATTTAATCTTCAACACTTTTTGAACATAACCTAAGTGTCACATGAAATCAAAAGCAAGGTCTCCCATCAATGTCTACCTACCTACCTACCTCCATCTCTACTCACTCAATGACTACTACACACCATTCTGATATCTTGTGTCTCCCTCACTCCCTCCCCCCCCACACACACACAGCATTCCTCCCCTTCCAGTCCCTCCGCCCCCTCCCACATGCCCTTTGTACCTCCCCCGGGCCCCTCCTGTGTCGTGTTAAGTCGCCGTTCGTTGTTACTTCAAGGCACAGGTGTGGTAGTTGTAATACGAGGGACTGACATGATAACTCATCATTCTCTGTGTGTATGTCTGCTCGATGTGTTCTCCGCCTTCCACCAAACCCATCCCTACTCACCTGCCTACCAACTCCATTCCATTGGCTGATGATTTTAGGAGTGATCTTTTTTTTTCTGAAAATATCATCAACAAAAAGAGAAAAAGATGTGGCCTGTAGTTTTCTAACCATATATAGTTTACAGAAGACTGTACAGCTGGGTGGAGCCTACCTCAAACCATCAGTGCCCACCAATGTAAATTGTAATATATAACCCTCAACACTTTAAAGGTTGTTAATACAGAGTTGCATTATGTCCATTGGTGAGCTAATGCACCAATGGAGTGCTGGGAGTCCTGACCAGTGAATGCCCCTTGTTTACCTTGGCTACATTCATGTATCATGACGATCAAATGTCCACTATTGTAGAGGTTGGTAGGTGAAAACATCATTTGGAGTTTTGGGGAATCAAAACCCGGTCTCACGTCTGCAGATGGGCGTCACTAGACCAAAACCCCATGGTACGACACATGCGAGGGGGCGGATTATCCAGGAACCCACCTCTGCAGGTTGACCTAGCGGCCGCGGGGAAATCTGTTCCCCTACAATATGTATTAACACCCTATGTGCCTTTGCAGAGTTAACGCACTGACCCCTACATATACCGTGTACATCTGCTCCCTATGGTACAGTGAATAATTAACATACAGGTGTAATAAATGTTGTAATAACTTAATTAACATCTGGGTGTTACAGGGTAACATGATGACCTCACACGATGCACGAGTTACCCCAACAGTGGTCGTCCACTGAAGCTGCTGCGGGTATAATTGATCTCTTGTTTTGGAAAATGACCATAATCGACCCCAATGTCCCACATAGACTTACTGGTCTTATCATTAGACTTAGAAATGCCACCAAGTACCTGGTCATGATTCTGCCTCATGAAATGTAACACTTATGTCCAGGGACTTTTGTATCATGTTCTGACATCATGCGGTCACACGGTAATTCAAGAAATTTAAAGGTATGCCTAAAAATCCACCAACCCATTTTGTGGCATTAAAATCCATGAGAATTTGGCAAGTTATTCATGCACAAGTTCACACTTTTCCTAAACTAGGGCTAAAAGATGTTGATAGTGTGTTCATGTCAGGAGAATATAAGGTCGTCATACCACTCTTGTGTCTTTGGGTTGTATGTGTTAGAGCGTAGAGGGGGTGTGAATATGTCAGCAGGTTTATAACATGTGTATAGGGCCTACAGGTGGTGTGTATGTCAACAGTTTGCACCACATGTGTATAGGGCCTACAGGTGGTGCATATGTCAACAGTTTGCACCACATGTGTATAGGGCCTACAGGTGGTGCATATGTCAACAGTTTGCACCACATGTGTATAGGGCTTACAGGTGGTGCATTTATCAACAGTTTGCACCACATGTGTAAAGGGCCTACAGGTGGTGCATATGTCAACAGTTTGCACCACATGTGTATAGGGCCTACAGGTGGTGCATATGTCAACAGTTTGCACCACATGTGTATAGGGCTTACAGGTGGTGCATTTATCAACAGTTTGCACCACATGTGTAAAGGGCCTACAGGTGGTGCATATGTCAACAGTTTGCACCACATGTGTAAAGGGCCTACAGGTGGTGCGTATGTCAACAGTTTGCACTACATGTGTAAAGGGCCTACAGGTGGTGCATATATCAACAGTTTGCACCACATGTTCAAATGGCCTACAGTTGGTGCATATGTCAACAGTTTGCACCACATGTGTATAGGGCCTACAGGTGGTGCATATGTCAACAGTTTGCACCACATGTGTATAGGGCCTACGGGTGGTGCATATGTCAACAGTTTGCACCACATGTGCATATATCAGCAATTTTCACATAAGTTGGCAGTTCTCATAATGTATGTGTAGAGGACTAGTTGTGGTGTGTAGATGTCAGTGGTTTGCACCACATGCATGTAGGGACATGGTGGTGGTGCGTATATTGACATCATAGATGTGTAAGGGCCTGCATGTGTGAAACAAACCAAGAGTGGTGCATATATCTGATATCTATACTTAGGCTTGAACATAATACAGCCTTAGAAACCCCCGAGAACCAGCGCACCTGCACAGCCTGCGACACTCACCCTGCTGGTACCCAACCTGCCTATTAGGTCAATACCTATACATCTCCACTAACCAGCGGGTATCCAACATGGCTACCATGGATGATGACCGGTTGTTAGGAGAGAGAATAACCCTTACAATAGCAATTCAGTTGACATAATAAGGAGGTGTGTTAGGGTAGTATGACTTTTTGTCAGAACATATGCATTAAACACTTGAACAGACAACTCCCTGAAGTAGAAGGGGTGGAAAGATAGAAAAGACATCAAGCGACAGTTAGATCTTTACACTTTAATGTGGTTCTGGATTATGGGTCTTTTCGGGTAATGACCATTAGAACCAGAATGGGATGAAAAATGCTTAGCTCAGCACAAAACTAATACTTTGTAAATGGTTGTCTAAGCATACTGAATCTGCCGTTAGGCGTTTACCTATGGTACACACCACGAGGCGTGTCATGATGCACCAATTCCTCATACTGATCCTATGGTACACACCACGAGGTTTGTCATGATGCACCAATTCCTCATCCTATGGTACACACCACGGGGCTTGTCATGATGCACCAATTCCTCATCCTATGGTACACACCACGAGGCTTGTCATGATGCACCAATTCCTCATCCTATGGTACACACCACGAGGCTTGTCATGATGCACCAATTCCTCATCCTATGGTACACACCACGAGGCGTGTCATGATGCACCAATTCCTCATACTGATCCTATGGTACACACCATGAGGCTTGTCATGATGCACCAATTCCTCATCTTATGGTACACACCACGAGGCTTGTCATGATGCACCAATTCCTCATCCTGATCCTATGGTACACACCACGAGGCTTGTCATGATGCACCAATTCCTCATCCTATGGTACACACCACGAGGCGTGTCATGATGCACCAATTCCTTATCCTACAGTACACACCACGAGGCTTGTCATGATGCACCAATTCCTCATCTTATGGTACACACCACGAGGCTTGTCATGATGCACCAATTCCTCATCCTATGGTACACACCACGAGGCTTGTCATGATGCACCAATTCCTCATCCTATGGTACACACAACGAGGCGTGTCATGATGCACCAATTCCTCATCCTATGGTACACACCACGAGGCGTGTCATGATGCACCAATTCCTCATCTTATGGTACACACCACGAGGCTTGTCATGATGCACCAATTCCTCATCCTACGGTACACACCACGAGGCTTGTCGTGATGCACCAATTCCTCATCCTATGGTACACACCACGGGGCTTGTCATGATGCACCAATTCCTCATCCTATGGTATACACCACGAGGCTTGTCATGATGCACCAATTCCTCATCCTACGGTACACACCACGAGGCTTGTCATGATGCACCAATTCCTCATCCTATGGTACACACCACAAGGCTTGTCGTGATGCACCGATTCCTCATCCTATGGTACACACCATGGGGCTTGTCATGATGCACCAATTCCTCATCCTATGGTACACACCACGAGGCTTGTCATGATGCACCAATTCCTCATCCTATGGTACACACCACGAGGCTTGTCATGATGCACCAATTCCTCATCCTATGGTACACACCACGAGGCTTGTCATGATGAATTATGTGGTGAACTGTGTTGACTGCGGTTAGCTTTTGATATGTCTGCCATGTGAGATGCCTGACACAGCCATTAGATAAACTTAGATATCTTAAGTGGAGTATAATGTGAAATGCCTGCCATGTGAGATACCTGACACAGCCATTAGATAAACTTAGATATCTTAAGTGGAGTATAATGTGAAATGCCTGCCATGTGAGATACCTGACACAGCCATTAGATAATCCTAGATATTTTAAGTGGAGTATAATGTGAAATGCCAAGGTCTTCAGCTTTAATCTTTTTAACCTTTTCAGGAGTCATCTCATGATAAACTATTCTTTAATCTGACTGGTTTTTCTATACTTTTACATAATCAAAATTAATCGGATTAGCAAAATTTTGGTTGATCGACACCAATGCGATACCTGCTTGAGATCCTGGAAGGCCTTCCAACCAGTAAACTCACATATAAAACACAAGGGTTGATTTATATGATAAGAATAATTCAGGAGATCCATGCTCCGTATATAAGTGAGATGATATCAATATTGATCATCGGTCCTAATACAGAGAACTCTCAATATATCTGCACTTCTGTTCCAGATAAAAACCGGCCTGTTCCCCTATGTTCTAGTCCCCTGGTACGGTAAAATCCTCACAATACAGCGCACCCACCAAATTATACCGATTCTATATATCATCATTTTGTTTAGGATATGTCATATATATGGGTAGATTCAGGGATTTAATCCTGTTGACTGTTACTGTATGTAAATTAAGAATAGTATGGTCCTGTTAGGACAGTAGGGACTTTAGGCCCTAAGTCACCCACCTACAGTGGCTCCTATCATTAGACATCTGAGTGACTTTTACTTTTATTTACATCACCATGGTTACATGGTATGTTCTTAGTACTAAGTACATTATATTCCTGTGTAGTCAATACTGTATGATTCAAGACAAGACCTGGGCCTAACCTTGAACAGTTTGAATAAATGAACACTTCAACCCGTCTTTCATCTTACTGTCAGGAGTCAATTTGTACTGGGTGTCAGAAAGTTTTGAGACACTATCAACTGACCAATATTGATATCATCTCACTTATATACGGAGCATGGATCTCCCGAATTATTCTTATCATATAGATCAACCCTTGTGTTTTATATGTGAGTTTATTGGTTGGAAGGCCTTCCAGGATCTCAAGCAGGTATTGCATTGGTGTCGATCAACCAAAATTTTGCTAATCCGATTAATTTTGATTATGTAAAAGTATAGAAAACCCAATCAGATTAAAGAAATTCGACCGACTGATGGCAGTGAAATACCTGCTTATTTATCCAAATACTGGGAGTGCAAATATTTGTAAAATGGAGCATTTGCTGTCTGAGAAGGCCTTCCAGTTTCTTGTCAGTAGTCAACCTGTGCTGGGTGTTTCTACCATGAGACAACATGTCACACACGTCCGTCTGATGCCACAGAGGTCACATGTGTCAAGGTCACACAGACAAGTGTCACAAAATCTATAAACATGTCATCTTACGTCTGAGGCTGTAAGACACCATATAGACACCATAGCAGTACCAGGGGGACAGCGCTAAGTCACACATCAATCTACTTAACCATCTACCCTTTACAAGCTCATGGTTAACACTCTTAGGGCCATGGTTACATTCTTGCACCATGACGACAGGTTGCCGCCTCCCCCGTTCTTGTAGGTCATGATGCACCAATGAAGAGCAAACTCACCAGCACTTCATTGGTGCATCATAATGACCAATGAACATGATGCACTCCTGCATCAGCAGCCCTGAAAGGGTCAATGAACTCCTACCCATGTACTACTTATATAGGCCTACTGATGGAAGATCAGTGATGCTTAGCAACTAACATAAAAATGCTGCATTAATGCATCATGATGTCTCAATAGGACTGATACATGCCGTACAATGCACTAAAACAGTATGTTAGATATCATCAGGACCACATCATGATGTCTCAATAGGACTGATACATGCCTCACGATGCACTAATACAGTAGTTAGATATCAGGACCACATCATGATGTCTCAATAGGACTGATACACGCCTCACAATGCACTAATACAGTATGTTAGATATCAGGACCACATCATCATGTCTCAATAAGACTGATACACGCCTCACAATGCACTAATACAGTATGTTAGATATCAGGACCACATCATGATGTCTCAATAGGACTGATACACGCCTCACGATGCACTAATACAGTATGTTAGATATCAGGACCACGTCATCATGTCTCAATAGGACTAATACACGCCTCACGATGCACTAATACAGTATGTTAGATATCAGGACCACATCATGATGTCTCAATAGGACTGATACACGCCTCACAATGCACTAATACAGTATGTTAGATATCAGGACCACATCATGATGTCTCAATAGGACTGATACACGCCTCACGATGCACTAATACAGTATGTTAGATATCAGGACCACGTCATGTCTCAATAGGACTGATACACGCCTCACGATGCACTAATGCAGTATGTTAGATATCAGGACCACGTCATCATGTCTCAATAGGACTGATACATGCCTCACAATGCACTAATACAGTATGTTAGATATCAGGACCACATCATGATGTCTCAATAGGACTGATACACACCTCACAATGCACTAATACAGTATGTTAGATATCAGGACCACATCATGATGTCTCAATAGGACTGATACACGCCTCACAATGCACTAATACAGTATGTTAGATATCAGGACCACGTCATGTCTCAATAAGACTGATACACGCCTCACAATGCACTAATACAGTATGTTAGATATCAGGACCACATCATGATGTCTCAATAGGACTGATACACGCCTCACGATGCACTAATACAGTATGTTAGATATCAGGACCACATCATGATGTCTCAATAGGACTGATACACACCTCACAATGCACTAATACAGTATGTTAGATATCAGGACCACATCATGATGTCTCAATAGGACTGATACACGCCTCACAATGCACTAATACAGTATGTTAGATATCAGGACCACGTCATGTCTCAATAAGACTGATACACGCCTCACAATGCACTAATACAGTATGTTAGATATCAGGACCACATCATGATGTCTCAATAGGACTGATACACGCCTCACGATGCACTAATACAGTATGTTAGATATCAGGACCACATCATGATGTCTCAATAGGACTGATACACACCTCACAATGCACTAATACAGTATGTTAGATATCAGGACCACATCATGATGTCTCAATAGGACTGATACACGCCTCACAATGCACTAATACAGTATGTTAGATATCAGGACCACATCATGATGTCTCAATAGGACTGATACACGCCTCACAATGCACTAGTACAGTATGTTAGATATCAGGACCACATCATGATGTCTCAATAGGACTGATACATGCCTCACGATGCATTAATACAGTATGTTAGATATCAGGACCACATCATGATGTCTCAATAGGACTGATACACGCCTCACAATGCACTATAGCAGTATGTTAGATATCAGGACCACATCATGATGTCTCAATAGGTCTGATACATGCCTCACGATGCATTAATACAGTATGTTAGATATCAGGACCACATCATGATGTCTCAATAGGACTGATACACACCTCACAATGCACTAATGCAGTATGTTAGATATCAGGACCACGTCATCATGTCTCAATAGGACTGATACACGCCTCACCATGCACTAATACAGTATGTTAGATATCAGGACCACGTCATGTCTCAATAAGACTGATACACACCTCATGATGCACTAATACAGTATGTTAGATATCAGGACCACGTCATGTCTCAATAGGACTGATACACACCTCACAATGCACTAATGCAGTATGTTAGATATCAGGACCACATCATCATGTCTCAATAAGACTGATACATGCCTCACAATGCACTAATACAGTATGTTAGATATCAGGACCACATCATGATGTCTCAATAGGACTGATACATGCCTCACGATGCATTAATACAGTATGTTAGATATCAGGACCACGTCATGTCTCAATAGGACTGATACACACCTCACAATGCACTAATACAGTATGTTAGATATCAGGACCACATCATCATGTCTCAATAAGACTGATACACGCCTCACGATGCACTAATACAGTATGTTAGATATCAGGACCACATCATGATGTCTCAATAGGACTGATACACACCTCATGATGCACCCCAATGTGAGGCATTTTTACCCCACTTGAAACGATGAGGTAAAAGGCCAACAATGATGGGGTAAAAGGCCAATGGATCTGGTGATGAAACATCACTGACCAATCACAAGGGACGTAAATCTGATTGTATTTTCACTTAGAGCCCATGTAATTTCCCTCACATGCTTAGTAAATATCTCCTCCCCGGGTGTCATGAAGCTGGCGGCACGGCTTACAGAAAACATTGACAAACTGTCCTGATATGACAATAACAAGGTTAACACTGAACCCTTTAAAGGCTGCTGGTGCAGGAGTGCATCATGCCCAATCAGCATGATGCACCAATGAAGTGCTGGTGAGACTGCTTGCCAGCACTTCATTGGTGCATCATGCAGACCCTCTAGCAATGTATCAATCCTATAGGGCCGGCACGATGCATGTATGTATGTATGTAGCCCTGGTGAGTTACTTTATACACCATGCATTGATGTGTTAATGGCTCAGCTGCCTTTAAATGGTTCATGTTTCACAGTAACACACTGTAAAAGTGCTGTCAAGACAATGTCGGGTTTCCAGCAACTTTTGGTTCAAAGCTTCCTCTCTTACTATCACAGAGATTTACTGAACTGCTTTATGGGGCTCCATTGTAGAACTTACATTGATTCAGTGGATCATGAAAAAGGTAAGTTACACTGCAGGCTATTAGGGAATTAGGGAAACGTTACTGAAGAGTGAAAAAAGGTGTTAGAAAAACACATTTTTAGGGTTATTCGTAGGCTATTTTAAACAGAAATGCCCATACAAGTAACACATCAATGCTTGATTGGGACTGTCAAGATTGGGAACTTGAGCAAATTTCTGACAATGTCCTGAGTTCAAGGTTCCTCATTTATGTGAGTCTGTGAGCAGTCATTTGGTGGGATTCCAAACACGCACATACCGTTTGGTGCAAATATCTCAATCAGTGACAGAAGTAAATGAGAGTTGATGCGACTCTTTGATCCGCCCTTCATTAATACCTTAACACTTAACACATTCATGCATCATGATGACCAATGGTTATGCTGCTTTCATACATAAGCAGCAGTTAAATATTTACCAACAGCAGAACACTGCCGTATCCTACAACAGAACACTGCTGTATCCTACAGCAGACCACTGCCGTATCCTACAGCAGAACACTGCTGCATCCTACAACAGAACACTGCCATATTCTACAACAGAACACTGCTGTATCCTACAGCAGAACACTGCTGTATCCTACAACAGAACACTGCCGTATCCTACAGCAGACCACTACTGTATCCTACAACAGAACACTGCTGTATCCTACAACAGAACAATGCTGTATCCTACAAAAAAACACTGCTGTATCCTACAACAGAACACTGCTGTATCCTACAACAGAACACTGCCGTATCCTACAGCAGAACACTGCTGCATCCTACAACAGAACACTGTTGTGTCCTACAACAGAACACTGCGGTATCCTACAACAGAACACTGCTGTGTCCTACAACAGAACACTGCTGTATCCTACACCAGAACACTGCTGTATTCTACAGCAGAACACTGCTGTATCCTACAACAGAACACTGCCGTATCCTACAACAGAACACTGCCTTATCCTACAACATAACACTGCCGTATCCTACAACAGAACACTGCCGTATCCTACAACAGAACACTGCCTTATCCTACAACAGAACACTGCCGTATCCTACAACAGAACACTGCCGTATCCTACAACAGAACACTGCCTTATCCTACAACAGAACACTGCCGTATCCTACAACAGAACACTGCCGTATCCTACAACAGAACACTGCTGTATCCTACAACAGAACACTGCTGTATTCTACACCAGAACACTGCTGTATCCTAAACCAGAACACTGCCGTATCCTACAACAGAACACTGCCGTATCCTACAACAGAACACTGCTGTATTCTACAGCAGAACACTGCTGTATCCTACAGCAGAACACTGCCGTATCCTACATCAGAACACTGCCGTATCCTACAACAGAACACTGCCGTATCCTACAACAGAACACTCCTGTATCCTACAACAGAACACTGCTGTATTCTACAGCAGAACACTGCTGTATCCTACAAGAGAACACTGCCGTATCCTACAAGAGAACACTGCCGTATCCTACAACAGAACACTGCTGTATCCTACAACAGAACACTGCTGTATTCTACAGCAGAACACTGCTGTATCCTACAACAGAACACTGCCTTATCCTACATCAGAACACTGCCGTATCCTACAACAGAACACTGCTGTATCCTACAACAGAACACTGCTGTATCCTACAACAGAACACTGCCGTATCCTACAACAGAACACTACTGTATCCTACAGCAGAACACTGCTGTATCCTACACCAGAACACTGCTGTATCCTACAGCAGAACACTGCTGTATCCTACAACAGAACACTGCTGTATCCTACAGCAGAACACTGATGTATCCTACATCAGAACACTGCCTTATCCTACATCAGAACACTGCTGTATCCTACAACAGAACACTGCCGTATCCTACACCAGAACACTGCCGTATCCTACAACAGAACACTGCCGTATCCTACAACAGAACACTGCCGTATCCTACAACAGAACACTGCCGTATCCTACAACAGAACACTGCCGTATCCTACAGCAGAACACTGCCGTATCCTACAGCAGAACACTGCTGTATCCTATAGCAGAACACTGCCGTATCCTACAACAGAACACTGCCGTATCCTACAGCAGAACACTGCTGTATCCTACAGCAGAACACTGCCGTATCCTACACCAGAACACTGCTGTGTCCTACAACAGAAAACTGCTGCATCCTACAGCAGAACACTGCTGCATCCTACAACAGACCAATTCTGTGTCCTACAACAGACCACTGCTGTATCCTACAACAGACCACTGCTGTATCCTACAACAGAACACTGTTGTATCCTACAACAGAACACTGCTGTATCCTACAACAGAAAACTGCTGCATCCTACAGCAGAACACTGCTGCATCCTACAACAGACCAATGCTGTGTCCTACAACAGACCACTGCTGTATCCTACAACAGACCACAGCTGTATCCTACAACAGAACACTGTCATATCCTACAACAAAACACTGCTGTGTCCTACAACAGACCACTGCCGTGTCCTACAACAGAACACTGTCGTATCCTACAACAGAACTCTGCTGTGTCCTACAACAGACCACTGCCGTGTCCTACAACAGAACACTGTCGTATCCTACAACAGAACACTGCCGTATCCTACAACAGACCACTGCTGCATCCTACAGCAGAACACTGCTGTATCCTACAACAGAACACTGCCTTTTCCTTCAACAGACCACTCCCGTATCCTACAACAGACCACTGCTGCATCCTACAGCAGACCACTGCTGTATCCTACAACAGAACACAGCTGTATCCTACAACAGAACACTGCTGTATCCTACAACAGAACACTGTCGTATAGCCATTGGCACCTGATGCAGTGACTGTGAGTAACTCTTTTATAAGTGCTGCATTCTAGCATCATGCCAACACACTCCTGCTGGATCTTCATGATGCAGCAATGCAGTTTGTGTGTGACGAGTACTTCATTGACGCATTGCGGTGTTGAAGTAGAGGTGAATGTGTGAGGTGGTAGTAAGGAGTGTGTGTGGACCCTAGGTGTGGTTACAACGTCCCACTCACTTATATATCTTCAACACGCCACCTTGATACCTCAAGTATAAAATAACTGTGAAATGTACCAGGGATCCTCATGAAACTCAACAGTGAACCACCATTATTATAAACCAGTGAACCAGCGTAGTTTTTTACAAGAGGCCCCAGGTGGCAGTATGATGGTACACAAATGCACAAAGAATCTCTGTGAAAATGATAACATATAGATCTCTTGCAACTTTGGGACAAGGATTCCACCATTATTTCAGCGACATTTCTGTTAACAGTGTATGTATGGTGGTACAGAGGTAGGTGTATTGTTGTAATAACGAGGTGCGTGCGGACCTCTAGGTGTGGTCACATTACTATAATAACGTCATTTTACACCGCTCACACTCACTCATCTACATCACGCTCTTCACTCTAAGTCTTCACCTGTACCTTCTAATCAGTCTTACGGCTCACTTACTCATACTACTGAATTGGTACAACTAAATAAATCATAGCCCCGCTTTACAAAAACAGTAGTTGTTATACTTGTATGGTTTAACAGTTGTTCTTCTGAGAAGCCATTTCTTCAAAAAGTGTTCAGTGTCATGTCTGTCTTTTTCCCCTCTCCCATTTCCCTGTCAGTTGTTGATTCTAAATAACTCCCATATACAGCTTGGTCTGATGACTGTAAAGTCAAACGGTGTAGGCTAAGGTGACTTATCCAGAATTTGCAAAAGGGCGTGCGACCAAAAAGGATGTGGGACCAAAAAGGAGGTGCGACCAAACAGGAGGTGGGACCCTTTGGTTCTGGGGTCCAAATTAATGAGACCAATAACTCGATACAAAAAGGATGAAGGGGTGCTCAAATTAGCCGTGTCTTAATCCACCACTCGACTCTTTCTAAGGAGAAAAAAAAACTCAATACCAGTAGGCCCTAAAAATGAATATGAATGGCACTGGTCCAGTAGGTCACTAAAATCTAAAAAGAAACAGCATAGAGAACTAATTAACCCTTAAAGCCCCATATTGTAAGGGGTATCTTATACCCAGTGGTACCTCTATGGAGTGTATCCACCCTGTTACATGATGCACAGATGTAGTTTCCATGCATCATGATGACCAACATGATGCCTCAATGCATGAGTTAACCTTGAAGGACTTTGCTGTCTTTTAGTGGGACACCATGATAATGGATGTTCAAGCTACACTATAACAAATAGCTGTCTAATCTACCAGGCGTCCTGGTAGTTTTTACATGGGGCCCAAGCTGGCAGTATGATGGTACAAGAATATGGATCTCTGGCAACTGTTGTATTAGGATTCCGTTTTTTGTTGAACAGCATTTATTTTACAGTATATTATGAGTAAAACAAACAGCATGGACTATCAAGCTGTCTCTTAGACCGCCATCGAGAGAATTCCACTAATCAGATTTATTTTCTACACTTTTGCAATATTAAAAATAATCGGATCAGCAAAAAGACCAAGAGCAATATAACGCTTTAGAGGGAGCACGTGATAAAGACTGTACAAGTCACTACAACTAACACAAACAGCATGGCGGACTATTAAGGTGCTGTGGTCTCTTTATAAGGAGAGTGACCTTTACAGCACATTTCTAAAGTCGACAATTCCCCACCTACCCCCACCTTTCCTTTTATCTTCATTTCAAAGCCCTCCCCTTGTGGTTAGACGAGTACTGGCCTGGTGTCAAAGACTGGCCTCTCTAACCACGCTGGTATTTACAGGTAATAACCATTCACCGATACTTTGTTAATGCATCATGCCCATTGGTCAGCATGATACAGTGCCCATTGGTCAGCGTGATACAGTGCCCATTGGTCAGCATGATACAGTGCCCATTGGTCAGCGTGATACAGTGCCCATTGGTCAGATGAATACAGTGCCCATTGGTCAGCTGAATACAGTGCCCATAGGTCAGCATGATACAGTGCCCATTGGTCAGTATGATACAGTGCCCATAGGTCAGCATGATACAGTGCCCATTGGTCAGCATGATACAGTGCCCATAGGTCAGCATGATACAGTGCCCATTGGTCAGCATGATACAGTGCCCATTGGTCAGCATGATACAGTGCCCATTGGTCAGCATGATACAGTGCCCATTGGTCAGCATGATACAGTGTCCATTGGTCGGCGTGATACAGTGCCCATTGGTCAGCGTGATGCAGTGCCCATTGGTCAGCGTGATACAGTGCCCATTGGTCAGCGTGATACAGTGCTCATTCGTCAGCGTGATACAGTGCCCATTGGTCAGCATGATACAGTGCCCAATGGTCAGCATGATACAGTGCCCATTGGTCAGTATGATACAGTGCCCATTGGTCAGCGTGATACAGTGCCCATTGGTCAGCGTGATGCAGTGCCCATTGGTCAGCATGATACATGAATGCAGCCTGGTGACTGAAGTAGCCTTGTCGATAAACCAGGCGTGCTGCTGTAAACCTCATAGAGTCGGCATGATGCATCAATGCAGTCTTAGCGATGGCTGCATGCATGCATTATGACAAAGAGTTGGTATGATGCACCATTTAGGGGGTTATATTCGAATATTCCCCTCGGTGTAAATGTGACTCATTAGTTAAACTGTTCAGTTGATGGGGACACCTAGATCTAGATGAGTATTACATGTACAACTAAACCTTTGAGGATCATATAATACACATCATACCAAGGGCTCAGCTCAATGTTTATATAGCCCTGGGTATTTCTGGAGATCTCTATTTATGCATTGTGTTGACCCTGGTAGATGGAAGCACTCCCAGAGGGTTGGCATCACTGGGTTTGTTTGAAATAGTCTCCCCTCTAGGGCAGAGATGGGCAGAGACCCATATGGCAAGAGGCTGCGCTGCTGCATCCACGTTTTGTCCGCTGCTTCTTTTTGAACTGTTTGGTTTGCTGCAGTGCTTTTAATGCATTCCTGTTAGGTGCATTTCACCAATCTGTGCTGATCGTCAATTTTATCTTGCTCTATGCACTAATAGTGCGAGTTTTCAATAAAGTTATTAAAGATTTTCTAAAATCTATTTGTTTGGTACTTTTAGAATAGAAGTATTTATGTTTTTCAACCATTGATCTAACATTTCGGATCTTTATCTCTTTGAAAATATAATGAAATATATCGACAGTAGACTTACTCGCCGATATACAGATATTGGTGCTTGTTGCAAAATCAGAGCTTTGCTTGGCGCCGATCTTGCGCAATTCGCAAATTGCACTGCGCTATTTGCAAAATGCACCGGTTTGTGATTTGCACATGTCATTCCCAGCGTTCCTAGCAGAATGCCCCTTCTTTCCAGTAGAAAGGTTGTGCAGTGTGAATGTTTTAGACGACCACTTTTCATATCTGTATTTAAAATGCCAATGTTCGTCTTAGTTTTTTATACCTTCCCGCGGATGACTCTGGTGGCTGGTGCAGCAGTACATGTTAATAGCCGTTCACTGGCTGGGACACGGGGTATTTTTTTAGCAGGTAAAGCTTATAGTTAATCGTTCACCTTTGGTATTAGTGGACTGCACTCTGACGTCATTGTTGTTATATTGGTTGTTAAGGAGTTTGTTCCCACTTTGTAGTTGAAGTTAAGGTATAAGTAGTTAGTGTTAGCTCTGTCTTCAACTTCTCCTCTCAACTGCTGCACTATGCCTCCAGTAAACAAAATACAGCTTACTTTGAAGACCCCAGTTTTTCAGTGAGGTATGCGACTTTTTGCTGTTATAATGCATGAATGCCATACTGGTGCATTATGACCAGGTCCAGATAGGTACCATACTGGTGCATTATGACCAGGTACAGATAGGTAAATACTGGTGCATTATGACCAGGTACAGATAGGTACCATACTGGTGCGTTATGACCAGGTACAGATAGGTACCATACTGGTGCGTTATGACCAGGTACAGATAAGTACCATACTGGTGCATTATGACCAGGTCCAGATAGGTACCATACTGGTGCATTATGACCAGGTACAGATAGGTAAATACTGGTGCATTATGACCAGGTCCAGATAGGTACCATACTGGTGCATTATGACCAGGTACAGAGAGGTAAATACTGGTGCATTATGACCAGGTCCAGATAGGTACCATACTGGTGCATTATGACCAGGTACAGATAGGTAGATACTGGTGCATTATGACCAGGTACAGATAGGTACCAAACTGGTGCGTTATGAGCAGGTACAGATAAGTACCATACTGGTGCATTATGACCAGGTACAGATAGGTACCATACTGGTGCATTATGACCAGGTACAGAGAGGTAAATACTGGTGCATTATGACCAGGTACAGGTAGGTACCATAGTGGTGCATTATGACCAGGTACAGATAGGTAAATACTGGTGCATTATGACCAGGTACAGATAGGTACCATACTGGTGCGTTATGACCAGGTACAGATAGGTACCATACTGGTGCATTATGACCAGGTACAGATAGGTACCATACTGGTGCATTATGACCAGGTACAGATAGGTAAATACTGGTGCATCATGACCAGGTACAGATAGGTAAATATTGGTGCATTATGACCAGGTAGAGATAGGTAAATACTGGTGCATTATGACCAGGTACAGATAGGTAAATACTGGTGCATTATGACCAGGTACAGATAGGTAAATACTGGTGCATCATGACCAGGTACAGATAAGTACCATACTGGTGCGTTATGACCAGGTACAGATAGGTACCATACTGGTGCATTATGACCAGGTACAGATAGGTACCATACTGGTGCATTATGACCAGGTACAGAGAGGTACCATACTGGTGCATTATGACCAGGTACAGATAGGTAAATACTGGTGCATTATGACCAGGTACAGATAGGTACCATACTGGCGCATTATGACCAGGTACAGATAGGTACCATACTGGTGCATTATGACCAGGTACAGATAGGTACCATACTGGTGCATTATGACCAGGTACAGATAGGTAGATACTGGTGCATTATGACCAGGTACAGATAGGTACAATACTGGTGCATTATGACCAGACACAGATAAGTACCATACTGGTGCATTATGACCAGGTACAGATAGGTACCATACTGGTGCATTATGACCAGGTACAGATAGGTAAATACTGGTGCATTATGACCAGGTACAGATAGGTAAATACTGGTGCATTATGACCAGGTACAGATAGGTACCATACTGGTGCATTATGACCAGGTACAGATAGGTAAATACTGGTGCATTATGACCAGGTACAGATAGGTACAATACTGGTGCATTATGACCAGGTACAGATAGGTACCATACCGGTGCATTATGACCAGGTACAGATAGGTAAATACTGGTGCATTATGACCAGGTCCAGATAGGTACCATACTGGTGCATTATGACCAGGTACAGATAGGTAAATACTGGTGCATTATGACCAGGTACAGATAGGTAAATACTGGTGCATTATGACCAGGTACAGATAGGTACCATACCGGTGCATTATGACCAGGTACAGATAGGTAAATACTGGTGCATTATGACCAGGTACAGATAGGTACCATACTGGTGCATTATGACCAGGTCCAGATAGGTACCATACTGGTGCATTATGACCAGGTACAGATAGGTAAATACTGGTGCATTATGACCAGGTACAGATAGGTACCATACTGGTGCATTATGACCAGGTACAGATAGGTAAATACTGGTGCATTATGACCAGGTACAGATAGGTACCATACTGGTGCATTATGACCAGGTACAGATAGGTACCATACCGGTGCATTATGACCAGGTACAGATAGGTACCATACTGGTGCATTATGACCAGACACAGATAGGTACCATACTGGTGCATTATGACCAGGTACAGATAGGTACCATACTGGTGCATTATGACCAGACACAGATAGGTAAATACTGGTGCATTATGACCAGGTACAGATAGGTAAATACTGGTGCATTATGACCAGGTACAGATAGGTATCATACTGGTGCATTATGACCAGGTACAGATAGGTACCATACTGGTGCATTATGACCAGGTACAGATAGGTACCATACTGGTGCATTATGACCAGGTACAGATAGGTACCATACTGGTGCAGTATGACCAGGTACAGATAGGTACCATACTGGTGCATTATGACCAGGTACAGAAAGTACCATACTGGTGCATTATGACCAGGTACAGATAGGAACCATACTGGTGCATTATGACCAGGTACAGATAGGAACCATACTGGTGCATTATGACCAGGTACAGATAAGTACCATACTGGTGCATTATGACCAGGTACAGATAGGTAAAGCCATGTGTACAAGCCGCAGTAAAGTGCCAAGCCGCACCTTTAATCAGGGAGAAGGATACAGCCCATATCTATCACCTTAACGTGTACCCATTATTTACTAGCGTCATATTGTGCCTCATGTAGGCTGAGTATTGAATTCATTAGGTAATGTCCACAATACTATGTTTTACTGGTTGAATTCCACTCGGCCATAAAATGGCTTTGTAAATGCCAGTCACACCTGAGGGAATACGATGGAAAATATTTTTTATCAGTCGACATTCATATTAATTTAACTGTTAGGTGAGGACTAATTACATGATCTAATATATACAGTGTGCACTGCTTGTTTACATGGCCATGTCCTGGGCATAGATTGCTACCTGGTACTCCTTGTTGTGTTTCTAGGAAATATCAGGATCATGCGCCAACTTTCCCTCCATTGATAAGAGTAGTTGGTTTAAGTATCTACCACAGTCACCTTTAGGGAAATTCACTGTGTATTGTACAAAGTGTATCATGTACAAAAAGTGAGTCCAGACTCCGGCTGCCACCTGTGGCCCTCTCCATGTTGGTACATTTAGTGCTGATGGACAGAGCGCTTACACAACGCTGCCTTTTACAGAGCAGGGGAATACAGCTGGGATCTGCACCTAACTAATAATTGTTTGACACATACAGCTGGGATCTGCATCCTAACTAATAATTGTTTGAAACATGCATCTTTTACAGAGCAGGGTCATACAGTTGGGATCTGCACCCTAACTAATAATTGTTTGACACATGCATCTTTTACTGAGCAGGGGAATACAGCTGGGATCTGCACCTAACTAATAATTGTTTGACACATGCATCTTTTACTGAGCAGGGGAATACAGCTGGGATCTGCCCCCTAACTAATAACTGTTGAACAGATACAATGGTAAAAGTGAACGATGATTAGTTTGAGCCGACCGTTTCTTCACGAGCGTGTCCTGCCCATTCTGCACGAGGCTGGTAGGCCAAGTGCAGAGCGGGCAGGACACGCGAGTGAAGAAACAGGAGGCTCAAACTAATCAGAGTTCATCTTTACATTTATGTCAAGGTGTTTGGGTGGATAATTATTCGTTATTTGATCAATATCCTTCAAAATTAACCCTTATTCACCTACCACCAATGCAAAATGCGACCGCCACCATCTTGAATGTTTACGTTTCAATATGCGCGATAGACCTATGACATCATCGTGCGGATTTGGCGCCGGTTATTCAACTCAGGGGTACAATACGAGGTCTCAGTGCTTTCTCTATGGAACTACGATATTCACCTTGACATAAAGCTGGGATCTGCCCCCTAACTAATAATTGTTTGTCACATACAGCTGGGATCTGCCCCCTAACTAATAATTGTTTGACACATGCATCTTTTACTGAGCAGGGTCATACAGCTGGGATCTGCCCCCTAACTAATAATTGTTTGACACATACAGCTGGGATCTGCCCCCTAACTAATAATTGTTTGTCACATACAGCTGGGATCTGCACCCTAACTAATAATTGTTTGTCACATGCATCTTTTACAGAGCAGGGTCATACAGCTGGGATCTGCCCCCTAACTAATAATTGTTTGACACATGCATCTTTTACCGAGCAGGGTCATACAGCTGGGATCTGCCCCCTAACTAATAATTGTTTGACACATGCATCTTTTACTGAGCAGGGTCATACAGCTGGGATCTGCCCCCTAACTAATAATTGTTTGACACATGCATCTTTTACAGAGCAGGGTCATACAGCTGGGATCTGCCCCCTAACTAATAATTGTTTGACACATGCATCTTTTACTGAGCAGGGTCATACAGCTGGGATCTGCCCCCTAACTAATAATTGTTTGACACATACAGCTGGGATCTGCATCCTAACTAATAATTGTTTGACACATACAGCTGGGATCTGCACCTAACTAATAATTGTTTGACACATACAGCTGGGATCTGCCCCCTAACTAATAATTGTTTGACACATACAGCTGGGATCTGCCCCCTAACTAATAATTGTTTGTCACATGCATCTTGGGACTTATATCCTGCATCTGACTACTGTCTGATGAGTGAGATGGAGAAAGAAGGAGGGAGAGCGAGACGATACTTTACACATTTGGTATTTTAGGCTTATTTGGTCTTTCTGCATGGCTGTCCTGGTTGGCAATAAATAATCTCAGATAATGAGACAAGCCTTGTAAAGTGTCTTGGTTCCTTAACATTTCACTAACTTGTAATTAATTGATCACTGAACAGGTACCGTCTTTATTGTGGTTACCTTGTTGAGATAAGGGTACGTGATAAGGGTACTTTAATTCACATGTCCATATCTAGGCACCCAAGCGTCATTATCGACTTTTGGTTAATAACCTTAAAATGTGGTATGGTAATTCTAGTACTAGCTGGTACTTTTGCTGCTGAATAAAAATGTATGATTCCATCGTATTTGCATGTGAAAGTACATGAAATATAGCAGACTACACATTTAAAAAGATACCCAGCAAATTGTCGTGACTCCTCGTCAACCTGTGTGAAGTGGCTCACACATGTCGCTAGATGGAACACGACGTCGCTATAGCACAAGATCACCAGGAATAGCAATGGTAGTGATCACATGGCCTCACCTCAGATGGCGAGGATGGTGATCACTGAGACTCACCAGGGATGGCGACGTGGGTGATCACTCACCTCGCTAGATGAAACACGCACCTCGTCATAGCACATGTTCACCAGGGATGACGAGGATCGTGATCACTCATCCTCACCAGGGATGGCGACATGAGTGATCACTCATCCTCACCAGGGATGGCGACATGAGTGATCACTCACTTCGCTAGATGAGACGCACACCACGTCATAATGCACATTCACCACGGATGGCAAGGATTGTGATCAGTCACCTCGCTAGATAAAACGCGTACCTCGTGAGGATCTTGATCACCCACACTCACCAGGGATGGCGACACGAGTGATCACTCACCTCACTAGATGAAACGCACACCATGCCATAGCGTATGTTCACCACGGTTGGCGAGGATCGTGATGACGCACACTCACCAGGGATGGCAAGGCAGTTGATCACTCACCTCGCTAGATGAAACGCGCACCACGTCATAGCGCAGGTTCACCATGGATGGCGAGAGTGGTGATCACTCAGACTCACCAGTGATGGCGACGCTGGTGATCACTCACCTTATTAGATGAAAAGCTCATGATCATCAACATTGGTAATCATGCAACCTCACATCTGCCAGATCAAATTATGTTTTGCCAGAGAAGGTATTGCCTTATGTATCTTCCCTCTAACCACAGACAAGGTGTTCATGTTGATATTTCCCTATGTATTTTTCCTGTAACCAGAGAAAAGGTGTTTATGGATAGTTGCTTTCATTTTAGAGATACTTCTATCTAAATTCAATTGATATTCTCTCTATATACTCTTGTTTGATTCAACTCTGAAGTATTACATGGAAATCAGTGTGAAACAAAGCACATTTGATACGTATGGGACTTATACTTCATGCCCACACTTCCTAGATAGGCTACATGTTGAACAGTGGTGCTGTCTCAACAACTTTGGCAATGGTGGTGATAAGTTGCCACTGTGAGTGAGAGTGAGTGACAGATGATGCAATCCTCAGAGAGCATTGACTTGGAGTGACACAAATTCACGTATTGAGTGAGACCAATGTTGGCAATGGTGGTGATAAGTCGCCATTTTGAGAGAAGATTAACTAGGAGTGATACACACTCACGCAGTGAGTGAGAGCCATGTGGCAATGCAGGTGAAAGGTTGCCATTCTGACTGAGAGTTGACAGGCAGTGGCACATACTCACGCAGTGAGTTAGATCCATGTTGGCGATGGTGGTGATAAGTCACCATGCTTTGTGAGGGATGACAAGGGGTGGCACATACTCACGCAGTGAGTGAGATCATGTTGGCGACTGTTGTGATAAATCGCCATGCCATGTGAGACTGACACACAGTGGCGAAAGATGACGCAGTGAGTTATCACTCAGAAAGGAGTCACCATTGATGACCAATCATGGCGACAGATAACGACAATTTGCTGGGTAGAGTTGTCAAAATAATAATGGACTCCTTGTCCCAAAATTGCTGGAGGTTCATTATAATTTTTTTTTGTGGTTTATAGTAAAACTATAAATAACAACACAACTAAAGTTCCAACTTGGTTTATAAATATGGCGTTTTATTAGGAAGGAAATGAACCAACAGTTTCGGCACTATGAGGCCTTCATCAGGGTTGTAACTTCATAAAATCTTTCTTATAAGGTACTCTGTGAGTCATTGAGTGTAATAATAGAAATAATGCATTATGGGTAAAGTATTTACAGTTCTTGGTGATCCACGTTGCCATGGAGATATTGACAACAATTTATGACATCATGTCTATAAATAGTAATGATTATAAAATACATTGAATAATTTAATATTATAAGTACACATTTGAACAGTGTAGTACAGATACAGTGTGAGTCATAACGGTATTTACAATATAAATACTAATATTCATTATAATTTTCAAAGAGATTCCTTGTACCACAGTGCTTTACGGTACTGCCATCTGGGGCTTCATTGTAGAAACTACACTAGTTCACTAAAATTCATTGGACTACCGATCAGTTTTATGAGGAGGCCTGATAGATCCAACAGTTATGTCATAGAGAGAGAAGCACAGCAACTTTAGGAATCACCATGGAAGTATCAGTCAAAGCTTTTGACCCAAGCTTTTAGCAAGGTCTGTCCAAGGCATTCTTTTCTGAAAACAAGCTGCAGCAATAGAATACAGGCACCCGTACCACTTTGGTATGGATTTAGCTGACGAGCTGGCACATGATAGACAAAGACATCTTCCCGTTCCTATCCTTGTTAAAGTCCATTGAGAATGAGCATTTCTTACTACAAAGCACATTGACCAAACAACCCTTTGATATATAAACCAGAATGTTTCCCTTTGCAGGACAGACAAGACGTATAGGTTATTTGTGATACAGATACCAGTACACGGTTTGAGGCTATATTTGGGTGACCTATGACCTCTGTAGGAGGATTGTGTGAAGCTGATTGCTCGCCGGGTGGGGCCACAATGAGGCTTCATTCCTGGCCTGTGATTCGCTAAAACATGAACACGTGGTACACAGAAGGTGTGAGCAATAATAGGGAGGGTTACAGGGACAAATACTGGATGGATACATGCATGGACATGTTTTTGTGAAAAAATTAGCTGAACAATCATATTACACACTAGCTTCAAAGGTCCCTCTTCGCCACTAAACTATCCAATCAAACAATTGTATTCAGAACGTCAGTGACTAAGCAGCTGGAAAGTATTGTAATGGCATGTTTAAGTGCCAGGGGTCTTGAATAAGCGCCGGTCTCAAATAAGAGCCAGGGAAGGAGGGTATTGAAATCAGCCTTAAGCACTAAAACAGTATTCAAATAAGCGCCTGTCGCATATGAGTGCTGGGGCACAGTGTTAATGAAATCTATGAGTGCCCGGGCGCTTCTACTGGCCTCTACGGTAAGAAATCTGGGGATGAAATCTTGATAATTTTCACTGTAGCCAGCCTAAAATGGTCTTGGGGATATATCCCCCATGGATCGACCGCCATTACTTTGATCTTTTTAAAAAAGTGAACCCATCGGGCATAGCACTATTTGCTAAATTAATTACACCCAGACAAGCAGAATAGTGCATTATGCCTGGGGAAATTGTAGTATACCAGAGTAAATACTGTAGTAAGCTAGATAACATTCCTCAGGTTTCTTATAGTATACAATAGTAAACATTATAGTTTATCATTGCTGAAACTATCATACTATACTAGAGTACATACTGTGGTTTATCATAGTAAATATACTAGAATACACTATAATATTCATTCTAGTAGGTGAAAGTACTATAGTAAACTTACCATAATATACTATAGTACATACATGAAGATAATGTATGACTCGTTCTGTCTCAGTCCATGAGTTAATCCCGCTCTAATCCTCGCTACCTTCTCTCTGACCTCCCCCAGTCATGCCCACCAGCACTACAGCTCAAGGTCACCCAAGCTCATAAAAAGGTCACCCAAGGTCATAAAAGGTCACACACGGCTTCCTTATCCTCACTGTCCCCCCACAGGTGTCAGCGACTTAACGCCCGCTGGTCGCCTACATCCTAACGCCATAGAGACAGAGGTTTTAACCCTTTACGGACCACATGTGTGTTGATGCATCATGCCCATTGGTCATCATGATGCACGAATGTAGCCCTGGTGAGTAACTCGCCAGGGCTGTATCCATCATGCCCACCCTGCAGCATCGTTTTCATGATACACCGATGAATTGCTGACAAGCAGACTCAGCGCATCATGGGGCCCTTGATGGGGGGTCCCCATGTCCCATGTCGATTTTAAGAAATTGCCATGTCTCCATGTCGATTTTAAGAAAGGTCCATGTCCCCATGTCGATTTTAAGAAATGTTCATGTCACCATGTCGATTTTAAAGAAAGGTTCATGTCCCATGTCACTAAGCCAAAAAAGGCCCATGTCGCCATGTCGATTTTAGGGGTCTAGAGCCATCATCATGGCGGCCTTGGTCATAATCCACTGTGGATAGCTTCTTTAAAAAAGCTTTCCTGTACATGCTTTATTGAAGAGACAATATTAATGAAGGCCTTAAGATAACTAAAAGGTTTTTAAGACTCAAAGCAAAGTTGAAGGGTACTTTTTCCTCATCTGCAATGATGTGAATTTGATATATAAAATCTAACCATTCTTTAATTGAATTCTGAAATTCAAAGTCCTATGTGTCAAATTGCTCTTAGGAGAGATATCTCATTGGTGCATCAGGCCCTATAGGTCATCCTGATGCACCAATGCAGTGCTAGTGAGTCAGGTCACCAGGACTGCATTTGTGCATCATACAGACTTCCCGGCAGTGTACCAACCCTATAGGGTCGTATACTGAGTGTTGTTCTGATAAGTCACCTCTATCGGCTTTATTCACACATTGTGACAATAATGCCCTCTTGGCCTTTAACACTTTAAACGCCGCAGATGCAGGAGTGCGTCATGCCCGTTGGTTGTCGTGATGCACATAAGGGCTGGTGAAACGGCTCTCCACCACTTCATTGGACCCTCCGGAAGTGTATCAAGCCCGTAGGATCGACATGATGCATGAATGCATCCCTGGCAAGTTACTCACCAGCGCTGCATTTGTGCATCTTGACAACCAATGGACATGAGACATTAAAGGTCCTTAAAGGGTTAAATAGTGAAAGGGTTAAATAGTGAAAGGGTTAAATAGTGAAAGGGTTAAATAGTGAAAGGGTTAAATAGTGAAAGGGTTAAATAGTGAAAGGGTTAAATAGTGAAAGGGTTAAATAGTGAAAGGGTTAAATAGTGAAAGGGTTAAATAGTGAAAGGGTTAAATAGTGAAAGGGTTAAATAGTGAAAGAGTTAAATAGTGAAAGGGTTAAATAGTGAAAGGGTTAATCCTTATAGATTTACTGCACTACTCTATGGACCACACAGGAAATTATCCTTGATTTCCGTGGACAGTGTCTTATTCTATTATATGCCTGCAACTTTCACATATCCCATTTCCTTCTTCACACATTTCTCCTTACATATATCTCTGTCCTGGTTAAAGTGATAGGATTAGAGTTTATGAAATACGTCCTGACACTACAGAGGAAGTGTATGACCTTGTGACATATCTTATTTCTCTCTTCACTCTTTGTTAATGCAGGGACACACTCTGCTTGTAAATCCATTTTTAACTCAAGACTTTTCTGCCTAGTTGGCTCACATCAAGTGTCAAAGATTGAATTGTGTGACCTTTGGTCAAGTCTTGTATGATGAAGAATGAGCTTCCAACAAAAACATACCAAGATTATGTCATAGACAGAGAAATAGATTTTAAGAAGACATCTTGAATGTGTGTTACAAATGGATATCATGTATACCATGTAATAGCTAACTTACAGCAATATCAAACAACAACTAGGAATAGCCACTTTCCTGTAAGGCTCATATTTTGTCTTTGAAGAGAATTTGAGACTGAGTTTAATTTGACTTTCGTGACTTGTATTTCTTGTGGCCTTTTATTACCTCCTAGATTACAGAGATAATTTGATACAGGTGATTGGCTCATTATACGATTTCACTAATTTGTTGAAAACGAGACATCTTCATTATTTTAGTAACCGCCGCGTTGGTTTTATATAACGGAGGCATAATTGGGTCTGTCCTTTGTGGGTCGCATCATGCTTTAATGCATCATGCCTGTTCTAGACACTCGGCATGATGCACCAATGCCGTGCTTTGATGCATCATGCCTGTTCTAGACACTCGGCATGATGCACCAATGCAGTGTTAGCATGTCTTATATTGCATTGATGCATCACGCTGATCATGCTCGAGTGAAGGAATGAGAACTGTAGGCTTTTGGGGCTATCAGCATCTCAGAGCTTTCCAGTTCACTTCCTTTTATTTTCTTATCAATTCTTTAAGATCTACTTATGCATTAATGCATCAGGCCTATTAGTTGTCATGATACATTGATGAATCATATCAGCCAAAAGGGGTTGATGCACTCTCAGAGAGTTGGCATGATGCACCAATGCTGGCAAGTCTGTGTGCAAGTACTTCATTGATGCATCATGCCGACCAATGGGCCTGATGCGCTTCTTAGATGGCGACCGTTGATTGACTAAGTGACTTCCTCGTGACGCTATATTTTATAGTATAGAGGAGATGAATACTGAACACTAATTCTGTCACTCTTGTTGGTGATGTTTTGGCACTTTTCACATGTTTTGCTGAGGATTATGTATTATTCAGAACTAAAATCAGATATGTGCAATGTGACATACATATATTGAAGTCAATCTTCTTGTTAATCTACTGATGTAAGATTTTTTTTCCCCACGATTTATACATGAAGAGACGATACCCGGGCAATCTTCTATAACAAATGTCAGCATTTTCTTACCGAAAGTCAGCCTTTCTTACTGAATGAGTCTCTGACATGCTACATGCTGTATCAATGATAGGGCAGTGAAAAGAAGTAGGACAATACCAGCGTTTGACTCCATCGGTGCACTCAGCCATACTTAATACATCTCACAATGCATGAATCTCCTCAACATGCGACAATATTGAGTCCGTGATGAATGACTCTACACAGCCTGTTCTTATACGTCTGTTGACCATAGCTGTTGTACCATTCCTTTACTTTGATTTCTCTTAGATTTCATGCATTTAACATTATCATTTTCATGGATGATTATTCATTTCAATATTATTCCTCTTTTTTGCATACTTCTTTTGTCAAAGTGAAGTCTCAATCGTTTGATAGGAATAGTGTATTGTTTAAGTACCGGGTTTCGAATAAGCAAACTGCCGTGAAATGGAGACTACACTGACATGTGATCCTCGCGCAGCAGTTTTACAGTGTATTGCAGTGTAATCCCGGTCTGATACTGACATGAACCAGTAGTTCATGTGAGTACAATCCTATTGACTTAATTAGGGTGTTACTGTATGCACTACATTGCTATGTGCTGTCTATTTACAATTCGGGCTCAGAGTGTACGAAAGTGCCTAAAATGTAGCCTTTAAATAAGCGCCTGTTCTGGATAAGGTCAGGGAGCATTCGCTGTTCTGGATAAGGTCAGGGGCATTCACTGTTCTGGATAAGGTCAGGAGGCATTCACTGTTCTGGATAAGGTCAGGAGGCATTCGCTGTTCTGGATAAGGTCAGGGGGCATTCCCTGTTCTGGATAAGGTCAGGGGCATTCCCTGTTCTGGATAAGGTCAGGGGCATTGGCTGTTCTGGATAAGGGCAGGGGGCATTGGCTGTTCTGGATAAGGGCAGGGGGCATTCACTGTTCTGGATAAGGTCAGGGAGCATTGGGTGTTCTGGATAAGGGCAGGGGCATTCATTGTTCTGGATAAGGGCAGGGGGCATTGGCTGTTCTGGATAAGGGCAGGGGGCATTCCCTGTTCTGGATAAGGTCATGGGGCATTCGGTGTTCTGGATAAGGGCAGGGGGCATTCCCTGTTCTGGATAAGGGCAGGGGGCATTCACTGTTCTGGATAAGGGCAGGGGGCATTGGCTGTTCTGGATAAGGGCAGGGGGCATTCCCTGTTCTGGATAAGGTCATGGGGCATTCGGTGTTCTGGATAAGGGCAGGGGGCATTCTCTGTTCTGGATAAGGGCAGCGGGCATTCCCTGTTCTGGATGAAGGCAGGGGGCATTTGCTGTTCTGGATAAGGTCAGGGGGCATTCGTTGTTCTGGATAAGGGCAGGGGGCAAGCTGTTCTGGATAAGGTCAGGGAGCATTCACTGTTCTGGATAAGGGCGGGGGGCATTTGCTTTTCTGGATAAGGTCAGGGGGCATTCCCTATTCTGGATAAGGGTAAGGGCAGGGGGCATTCGCTGTTCTGGATAAGGTCATGGGGCATTCGCTGTTCTGGATAAGGGCAGGGGGCATTCCCTGTTCTGGATAAGGTCAGGGGGCATTCCCTATTCTGGATAAGGGTAAGGGCAGGGGGCATTCGCTGTTCTGGATAAGGGCAGGGGGCATTCGCTTTTCTGGATAAGGGCAGGGGGCATTCATTGTTCTGGATAAGGGCAGGGGGCATTCCCTGTTCTGGATAAGGGCATGGGGCATTCCCTGTTCTGGATAAGGGCAGGGGGCAATCGCTGTTCTGGATAAGGGCAGGGGGCATTCATTGTTCTGGATAAGGTCAGGGGCATTCATTGTTCTGGATAAGGGCAGGGGGCATTCATTGTTCTGGATAAGGGCAGGGGCATTCATTGTTCTGGATAAGGGCAGGGGGCATTTGCTGTTCTGGATAAGGTCAGGGGCATTCATTGTTCTGGATAAGGGCAGGGGGCATTCGCTGCTCCAAATCCAGGAGTGCAAGGCAGGTATTGATGGATAAATGTGGATCTACAAGGGAAATGGGTATCTCCATCATGTGCTCAGGGTGGATCCTTTCTCCTTGTTGATTCTCAACATGTTAACATGATGCACTATATATTAGCACTGAACAGTGCTAGATTGGAACCGTACTGGTGCATCAGGTTAACCATACGGACATGAATATGAGGCGTATCCCGTGTATAAGATTCTAGACCCATACACAAGTGATCTAGAAGTGGCAAAACACACCGATAAGACATGTTATGATGGGTACCTTATCCCTGGACAACATCCTCTTCCAGGACAGGCTGGTTCTATGACATCAGTTCTTGTTAGTGCAGATCACCAGAAACCAGCTCAAGTCCCGCTTAGACCACATGTATATGTCCAAGATGCAAACTCATTAGAGGGATGTGGGAAAACGGCAGGAGGGGAGAGAGTAGAGGGTTGGGTCCTACAATCATAGAGGTGGGGAACATTAGAGGGATGTGGGAAAACGGGAGGAGGGGGAGACAGTAGAGGGTTGGGTCCTACAATCATAGAGGTGGGGAACATTAGAGGGGTGTGGGAAAATGGCAGGAGGGGGAGACAGTAGAGGGTTGGGTCCTACAATCATAGAGGTGGGGAACATTAGAGGGATGTGGGAAAACGGCAGGAGGGGGAGACAGTAGAGGGTTGGGTCCTACAATCATAGAGGTGGGGAACATTAGAGGGATGTGGGAAAACGGCAGGAGGGGGAGACAGTAGAGGGTTGGGTCCTACAATCATAGAAGTGGGGAACATTAGAGGGATGTGGGAAAACGGCAGGAGGGGGAGACAGTAGAGGGTTGGGTCCTACAATCATAGGTGGGGAACATTAGAGGGATGTGGGAAAACGGCAGGAGGGGGAGACAGTAGAGGGTTGGGTCCTACAATCATAGAAGTGGGGAACATTAGAGGGGTGTGGGAAAACGGCAGGAGGGGGAGACAGTACAGGGTTGGGTCCTACAATCATAGAGGTGGGGAACATTAGAGGGGTGTGGGAAAACGGCAGGAGGGGGAGACAGTAGAGGGTTGGGTCCTACAATCATAGGTGGGGAACATTAGAGGGGTGTGGGAAAACGGGAGGAGGGGGAGACAGTAGAGGGTTGGGTCCTACAATCATAGAGGTGGGGAACATTAGAGGGGTGTCGGAAAACGGCAGGAGGGGGAGACAGTAGAGGGTTGGGTCCTACAATCATAGAGGTGGGGAACATTAGAGGGGTGTGGGAAAACGGGAGGAGGGGGAGACAGTAGAGGGTTGGGTCCTACAATCATAGAGGTGGGGAACATTAGAGGGTTGTGGGAAAACGGGAGGAGGGGGAGACAGTAGAGGGTTGGGTCCTACAATCATAGGTGGGGAACATTAGAGGGATGTGGGAAAACGGCAGGAGGGGGAGACAGTAGAGGGTTGGGTCCTACAATCATAGAGGTGGGGAACATTAGAGGGATGTGGGAAAACGGGAGGAGGGGGAGACAGTAGAGGGTTGGGTCCTACAATCATAGAGGTGGGGAACATTAGAGGGGTGTGGGAAAATGGCAGGAGGGGGAGACAGTAGAGGGTTGGGTCCTACAATCATAGGTGGGGAACATTAGAGGGATGTGGGAAAACGGCAGGAGGGGGAGACAGTAGAGGGTTGGGTCCTACAATCATAGAGGTGGGGAACATTAGAGGGGTGTGGGAAAACGGCAGGAGGGGGAGACAGTAGAGGGTTGGGTCCTACAATCATAGAGGTGGGGAACATTAGAGGGGTGTGGGAAAACGGGAGGAGGGGGAGACAGTAGAGGGTTGGGTCCTACAATCATAGGTGGGGAACATTAGAGGGGTGTGGGAAAACGGGAGGAGGGGGAGACAGTAGAGGGTTGGGTCCTACAATCATAGAGGTGGGGAACATTAGAGGGGTGTGGGAAAACGGCAGGAGGGGGAGACAGTACAGGGTTGGGTCCTACAATCATAGAGGTGGGGAACATTAGAGGGGTGTGGGAAAACGGCAGGAGGGGGAGACAGTAGAGGGTTGGGTCCTACAATCATAGGTGGGGAACATTAGACAGGTGTGGGAAAACGGCAGGAGGGGGAGACAGTACAGGGTTGGGTCCTACAATCATAGAGGTGGGGAAGGGCGTAAATTAGTCAGGGGTAGACACTAACACTGGCCCGGTAGCCAATGACCAGTAGATTTGGCTGCGGGCCAGTGATTATTTCTAGATTTCCTTTGAAAATGGCCATTTGGCCAGTAAAATATTTGAAAATACATTGACATATACGGTAATGCATCTACTCCCCCACCCCCATTTCTCACTTACAAGAAAAAATGCAGTTTGACCAATTATAAAAGATCCCCTAGCTTTAGTGCCTCTAGATTTGACTGATAGGGCCGGAGAAAGGGAATACTTGATGGCTCTGGATTGGGGCCTTTTCACCCTCTCTGTTGCAGGCTTCATGAAGCCTAGGTACATTAAAAAACAGAATTGTTGTCGAAGTAATGACGCAATCCTCGTCCCAAAGTTGCCAAAGATCCGGATACTATTTTTTTTTTGGGTGAAAATCTTTTATTACAGAAAATATGTAAAATCTGAATAGTCAGATATCATCCACTATGTACAACACATATTTATTATAATTACAGCTGCAACAAAAGCTGTAGAGGGTCAGTTAGTGTGTTAACTGGTAACGATCCCTCTACAGTGTATATTCCCTTTTTTTACCATATTTCATACATGGTGGTTTTTGTAACTTATATACCTTAAGAGTATGTACATCTGAGTAATTTGTTTCAATTCAATTTAGATGAGCAACACATAAATCCTTAACTTTTGTAGGCATTTTCAAATAGAGCTATCCTATTGTATACTTTTCTACCGGATGTTATTGGTAGATCTACCGGATGTTATTGGTAGATCTACCGGATGTTATTGGTAGATCTACCCAATGTTATTGGTAGATCTACCAGATGTTATTGGTAGATGTACCGGATGTTATTGGTATATCTACCTGATGTTATTGGTAGATCTACCGGATGTTATTGGTAGATCTACCTGATGTTATTGGTAGATCTACCGGATATTATTGGTAGATCTACTGGATGTTATTGGTAGATCTACTGGATATTATTGGTAGATCTACTGGATGTTATTGGTAGATCTACTGGATATTATTGGTAGATCTACCGGATGTTATTGGTATATCTACCTGATGTTATTGGTAGATCTACCCAATGTTATTGGTAGATCTACCAGATGTTATTGATAGATCTACCCAATGTTATTGGTAGATCTACCAGATGTTATTGGTAGATCTACCAGATGTTATTGGTAGATCTAACAGATGTTATTGGTAGATCTACCTGATGTTATTGGTAGATTACCTGGTGTTATTGTCCTATACAGGTGTCTGGTGCCAGGTACAGCTTATTATACCTTGTCCTATACAGGTGTCTGGTGCCAGGTACAGCTTATTATACCTTGTCCTATACAGGTGTCTGGTGCCAGGTACAGCTTATTATACCTTGTCCTATACAGGTGTCTGGTGCCAGGTACAGCTTATTATACCTTGTCCTATACAGGTGTCTGGTGCCAGGTACAGCTTATTATACCTTGTCCTATACAGGTGTCTGGTGCCAGGTACAGCTTATTATACCTTGTCCTATACAGGTGTCTGGTGCCAGGTACAGCTTATTAGACTTTGTCCTATACAGGTGTCTGGTGCCAGGTACAGCTTATTATACCTTGTCCTATACAGGTGTCTGGTGCCAGGTACAGCTTATTATACCTTGTCCTATACAGGTGTCTGCTGCCAGGTACAGCTTATTATACCTTGTCCTATACAGGTGTCTGCTGCCAGGTACAGCTTATTATACCTTGTCCTATACAGGTGTCTGGTGCCAGGTACAGCTTATCATACCTTGTCCTGTACAGGTGTTTGGTGCCAGGTACAGCTTATTATACCTTGTCCTATACAGGTGTCTGGTGCCAGGTACAGCTTATTATACCTTGTCCTATACAGGTGTCTGGTGCCAGGTACAGCTTATTATACCTTGTCCTATACAGGTGTCTGGTGCCAGGTACAGCTTATTATACCTAGTCCTATACAGGTGTCTGGTGCCAGGTACAGCTTATTATACCTTGTCCTATACAGGTGTCTGGTGCCAGGTACAGCTTATTATACCTTGTCCTGTACAGGTGTCTGGTGCCAGGTACAGCTTATTAGGCATTGTCCTGTACAGGTGTCTGGTGCCAGGTACAGCTTATTAGACTTTGTCCTTTACAGGTGTGTGGTGCCAGGTACAGCTTATTATACCTTGTCGTATACAGGTGTCTGGTGCCAGGTACAGCTTATTATACCTTGTCCTATATAGGTGTCTGGTGCCAGGTACAGCTTATTATACTTTGTCCTATACAGGTGTCTGATGCCAGGTACAGCTTATTATACTTTGTCCTATACAGGTGTCTGGTGCCAGGTACAGCTTAGACTTTATCCTATTAAGATGGTATCTCATAAAATCCTGCACATCCTGCCCCATCCCCTCCCTCTCTCCCCCTCCCCACTCCCACTCCCCCCGCACCACCAGTCTGTGCTAACATTGGTCATTTAATTCTTACATAGTGCCATTTAACACTAAATAAACTAACATTTTGATTGGTAAATCATCAGTAGGTTTCATCCCAATAACTAATTACCAATCAATACAAATAAAAATTTCTGACGTCCGCTAGTAGCTAGTTCCTATATCTAGGGTCTAAAAGGAGTGATAAATCTGCCACAATTAGCCAATATCCAGGGATGAATCACTGCCAAACACAAAGAATTCCCAATTTGTTCCCAATGCTAATCACAACCCGGCCTTACAGGCCCAAGTTAGGCCTGGATCCTGAAAACACGGCCTAATTTGAGCCTGATTCAGGTCTGATTAGGAGTTTTTTAGGGCCTTGTTTTTGTGCGGGGAGACGGGCTATGATTAGTCCAAAACAAAATAGATGCTACAGGATCTTGTCAGCTTTTGGTTTCAATTTTCCGCAGGAAGGAAATGGAGGTAATCAATCCTAGAGATGTTCCCCTATGACGTCATACTACCTCTATGACGTCATAATGACGTGACGTCATCATGACGTGTTACCATGGCTACATTCATTAAAGGACAGCTGACATTGTTTGTAAAACTCTCATTTGAGTTAAAGATTATAACGTAGACTACAAAAACATAGATCATGGTCTCTAACAACTTGACCAAATTGACCACTGTAACCACAAAAGGTCAGTGATCCTGTCACTGTTTAACCCTTTAAGGACCGCTCATGCGGTAATGCATCAAACTTGAGGTCGTCATGATGCAAGTGCCAGGGCTGCTATATTCAAGCATCATGCCGACCCTATGGGGTGGATAGAGGGTTGGCATGATGTTCCAATAAAGTGCTGGCGGGTAGTCTCACCAACACTTTATTGGACCAATGGGCAGGATGCACTCCGGCATTAGCGAACCTGAAATGGTTTAACAAGTTAACTAAAGTCACCACAGACTGCAATATGGCGCACCTGTATTGACACCAGGTGCTAGTGGAATACACCCGTATTGACACCAGGTGCTAGTGGAATACACCTGTATTGACACCAGGTGCTGGTGGAATACACCTGTATTGACACCAGGTGTTAGTGGAATACACCTGTATTGACACCAGGTGCTGGTGGAATACACCTGTATTGACACCAGGTGCTGGTGGAATACACCTGTATATCCACCAGGTGCTAGTGGAATACACCTGTATTTACACCAGGTGCTAGTGGAATACACCCGTATTGACACCAGGTGCTGGTGGAATACACCTGTATTGACACCAGGTGCTAGTGGAATACACCCGTATTGACACCAGGTGCTAGTGGAATACACCCGTATTGACACCAGGTGCTGGTGGAATACACCTGTATTGACACCAGGTGCTAGTGGAATACACCCGTATTGACACCAGGTGTTAGTGGAATACACCTGTATTGACACCAGGTGCTAGTGGAATACACCTGTATTGACACCAGGTGCTGGTGGAATACACCTGTATTGACACCAGGTGCTAGTGGAATACACCTGTATTGACACCAGGTGCTAGTGGAATACACCTGTATTTACACAAGGTGCTGGTGGAATACACCTGTATTGACACCAGGTGCTAGTGGAATACACCTGTATTGACACCAGGTGCTAGTGGAATACACCCGTATTGACACCAGTTGAAAGTGGAATACACCTGTATTGACACCAGGTGCTGGTGGAATACACCCGTATTTACACCAGGTGCTGGTGGAATACACCTGTATTGACACCAGGTGCTGGTGGAATACACCTGTATTTACACCAGGTGCTGGTGGAATACACCTGTATTGACACCAGGTGCTAGTGGAATACACCTGTATTGACACCAGGTGCTACTGGAATACATGTGTATTGACACCAGGTGCTAGTGGAATATACCCGTATTGACACCAGGTGAAAGTGGAATACACCTGTATTGACACCAGGTGAAAGTGGAATACACCTGTATTGACACCAGGTGCTAGTGGAATACACCTGTATTGACACCAGGTGCTGGTGGAATACACCTGTATTGACACCAGGTGCTGGTGGAATACACCTGTATTGACACCAGGTGTTGGTGGAATACACCTGTATTGACACCAGGTGCTGGTGGAATACACCTGTATTGACACCAGGTGCTAGTGGAATACACCTGTATTGACACCAGGTGCTGGTGGAATACACCTGTATTGACACCAGGTGCTGGTGGAATACACCTGTATTGACACCAGGTGTTGGTGGAATACACCTGTATTGACACCAGGTGCTGGTGGAATACACCTGTATTGACACCAGGTGCTAGTGGAATACACCTGTATTGACACCAGGTGCTGGTGGAATACACCTGTATTGACACCAGGTGCTGGTGGAATACACCTGTATTGACACCAGGTGTTGGTGGAATACACCTGTATTGACACCAGGTGCTGGTGGAATACACCTGTATTGACACCAGGTGCTAGTGGAATACACCTGTATTGACACCAGGTGCTAGTGGAATACACCTGTATTGACACCAGGTGCTGGTGGAATACACCCGTATTTACACCAGGTGCTAGTGGAATACACCTGTATTGACACCAGGTGCTAGTGGAATACACCTGTATTGACACCAGGTGCTGGTGGAATACACCCGTATTGACACCAGGTGCTGGTGGAATACACCTGTATTGACACCAGGTGCTGGTGGAATACACCTGTATTGACACCAGGTGAAAGTGGAATACACCCGTATTGACACCAGGTGCTAGTGGAATACACCTGTATTGACACCAGGTGCTGGTGGAATACACCTGTATTGACACCAGGTGCTGGTGGAATACACCTGTATTGACACCAGGTGAAAGTGGAATACACCTGTATTGACACCAGGTGCTGGTGGAATACACCTGTATTGACACCAGGTGCTAGTGGAATACACCTGTATTGACACCAGGTGCTGGTGGAATACACCTGTATTGACACCAGGTGCTAGTGGAATACACCTGTATTGACACCAGGTGCTAGTGGAATACACCTGTATTGACACCAGGTGAAAGTGGAATACACCTGTATTGACACCAGGTGCTAGTGGAATACACCTGTATTGACACCAGGTGCTGGTGGAATACACCCGTATTGACACCAGGTGCTGGTGGAATACACCTGTATTGACACCAGGTGCTGGTGGAATACACCTGTATTGACACCAGGTGCTAGTGGAATACACCCGTATTGACACCAGGTGCTGGTGGAATACACCTGTATTGACACCAGGTGCTAGTGGAATACACCCGTATTGACACCAGGTGCTAGTGGAATACACCCGTATTGACACCAGGTGCTGGTGGAATACACCTGTATTGACACCAGGTGCTAGTGGAATACACCCGTATTGACACCAGGTGCTAGTGGAATACACCCGTATTGACACCAGGTGCTGGTGGAATACACCTGTATTGACACCAGGTGCTAGTGGAATACACCCGTATTGACACCAGGTGTTAGTGGAATACACCTGTATTGACACCAGGTGCTAGTGGAATACACCTGTATTGACACCAGGTGCTGGTGGAATACACCTGTATTGACACCAGGTGCTAGTGGAATACACCTGTATTGACACCAGGTGCTAGTGGAATACACCTGTATTTACACAAGGTGCTGGTGGAATACACCTGTATTGACACCAGGTGCTAGTGGAATACACCTGTATTGACACCAGGTGCTAGTGGAATACACCCGTATTGACACCAGTTGAAAGTGGAATACACCTGTATTGACACCAGGTGCTGGTGGAATACACCCGTATTTACACCAGGTGCTGGTGGAATACACCTGTATTGACACCAGGTGCTGGTGGAATACACCTGTATTTACACCAGGTGCTGGTGGAATACACCTGTATTGACACCAGGTGCTAGTGGAATACACCTGTATTGACACCAGGTGCTACTGGAATACATGTGTATTGACACCAGGTGCTAGTGGAATATACCCGTATTGACACCAGGTGAAAGTGGAATACACCTGTATTGACACCAGGTGAAAGTGGAATACACCTGTATTGACACCAGGTGCTAGTGGAATACACCTGTATTGACACCAGGTGCTGGTGGAATACACCTGTATTGACACCAGGTGCTGGTGGAATACACCTGTATTGACACCAGGTGTTGGTGGAATACACCTGTATTGACACCAGGTGCTGGTGGAATACACCTGTATTGACACCAGGTGCTAGTGGAATACACCTGTATTGACACCAGGTGCTGGTGGAATACACCTGTATTGACACCAGGTGCTGGTGGAATACACCTGTATTGACACCAGGTGTTGGTGGAATACACCTGTATTGACACCAGGTGCTGGTGGAATACACCTGTATTGACACCAGGTGCTAGTGGAATACACCTGTATTGACACCAGGTGCTGGTGGAATACACCTGTATTGACACCAGGTGCTGGTGGAATACACCTGTATTGACACCAGGTGTTGGTGGAATACACCTGTATTGACACCAGGTGCTGGTGGAATACACCTGTATTGACACCAGGTGCTAGTGGAATACACCTGTATTGACACCAGGTGCTAGTGGAATACACCTGTATTGACACCAGGTGCTGGTGGAATACACCCGTATTTACACCAGGTGCTAGTGGAATACACCTGTATTGACACCAGGTGCTAGTGGAATACACCTGTATTGACACCAGGTGCTGGTGGAATACACCCGTATTGACACCAGGTGCTGGTGGAATACACCTGTATTGACACCAGGTGCTGGTGGAATACACCTGTATTGACACCAGGTGAAAGTGGAATACACCCGTATTGACACCAGGTGCTAGTGGAATACACCTGTATTGACACCAGGTGCTGGTGGAATACACCTGTATTGACACCAGGTGCTGGTGGAATACACCTGTATTGACACCAGGTGAAAGTGGAATACACCTGTATTGACACCAGGTGCTGGTGGAATACACCTGTATTGACACCAGGTGCTAGTGGAATACACCTGTATTGACACCAGGTGCTGGTGGAATACACCTGTATTGACACCAGGTGCTAGTGGAATACACCTGTATTGACACCAGGTGCTAGTGGAATACACCTGTATTGACACCAGGTGAAAGTGGAATACACCTGTATTGACACCAGGTGCTAGTGGAATACACCTGTATTGACACCAGGTGCTGGTGGAATACACCCGTATTGACACCAGGTGCTGGTGGAATACACCTGTATTGACACCAGGTGCTGGTGGAATACACCTGTATTGACACCAGGTGCTAGTGGAATACACCTGTATTGACACCAGGTGCTGGTGGAATACACCCGTATTGACACCAGGTGAAAGTGGAATACACCTGTATTGACACCAGGTGCTGGTGGAATACACCTGTATTGACACCAGGTGCTAGTGGAATACACCTGTATTGACACCAGGTGAAAGTGGAATACACCTGTATTGACACCAGGTGCTGGTGGAATACACCTGTATTGACACCAGGTGCTAGTGGAATACACCTGTATTGACACCAGGTGAAAGTGGAATACACCTGTATTGACACCAGGTGCTGGTGGAATACACCTGTATTGACACCAGGTGCTGGTGGAATACACCTGTATTGACACCAGGTGCTGGTGGAATACACCTGTATTGACACCAGGTGAAAGTGGAATACACCCGTATTGACACCAGGTGAAAGTGGAATACACCCGTATTGACACCAGGTGCTAGTGGAATACACCTGTATTGACACCAGGTGCTAGTGGAATACACCTGTATTGACACCAGGTGCTGGTGGAATACACCTGTATTGACACCAGGTGCTAGTGGAATACACCTGTATTTACACCAGGTGCTAGTGGAATACACCTGTATTGACACCAGGTGTTGGTGGAATACACCCGTATTGACACCAGGTGCTGGTGGAATACACCCGTATTGACACCAGGTGCTAGTGGAATACACCTGAATTGACACCAGGTGCTAGTGGAATACACCTGTATTGACACCAGGTGCTAGTGGAATACACCTGTATTGACACCAGGTGCTGGTGGAATACACCTGTATTGACACCAGGTGTTGGTGGAATACACCCGTATTGACACCAGGTGCTGGTGGAATACACCCGTATTGACACCAGGTGCTAGTGGAATACACCTGTATTGACACCAGGTGCTAGTGGAATACACCTGTATTGACACCAGGTGCTAGTGGAATACACCCGTATTGACACCAGGTGCTATTGAAATACACCTGTATTGACACCAGGTGCTAGTGGAATACACCCATATTTACACCAGGTGCTAGTGGAATACACCTGTATTGACACCAGGTGCTGGTGGAATACACCTGTATTGACACCAGGTGCTGGTGGAATACACCTGTATTGACACCAGGTGCTGGTGGAATACACCTGTATTGACACCAGGTGCTAGTGGAATACACCTGTATTGACACCAGGTGAAAGTGGAATACACCTGTATTGACACCAGGTGAAAGTGGAATACACCTGTATATCCACCAGGTGCTAGTGGAATACATCTGTATTGACACCAGGTGCTAGTGGAATACACCTGTATTGACACCAGGTGCTAGTGGAATACACCTGTATATCCACCAGGTGCTAGTGGAATACACCCATATTGACACCAGGTGAAAGTGGAATACACCTGTATTGACACCAGGTGAAAGTGGAATACACCTGTACTGACACCAGGTGCTGGTGGAATACACCCGTATTTACACCAGGTGCTGGTGGAATACACCTGTATTGACACCAGGTGCTGGTGGAATACACCTGTATTTACACCAGGTGCTGGTGGAATACACCTGTATTGACACCAGGTGCTAGTGGAATACATGTGTATTTACACCAGGTGTTAGTGGAATACACCTGTATTGACACCAGGTGCTACTGGAATACATGTGTATTGACACCAGGTGCTAGTGGAATATACCCGTATTGACACCAGGTGCTAGTGGAATACACCTGTATATCCACCAGGTGCTAGTGGAATACACCCGTATTGACACCAGGTGCTGGTGGAATACACCTGTATTGACACCAGGTGAAAGTGGAATACACCTGTATTGACACCAGGTGCTAGTGGAATACACCCGTATTTACACCAGGTGCTGGTGGAATACACCCGTATTTACACCAGGTGCTGGTGGAATACACCTGTATTGACACCAGGTGAAAGTGGAATACACCTGTATTGACACCAGGTGAAAGTGGAATACACCTGTATTGACACCAGGTGAAAGTGGAATACACCTGTATTGACACCAGGTGCTGGTGGAATACACCCGTATTGACACCAGGTGCTAGTGGAATACACCCGTATTGACACCAGGTGAAAGTGGAATACACCCGTATTGACACCAGGTGAAAGTGGAATACACCCGTATTGACACCAGGTGCTAGTGGAATACACCTGTATTGACACCAGGTGCTAGTGGAATACACCTGTATTGACACCAGGTGCTGGTGGAATACACCTGTATTGACACCAGGTGCTAGTGGAATACACCTGTATTGACACCAGGTGCTAGTGGAATACACCCGTATTTACACCAGGTGCTGGTGGAATACACCTGTATTGACACCAGGTGTTGGTGGAATACACCCGTATTGACACCAGGTGCTGGTGGAATACACCCGTATTGACACCAGGTGCTAGTGGAATACACCTGAATTGACACCAGGTGCTAGTGGAATACACCTGTATTGACACCAGGTGCTAGTGGAATACACCTGTATTGACACCAGGTGCTGGTGGAATACACCTGTATTGACACCAGGTGTTGGTGGAATACACCCGTATTGACACCAGGTGCTGGTGGAATACACCCGTATTGACACCAGGTGCTAGTGGAATACACCTGTATTGACACCAGGTGCTGGTGGAATACACCTGTATTGACACCAGGTGCTAGTGGAATACACCTGTATTGACACCAGGTGCTAGTGGAATACATCTGTACGTACACCAGGTGCTAGTGGAATACACCCGTATTGACACCAGGTGCTAGTGGAATACATCTGTATGTACACCAGGTGCTAGTGGAATACACCCGTATTGACACCAGGTGCTAGTGGAATACACCTATATTGACACCAGGTGCTGGTGGAATACACCTGTATTGACACCAGGTGCTAGTGGAATACACCTGTATTTACACCAGGTGTTGGTGGAATACACCTGTATTGACACCAGGTGCTAGTGGAATACACCCGTATTGACACCAGGTGCTAGTGGAATACATCTGTACGTACACCAGGTGCTAGTGGAATACACCTGTATTGACACCAGGTGCTAGTGGAATACACCTGTATTGACACCAGGTGCTAGTGGAATACACCTGTATTGACACCAGGTGCTAGTGGAATACATCTGTACGTACACCAGGTGCTAGTGGAATACACCTGTATTGACACCAGGTGCTAGTGGAATACACCTGTATTGACACCAGGTGCTAGTGGAATACACCTGTATTGACACCAGGTGCTAGTGGAATACATCTGTACGTACACCAGGTGCTAGTGGAATACACCTGTATTGACACCAGGTGCTGGTGGAATACACCCGTATTGACACCAGGTGCTAGTGGAATACACCTGTATTGACACCAGGTGCTAGTGGAATACACCTGTATTGACACCAGGTGCTAGTGGAATACACCTGTATTTACAGAAGGTGCTAGTGGAATACACCTGTATTGACACCAGGTGCTAGGGGAATACACCTGTATTGACACCAGGTGCTAGTGGAATACACCTGTATTTACACCAGGTGCTGGTGGAATACACCTGTATTGACACCAGGTGCTGGTGGAATACACCCGTATTGACACCAGGTGCTAGTGGAATACACCTGTATTGACACCAGGTGCTGGTGGAATACACCTGTATTTACAGAAGGTGCTAGTGGAATACACCTGTATTGACACCAGGTGCTAGTGGAATACACCCGTATTGACACCAGGTGTTGGTGGAATACACCTGTATTTACAGAAGGTGCTGGTGGAATACACCTGTATTGACACCAGGTGTTGGTGGAATACACCTGTATTTACAGAAGGTGCTAGTGGAATACACCTGTATTGACACCAGGTGTTAGTGGAATACACCTGTATTGACACCAGGTGCTGGTGGAATACACCCGTATTGACACCAGGTGCTAGTGGAATACACCCATATTGACACCAGGTGCTAGTGGAATACACCTGTATTGACACCAGGTGCTGGTGGAATACACCTGTATTTACACCAGGTGCTGGTGGAATACACCCGTATTGACACCAGGTGCTAGTGGAATACACCTGTATTGACACCAGGTGCTAGTGGAATACACCCGTATTTGAACCAGGTGCTGGTGGAATACACCCGTATTGACACCAGGTGCTAGTGGAATACACCTGTATTGACACCAGGTGCTAGTGGAATACACCCGTATTGACACCAGGTGCTAGTGGAATACACCTGTATTTACACCAGGTGCTAGTGGAATACACCTGTATTGACACCAGGTGCTAGTGGAATACACCCGTATTGACACCAGGTGCTAGTGGAATACACCCGTATTGACACCAGGTGCTAGTGGAATACACCTGTATTGACACCAGGTGCTAGTGGAATACACCCGTATTGACACCAGGTGCTAGTGGAATACACCTGTATTTACACCAGGTGCTAGTGGAATACACCTGTATTGACACCAGGTGCTAGTGGAATACACCTGTATTTACACCAGGTGCTAGTGGAATACACCTGTATTGACACCAGGTGCTAGTGGAATACACCCGTATTGACACCAGGTGCTAGTGGAATACACCCGTATTGACACCAGGTGCTAGTGGAATACATCTGTACGTACACCAGGTGCTAGTGGAATACACCTGTATTTACACCAGGTGCTGGTGGAATACACCCGTATTGACACCAGTTGCTGGTGGAATACACCTGTATTGACACCAGGTGCTAGTGGAATACACCCGTATTGACACCAGGTGCTGGTGGAATACACCTGTCTTGACACCAGGTGCTGGTGGAATACACCTGTATTGACACAAGTTGCTGGTGGAATACACCCGTATTTACACCAGGTGCTAGTGGAATACACCTGTATTGACACCAGGTGCTAGTGGAATACACCTGTATTGACACCAGGTGCTAGTGGAATACACCTGTATTGACACCAGGTGCTAGGGGAATACACCTGTATTTACACCAGGTGCTAGTGGAATACACCCATATTGACACCAGGTGCTGGTGGAATACACCCGTATTGACACCAGGTGATAGTGGAATACACCTGTATTGACACCAGGTGCTAGTGGAATACACCTGTATTGACACCAGGTGCTAGGGGAATACATCTGTACGTACACCAGGTGCTGGTGGAATACACCTGTATTGACACCAGGTGCTGGTGGAATACACCCGTATTAACACCAGGTGCTAGTGGAATACACCTGTATTGACACCAGGTGCTGGTGGAATACACCTGTATTGACACCAGGTGCTAGTGGAATACACCTGTATTTACACCAGGTGCTAGTGGAATACACCTGTATTTACACCAGGTGCTAGTGGAATACACCTGTATTGACACCAGGTGCTAGTGGAATACACCTGTATTGACACCAGGTGCTAGTGGAATACACCTGTATTGACACCAGGTGCTGGTGGAATACACCCGTATTGACACCAGTTGCTGGTGGAATACACCTGTATTGACACCAGGTGCTGGTGGAATACACCTGTATTGACACCAGGTGCTAGTGGAATACACCCGTATTGACACCAGGTGCTGGTGGAATACACCTGTATTGACACCAGGTGCTGGTGGAATACACCTGTATTGACACCAGGTGCTAGTGGAATACACCTGTATTGACACCAGGTGTTGGTGGAATACACCTGTATTGACACTAGGTGCTAGTGGAATACACCTGTATTTACACCAGGTGTTGGTGGAATACACCTGTATTGACACCAGGTGCTAGTGGAATACACCTGTATTGACACTAGGTGCTAGTGGAATACACCTGTATTTACACCAGGTGTTGGTGGAATACACCTGTATTGACACCAGGTGCTAGTGGAATACACCTGTATTGACACCAGGTGCTAGTGGAATACACCCATATTGACACCAGGTGCTAGTGGAATACACCTGTATTGACACCAGGTGCTAGTGGAATACACCTGTATTGACACCAGGTGCTGGTGGAATACACCCGTATTTACACCAGGTGCTAGTGGAATACACCTGTATTGACACCAGGTGCTAGTGGAATACACCTGTATTGACACCAGGTGCTGGTGGAATACACCCGTATTTACACAAGGTGCTAGTGGAATACACCTGTATTGACACCAGGTGCTAGTGGAATACACCCGTATTGACACCAGGTGCTAGTGGAATACACCTGTATTTACACCAGGTGCTAGTGGAATACACCTGTATTTACACCAGGTGTTGGTGGAATACACCTGTATTGACACCAGGTGCTAGTGGAATACACCTGTATTGACACCAGGTGCTGGTGGAATACACCTGTATTGACACCAGGTGCTGGTGGAATACACCCGTATTTACACCAGGTGCTAGTGGAATACACCTGTATTGACACCAGGTGCTAGTGGAATACACCCGTATTGACACCAGGTGCTAGTGGAATACACCTGTATTTACACCAGGTGCTAGTGGAATACACCTGTATTTACACCAGGTGTTGGTGGAATACACCTGTATTGACACCAGGTGCTAGTGGAATACACCTGTATTGACACCAGGTGCTGGTGGAATACACCTGTATTGACACCAGGTGCTGGTGGAATACACCCGTATTTACACCAGGTGCTAGTGGAATACACCTGTATTGACACCAGGTGCTAGTGGAATACACCTGTATTGACACCAGGTGCTGGTGGAATACACCTGTATTGACACCAGGTGCTAGTGGAATACACCTATATTGACACCAGGTGCTGGTGGAATACACCCGTATTGACACCAGGTGCTAGTGGAATACACCCGTATTGACACCAGGTGCTAGTGGAATACACCTGTATTGACACCAGGTGCTAGTGGAATACACCTGTATTGACACCAGGTGCTAGTGGAATACACCTGTATTTACACCAGGTGCTAGTGGAATACACCTGTATTGACACCAGGTGCTAGTGGAATACACCTGTATTGACACCAGGTGCTGGTGGAATACACCTGTATTTACACCAGGTGCTAGTGGAATACACCTGTATTTACACCAGGTGCTGGTGGAATACACCCGTATTGACACCAGGTGCTAGTGGAATACACCTGTATTGACACCAGGTGCTAGTGGAATACACCTGTATTTACACCAGGTGCTAGTGGAATACACCTGTATTTACACCAGGTGTTGGTGGAATACACCTGTATTGACACCAGGTGCTGGTGGAATACACCCGTATTTACACCAGGTGCTGGTGGAATACACCTGTATTTACACCAGGTGCTGGTGGAATACACCTGTATTTACACCAGGTGCTAGTGGAATACACCTGTATTTACACCAGGTGCTAGTGGAATACACCCGTATTGACACCAGGTGTTGGTGGAATACACCCGTATTGACACCAGGTGCTAGTGGAATACACCCGTATTTACACCAGGTGCTAGTGGAATACACGTTCGTATCAGCCATGACATAAAAATCCAATGACCCTACAGTAGATTGCCCTGTACTCAGTACACTGGTTCTCGCTGCAGATTTACATTTTTGGTTCAGAGTGCAGTTACCACACTAGGGACCAGGTCACTCTTTGATTGTTCTGTAGGTGTTCCTCACCTAACCTCATCTCATCATTAATGGATTGTAACAGCAAACAGTAAAGTGTCTATGAATGTCTACTACCCTGTATGTATACATAGAATATCAATCCTGATTGTGCTGCCATGACAACATTTGCCAAACTTCATTGGTCTAGCGGAAGAAGTGCGATGCGCACATGCTAAGATAAATTACCTTTATTTTACAAGTGTATTTTTACACCCTCCAAAAAAATTTGCTTTTAGACACTTCCCAGTGTTGCAAATTGTGTATCATGCTAGACTTGATGCACTCCTAAACTGTGCATCATGCCGACAAAGGAATAAATGAACTTTAACTGGGGAGTTTTTGTGCAATTGTCAAAGTTCGACCAAGCAAAAAACCAGTTCCTGGTGAATATCAAGTATTTAAGGATTTGGGAAGGGAAGCCTCTGATTAGTGCAGCTACATCTCAGCCTTTATAGGGGTGCATCCACTGCGACGGATGGACCATCCGTCTCCCTTCATCCGTCATTTTCTCCATAGAAATCAATGATAAATGATACGGATGAAACCCACGGATAGTCCATCCGTCGGCAGTGGACGCACCCCTTATGTGGTGCTGATGTGATCAGTTACTAAAGGAAAAATCTCTTATGGAAGGGAAAGTTGTTAATATCAAATTGACAAGGATCTACACTGAAAACGTGGGAGGGTCTGAAAGTCGTCAGTGCAGATAAGTCCTTTTTTTACTGACAATGTCTACAATCTACCTCATATTGTCAAACTGACGACACTGGGACATCATCCTGACCACCTAAGTTATCAATATGATGGCATACTGTTGTTATCAGATGGGCATGACCTGTCCCCAGAGATGCCCACAGTGAATGGTTGGCAGTATTTCGTTGGCTGATCCCACTTAGTCTGTATAAACTTCACTTTTGTGAAATTTTACAGGAAAGTGGGCATTAGCTTTAGATTGGCACAGTACAATAGTAGAAAGATATTTGTAGGAATAAGTATGTCATGAAAATTTCTGAACCTCTTCATGTGTGATCCTGGTGCAACATTTATGAATAAACATCATCAACAGCCAGGTAACAAGTGATATGTGCAACGAGATGAAAATCGTCATGGATAATAACGTCAATTGACAACAAATGACTGTAGGTAATTAGTGAATCAAGTAATTACCAATTACTATGTGTACGTGAGCGGATTACTTAATACATAACTCTTTACAGGTCATATTGTGAATAATGCATCATACCCGCTGGTTGTTACAGGTCATGTTGTGAATAATGCATCATACCCGCTGGTTGTTACAGGTCATGTTGTGAATAATGCATCATACCCGCTGGTTGTCAGGATGTGTGACGACAGCCTTATTTAGGTAATCAGCCAGTGCTGCAGTCATGCATCATGCCGATCCTATGGGTTGATGCACTCCTGAAAGGCTGGCATGATGCACCAATGCAGTGCTGGCATGATGCACCAATTCAGCGTTAGCATGATGCACCAAAGCAGTGGTGGCATGATGCACCAATTCAGCGTTGGCATGATGCACTAAAGCAGTGGTGGCATGATGCACCAATGCAGTGCTGGCTTGATGCACCAAAGCAGTGCTGGCATGATGCACGAATGCAGTGCTGGCATGATGCACCAATGCAGTGCTGGCATGATGCACCAATGCAGTGCTGGCATGATGCACCAATGCAGTACTGGCATGATGCACCAAAGCAGTGCTGGCATGATGCACCAATGCAGTGCTGGCATGATGCACCAATGCAGTGCTGGCATCATGCACCAATTCAGCGTTAGCATGATGCACCAAAGCAGTGCTGGCATGATGCACCATTGCAGTGCTGGCATGATGCACCAAAGCAGTGGTGGCATGATGCACCAATTCAGCATAAGCATGATACACCAAAGCAGTGCTGGCATGATGCACCAATGCAGTGCTGGCATGATGCACCAACGCAGTGCTGGCATGATGCACCAATGCAGTGCTGGCATGATGCACCAATGCAGTGCTGGCATGATGCACCAAAGCAGTGCTGGCATGATGCACCAAAGCACTGCTGGCATGAAGTACTCCTGAAAGGCTGGCATGATGCACCAAAGCAGTGCTGGCATGATGCACCAATGCAGTGCTGGCATGATGCACCAAAGCAGTGCTGGCATGATGCACCAAAGCAGTGCTGGCACGACATTGATGCATCATGCAGACCAATGTATCCAGTGCTTAAGTAGTGCTGCAAGGTGATTTATAAAAATTGACAACCATTATACCTAGTTTGGTAGTCGGTTTTTATGAATCGCCCTCCTGGGTACCTTTAATTGACTAAGCATGACTATGGCCTTCCTGCTGACACCTGCCCTTTATACACCGACCATGTTATGATGAGTCATTAGCCACGTTACTCAATGGTCAATACACTATAGACATAGAGTATAAACTGTAATCATACACATGAGCGGCTTGTTTTGTTCTCGTTAACGGTTTACTCTGTGCAATGGTTTGGGTCACAAAGGGTACATAGTCCCAGGGACTACTTTTTGTGGCTGTGGAATGTCAGGCTGTAATGTGGCGAGGGGGGTAGTTTCATTACTTGCCCTGGTATCATGTGCATGTATTTGATATTTACAAAGTACACTTTACTGGAGCTCTCATGCAGACACTCTAAGAAATAAGTATCAATTGAATCTAAAAGGATTCTCATATTTTGAGAAGTGAACCACTAAGTTTGTAATGGATTGAAGCAGTGTAGTTTCCACAATAAGTCCCCAGATGGCAGTACAGTTAAGCACAGTGGTACAGGTAAATAGAAGAAACTACTGACATCTTTGTCTCAATGGTGTCAGAGAACCATAGTTAATTTAATGACATTTTCTTTACAGTTTATGGACAGACAGGCAGAAACCAATGCCAAATAACCAACCAATGGTCTATCTATACTACCTGCCTGAAAACATTTATCTGAGGTACCTGCTGTTGTCCACTTAGCTTGGGACTATGTTATTGTAAAAACCTGGTGTAAAAGCCACATCTGCATATAAGCCACACCCTGACTTTGGCAATGTGCTCCACCAGGGGCATAAAATGGCTGCCGTTCCTTACTATATACTTGACCTTGAGGTGAAAGCAGTCACACCAGAGGCCTGAAATGGTTGATAAACCGTGGCTTATCCACAGGGCCTACAGTAGTGTATGATGCCATGTGACACTGGTGACAAGTGCACCAGGTCCTCTGCATTCTTACATCATGCCAACAAGAAGAGGCGGAAACCGGGTTGGCATGATGCACCAATGAAGCAGGTTGGCATGATGCACCAATGAAGCAGTGGCATGATGCACCAATGAAGCAGTGACATGATGCACCAATAAAGCAGTGACATGATGCACCAATAAAGCAGTGACATGATGCACCAATGAAGCAGTGACATGACCCTCTTTTTGGGTGAAATAAACGATAGTGGGAATAGGGTTCAGTAAATTGGTGCCTAATAAACTTACTTAACTATTTACACACAGAAAATAGCTTACCCGGTCTTATTAAACAGGGTGCTGATGAGATGACCAATAGCTTCCACTTTAGAAGTAAATAAGTAACTAAATTGCTCCAGTTTTGGCTTACATATAAGGTATAGCCTCAGGGATATACTCCAAAGTGTACTTGAATGTACAAGTAAATACTTAAATATTGATGACCTTAGACAGTCTACTGTAATCATAGAGTACAGCTTTTTCTGTCATGAACAGTAGCACCATGCCATAGATGAACACACAAATACAAACCACTGTCATGAACAGTAGCACCATGACATAGATGAACACACAAATAATGTACAGTTACTGGGGTCTTCAAACTGAACTGCCCAAACCTGACAAATCTAACTTGTCAGCCCTGGCACAGACTCGTCATATTGATGACTTTAGATGGTACAGGCATATGGCCATTCCTGATGACCCTAGAGTGACAGGTCATGAAGTTGTCAACCTAGGCCCCTAAGTTGTTAACATGAGGGGTCCGTGCCAGGTATGACTAGTTACATCAAACAGGTTTTGCCTCCTTATCTTTATGCTGCTCAGTTTGAAGATCCCATGTTGTCCAGTGAAATATAAGAAGCACCATCAGAATGAATGAGGACCTTTTTCTAGCAGATCCAAGCATTCCTGGAATACCTTTCTACATATAGTGTACCATTGTGTGATGTACATGTGAGCAGAACACAGGAATAATTCACATCCAGGAGGTTAGATATTTCACACCGACCACACTATGTGATAGTTCTGATATCCTACTATCCTACAAGTCTTCTCGCCATAAGGTATAAATAAACTTTTTAAAGGGACCTCAAATGCTAATAGATGGGTGACGTCATTCCGTTTTTAATTGTAGCCATATATTGTGACATTCATATCATTGCAAAATTGGAGAGTCAAACAAATAACTTTCTAACATGAATTATTTTCTTATCTGAAAACCATTCTTCCAGCCAAAACCATTCAAGGCTAAGATATGCCTCAGCAACATCTCCAACTTTCCTCATTATAGAAATATAAATAATGAGAAGAAATAGAATCCTTGGGTGTACATAGCTTCTCATAGCCCCCGGTTATGTTCACTTTATGAAATACCTAAAGGTATCAAATGTATTCATTTGATAACCAAGTCATATAGAAGCACATCTATACCCTCTTTTCCTTTCATATCAACCACACATATATATGGTACTATGCCCTATTTTGATTGGGACATAAAACCAAGGACGATTCTTGAGAATAACTCATGTGAAGATGAGAGAGTCGGAAGCAAATGTCTTTGATCTAGGTTGTGAATCTGCTTCATGCAAGGCAGTTGAGAAGGCAGAAAATATTAAGATATATAGTGCTGGAAGAAGAAATACAGATCCGAGGCAATTCTAACTAGGCCCACTATTAGTCTGTTCATTGATATGAAATAGATGAAAAGATCCTGAAAAAGAAGCTGATGGCAATTCTCACATTTAAAAATCAGCCTGGAAAGAAACACTTCTCTTTCCCCCCTTTGACTGGTGAAAGTTCTCAAGAATGTATCAAATTGGCGCCAAATGGCAAAGTGCCACTAATACAGCAGTGCATCGTGTCATTGGTCGATATGGTGCATCATTTGCACTTCATTGGCGCATCATGCCGACCCTCCATGATTATTTCACCCATGTAGGATTGTCATAATGAATGAATGCAGCCCTGGTGAGTTACTCACCAGGGCTGCATTCATGCATCATGCTGATCCTACAGGGTTGGCATTATCATGATGCACCAATGAATTGCTGGAATAAGGTCTCACCAGCACTTCATTGGTACATCATGACGACCAATGGGCATGATGCACTCCTGTTAAGGTGTTAAGTTGTTCACCTACCTCTCTTGCCGTAGAAGTTGGCGTGTGTGGCAGACACCATGAGGACCAGACAGAGGCAGACGACGACCGCGGAACGCATCTTGTACAATCTCCTTCTACACAAACAGACGACAATAAGACAATTCCCGCGCTTTTCTACTCTGGACGATGGACGCTGTAGTAGTGGTTTTACTGCTCCTTTCTCTGTGAGTGACTTGGGGCAGTTTTTGGCGGCTCCTGGACGCTGGGTAGGGGTGGGTGAGTTAGTACGTGTGGTGGCCGGTAGGGGCTGAGTGCGGCGTCTGTAGGGGCAGGTGAAATGTCGTCTGCTGGCTGGGTGGTGGTAGTTGGAGTAGATGGGGAGGAGCAGCTCTAGGGGATGCAGCGCCGCGCAGGAACCTCTTATAATGAGTTGTAGACGCACGCAGACGTAGGCGGCAGGTGAAGCTGGAACTGGGCCCTGATTGGCTGATAGTTGTAGGGGTGCCACGGGGCTTACCATTGCAGCACACGGAGGGCTGGATGGAGGTGTGCGGGGGCAGGAGAGGGGAGAGGGAGATCAGGAAATACACACATAGGGGGGAGGGGAAGGGGTACCTGCAGGGAAGGAGAGGGTAGGGGGTAAAGGCAGGAGAGGAGTTAGAGAGAGAAAGACACACAAATACAGAGACAGAGAGAGAGAGAGACAGAGAGAGAGAGAGAGAGAGAGAGAGAGACAGACAGACAGACAGACAGACAGAGACAGACAGAGACAGACAGACAGAAGGAAAGACAGACAGAGAAAGACAGACAGACAGAGACAGAGGGAGAAACAGAAAATACACACACAGGGGAGGGGAGAGATACCTACAGGGGCGGAGGGGAGTAAAGGGAGGAAAGGAGTTAGAGAGAGAAAGAGAGACAGAGACACATATTGACAGAGAGAGACATAGAGAGAGACAGAGACAGAGACAGACAGACAGACAGACAGACAGATAGAGGGAGAGATGAACAACAGGAAATAAACATAGAGGAGGAAGAGTATGAAAGAGAGAGAGGGTGAGAGAAAGAGAGAGAAAGAAACAGATAACTCCCCCCCTGACCCATCTGTTACGGGACCAGACTATTTCTCAGCAATGTCTCACTCACTCCCTCACCCATCCGCTATGGGACCGGACTATTTCTCAGCAATGTCTCACTCCCTCCCTCAGCCATCCGTTACGGGACCAGACTATTTCTCGGCAATGTCTCATTCACTCCCTCACCCATCTGCTATGGGACCGGACTGGTTCTCAAGAATGTCTCACTCACTTCCTCACCCATCCACTACAGACCATCAGTGACCATGTCAGTGATTTCCGGCTCTGGTCTATTTCTCAGCAATGTCTCATTCACTCCCTCACCCATCTGCTATGGGACCGGACTGGTTCTCAAGAATGTCTCACTCACTGGTCTCGTGCTTTTGCTGGTTTTGGGCAGGTGTTGTTATGTTTGTATAGGGCACCATTCTGAATATCGCAGGATATTCAGATGTCATGGGCGCTCACATTTAAACAAGAAACCTCACTACAGGACCACACAGACATGAGAGCAGGACACATGGAGCCTTGGCAGGTTCTTACCATTGTGGTTTGTACATAAAGTCATGTGGCATGCGGGTTACATAGTTATGCACGGCAGGCGAAGGGAATTGGAACTCAACAAGTCATACATATCAACCTAGGGGGATACATTATCGACCAATGACATAATTCCTTTCATTTAGTGCAGACTTTTAAAAGTGTATTACATAACAGCAGGTACCCATCATGCAGGCTGTTATCAGTGCTTTATCTCTCTTGTACCAGATCAAGCAATGGCGCCCCCTACAATCTCAGCCCGAATTGTAAATAGGCAGTAGATACTGCCGTAGCACCTACACTAGCACCCCAATCAAGTCAATGGGTTTGTACTAACATCAAGTCCCACTGTAGTGCACAATAATAAGCTTTCCGCTGTAAAACCGGGTTGCTGGGCTGAGAGTGTACTAAGGATCCTGGAACCAAGGTTTAGGGATGACACATTTATTGTCAGGTGGAAGGGGGATAGACAATGGATGATATAGGTACCACATTGTCACTCTATATATTACCATTTTCCCTTTATACTCAAGTATTCACGGTAGCTTTCCCTCTCGGCTTACATTGCCCATGTATTACCATCTTCATATTCTAGGCTATGGCGTCCATTTATAAATACTCATTTATTTACACACTTGAGGAACAATGTATAGTTTTAATTTGTTTACATCGAGATGAAAAGGACATCATAAATGATGGAAATATTTCCCTTGTTTTCCTCAAAGTTCCCAGAGAGAGAGAGAGAGAGAGAGAGAGAGAGAGAGAGAGAGAGAGAGAGAGAGAGAGAGAGAGAGAGGAAGGCATCATGTGTATCAAAGAGGCAGTGATGTAGCTGAGTAAAGAGGAGAAATGACGAATTTAGTTATTTGGATATTGTCTGATGTGTTCTGTGTATAGAAGTAGGTACATGAGTGGGTGGGACAACCCTCTTGGATGGACAGGTTGGTGAGTACGCAGGCGCACTGCCTCCTTCCTGTCCTGGTGCGGAGGCGTGGGCACACACACAGATGACGTCACTGACCTGTACGGATAGCTCCTTTTAGTCCATGAGCCAAGGACCAAAAATCTGCACCCTCAGAGGGATTCGTTTGCTCATATTGCTCTCCCTCTTGTTGCCATGGCCACCCAGATGTATGGAAAAGGGAGGGGCAGGGGTAGCCCCCAATCAGGATTGGGGGGTTTGTTTGCAGCATCCCTATACCAGACAAATGTTGATCGGATGTCAAAAGTAACAGCTATAGGCATAACAGCTGAGTGTCTACCTGAAAACACAATACCCCCCTCAAATTGGACAACATTTTCCACCCAATGAAACCTAACTGCCCAATGGGATTCTCCTCATGGCATTAAGGGGCCAAAAACTAACCCCAACCATTACCCTCACCCTCACCTTGTCTGGACAATGCCTATTGGATGGAAAACACAATACCTCCCCCCTCTCCTCAATGGGGCATTGAGAGAAAATAGCTATTTCCATCCAATAGGTTAGTTTTTGGCCGCTCAATGCCAGCAGGAGAATCCCATCTGGCAGTTACTAACTGCCAGATGGGATTCTCCTGAATCCTGCCAAATGGATCCCACCAAATGGACCTAACTTAGGTTCCATTTGGTGGACAACTGTTTATCACTCAATGCCTATTGAGCATCAACACCCTTAATGGTTCAAGGATCTTTTGGGAAGAAATTGTGTTGCCATTTTGGAAGTGTCCTTCAGTCTTGGGTGTGTATAGGCTCGACCCATCAAGCCCGGCATACTATGAACCGGTATGAATAGCTGCTGGCTGAGGCTAGGGTGTGTGAACTCTGTACAGCTACATGTGCTGCCCCCTGCTGTACCCTGACTGTACTACCGCAACTCAGGAGCGTTAAAACCATATACCAACCATTTTATCGACAGCGCGGTGCCGTCCTGTCCCACTGCGTGCCCCGACTGCGGGGGCAGAAAAAAGTGGAATATTGACGTACTGCATCACCAGCGAGACAGCTGAAGTCAGCTCGTCCAAAATACAATTATATTAATAGGCCCAAATTCTGAGTTTATAATAAAGTTCATAGTTCTACGGCATAGGGACAGTATCCTTAAGCCTTTAGTTGTTTCTAGTTGAAGTTCTATTAGAGCTTGGAGTTTGTTATCTTGGTTCCTAATTCAGGCCAAATGTTTTTAAGTCCATTATCATGGCTGTCGGCGAAATGATTAGTACAACGCCCTAGCGTACCAATGGCCGTACCAATTGTTTCACCGAAAATGGGTCATTCCACTTTTTATTGCAACCGCTGTTGGGCCATGCAGTGGGACGGAACGACACCATGCTGTCGACCAAGTGGTTGGTATATGGTTCGCTCCACTCAGGAGTGTCGAGGGAGGGTGGGGGTAGGGGTTAGATATGGGACATATACCCAATATTTTCCCGACTCTTACATCACTACAGGGGGGGGGGAACCATTCACAATAAAAATAAATTATACCATATTATTTTTTTAGAATTTTCCACAAACTCAGCGGGTGGCTTATATGAAGATGCAGCTTCTATGAGTGAATTTACAGTACAGACTGACTCTCAGTGTTTCCATAGTTACCTCTCATGTACTTAGGTGACATTTCTACAGGCTCCTGTTGGATTTACAGTACAGACTCACTCACAGTGTTTCCATAGTTACCTCTCATGTACTTAGGTGACATTTCTACAGGCTCCTGTTGGATTTACGGTACAGACTCACTCACAGTGTTTCCATAGTTACCTCTCATGTAGTTAGGTGACATTTCTACAGGCTCCTGTTGGATTTACAGTACAGACTGACTCTCAGTGTTTCCATAGTTACCTCTCATGTACTTAGGTGACATTTCTACAGGCTCCTGTTGGATTTACGGTACAGACTCACTCACAGTGTTTCCATAGTTACCTCTCATGTTGTTAGGTGACATTTCTACAGGCTCCTGTTGGATTTACGGTACAGACTCACTCACAGTGTTTCCATAGTTACCTCTCATGTTGTTAGGTGACATTTCTACAGGCTCCTGTTGGATTTACAGTACAGACTCACTCACAGTGTTTCCATAGTTACCTCTGATGTAGTTAGGTGACATTTCTACAGGCTCCTGTTGGATTTACAGTACAGACTCACTCACAGTGTTTCCATAGTTACCTCTCATGTTGTTAGGTGACATTTCTACAGGCTCCTGTTGGATTTACAGTACAGACTCACTCACAGTGTTTCCATAGTTACCTCTCATGTTGTTAGGTGACATTTCTACAGGCTCCTGTTGGATTTACAGTACAGACTGACTCTCAGTGTTTCCATAGTTACCTCTCATGTACTTAGGTGACATTTCTACAGGCTCCTGTTGGATTTACAGTACAGACTCACTCACAGTGTTTCCATAGTTACCTCTCATGTACTTAGGTGACATTTCTACAGGCTACTGTTGGATTTACAGTACAGACTCACTCACAGTGTTTCCATAGTTACCTCTCATGTTGTTAGGTGACATTTCTACAGGCTCCTGTTGGATTTACGGTACAGACTCACTCACAGTGTTTCCATAGTTACCTCTCATGTTGTTAGGTGACATTTCTACAGGCTCCTGTTGGATTTACGGTACAGACTCACTCACAGTGTTTCCATAGTTACCTCTCATGTTGTTAGGTGACATTTCTACAGGCTCCTGTTGGATTTGTGTTTATTACGATACTTCCCATTCTGAAAGGAGAACATTTTGGCGTAGGTACCACAAAGTACAATCAGTGAGTACAGACAGTAAATAAGCAAATGTCAATAATTATGAAATATTTTGTATCGTATTCCCCGAGGTGGGGCTGGCGTATTCCGCGAAGCCATTATTTGCAATTATGTCATGGCTAACACATGTTTTAAAGTTTTTAAATAATGGAAACATGACAATATTTACTCAGCATGTCACATGATCACTAGCCATGGAATACGGACACATTGGTTCTAGTGCTAATCTATAGTTATGTTTGTATCAGACATGACATAATATGTAAGTATGCATGTGTGGCGGTAGGCCTACAATAGATATTAAATAGCTAGTGTTGATATGTCCCCTGATAGGACTTATTTGGTGCATACCAATATATGATGGTATTGATGACGTCACAATAGTAAGCTTAGTCCCTTAAACTGTTCTCAGGGATCTTTGTGGATGAAGTTCGCATGGTGCAAGAAATATGAAATCATCAGTTCAGGCTTACCAAGAATCCATTTTAGATGCATTTTCAATTTGAAAATGTGTGGGATTTGATAGATTCAAACCAGACTAAGACTCAGTGTTTAATGGGTCAAGGCACTAAAGGTCCATTTTGACTGCCCCAAAATAATGTAACATATTCCAAAATATGACTTCAGATGGCATCTTCTTAAGCAGTTCTAGGTGTTAAACTTCTATAGCCAGGTACCTTATGTACACAATCTGGGAAACAATCCTATGGATGGGAGGGGAGAGAAAAAGGAAATGGTGAAGATATGCAGTCTACATCAAATGTGGCTTGAAGCCTTTAAAGGCGTCTGGCGCGTTGCGCCCATTGGTTGTCATGGTGCATGAATGTAGCACTGGTAAGTAACTCACTGGTGCTACATTCATGCATCATGACGACCCTACCGGGTTAGATACACCCGGAGAGTTAGCATGATGCTCCAATGAAGTTCTGGCGGGACTGTTCATCAGCAGAACAGGCTGGTGCATCATGTTGAACAATGGGTATGAAAAGGGTTAAACTTCAGACCAATGTATCAATTCACAGTAATCATTCATGACAGAGATGTGAATCCGGTCACGTGGCACCTAGTACTAAATGTGGCGCCACCTGTACCTGGACATCAAAGAACAATGTGTGAGAATTACAGCTTATTAAACAATTAGTACTGTGAAACCATAATGTGTGAAATAGGGGGTGATAATAAGCGCAACACAGGTTGATGTATAACATAAGGTGACAAAGGTGGTGCGTCAACTACCTTCATGTTTACACCGCTAACACCATCCCCAATACTACTGATCTCTGATATTGCTTTTACTTGTTGCACTCGTGATTCTGAGAATAATCTCTGGTAGTCCGGCAGCCAAGGGGGGTAACCTCACTTTTGCTCAAGTTTTTTCTCTGCTGATTTTGATAGAGGGGTGTCCTAGTAACTTATTCCAGGTGGGTAGCCTGAGGGTACCTTTTGGGAATTTGAGATATTCATGGTTGCTTAGCAACCAGCCTATTTCTACAAAATTCCTTAGACTTAAACTACCTCTCCTGCATCCTCCTACCCCTTTCTACCTTCTCCCTACCACTTTACCAAAATTACTCAGTTTTTATTTTCGGCACAACCAATGAAACAATTAGAAACAATTAAAGGGCTATGGATACTGTCCCTATGCCGTCCATTAGTGACTGACGACTGTCAGTTTGCCGTGAATCGGCGGTTTTGTTGTGTACACAAAGGTAAAATCACCTGCCTCTAGCCTGCACACTGATCTAAACTCCCATAGCATTAAGGTCAGTGGTGCGAGCTAGAGGCACATGATTTGAGTTTGTAGGAGACTAAATGTACAACACCTCCTTCCCCCCTTGCCCATACATCCTCACTTCCCCTCTATACCTCTTCCCTACTCATTGTTGCCCGGGCCCCTCTTTATTTCTTCCTGCCTCCTTCCTACCTCTCTATGCCTCCTGCCTCCCCCACCCTTTAATGATCGGTCAGGAGCTTATCTGGACCAACTTCACAATCATGACCTTTATGACCTTAAAAATGTCAGTGACACTTCTGAAACCTTTAAACCATGGTCAAATTAATTATGGGGATCCGCCACTATTTAATAGGTCATGAGGCCTGCTGTAGGCCAGATGGTGTTACACAATGTTGTACTTCTTAGGGTTGGTCTCACAGAGGCTCGGTCATGCCACCAGTGGCAGAGGTAAGAACCATCTCTGATTTCATGAAATAAGCCTTTTTAGTGTAATGAAATTGGCTAATGTAAGAATTATTTCAGTGCATGTAAATGATGTTATTCAATACTCATAACCTATTTATTGACTGTTGTTGTCTCAGAAAAAGTTAGCTACTAACTCATCTTTAATTTCAAAATTCCAATACGCATACCTGAAATTACTCTAAGAATCCTCACATCCCTGTTCCCATTTCAAGGCAGGTGCCTATTTGAAACCCAATGCCTAAACATAACATCGTATTTACAAATTCACAAATGTGCTTGAAGGGAAACAGTACCCTACCTTCATGACATCATATTTTGATAGTCTTTGTCACAAATAAAAAGATTCTGGCATGATTATTGAAATATGTATCACTATAGAGTAGAACAGGAGGTTTATCTGATGCAGCTGATGATGTCATGATTGGGCTAAATGCATCAGGTTTTGCATTGATTACACACGGAGGGTATGACAAAATGTATCATAATTAGAATGATGAATCATGCACCATCATGATCTTTACCAAAACCTTCTGTAAGGTTATCTTGTAATATCTCTCAAAGTGCCAGTAAAATGCTACAAACACTATCTGATTTTAGGCTAACAGTGCTGTGCAAGCACTTATTGGGTGCATTTTAGCCAACTGTGACGTCATCAGATGCATTAGATACGTCTGGTGTTTTCCTCTATGATGATAAATATTTCAATAACTCTGCCAGAATATCTTTATTCAATATGAATTCTATCAAAATATGATATCATAAACTTTGGGCACTGTTATCCTTTACAAAGTCCACCATTAGCTGGCAGATAAGCATCAGCCTACAGCAGCGGCAGACAGATCATCAAGCTGTCACTGTAATTTGATAACAGATGTTGTCAAATAGAACCACAATTGGGAAAAGGCAAGTCTTCCAATATGTTGCAGGTCTTCCAATATGTAAGATACATTGACTGTGTTCTTATACGGTGAGGTCTCTCTAATCTCCAATAGGAGACCACCCTCCATATGTGCCTGGTTCTCAGGAGGTCATTTCTTAATGCACTATGATTGTGCACAGATCTATGACTTAAAATTTCAATGCTATTCCTATGACAATTTTTATATGACTTGAAGGGTTCAGTCGTAGTATTTTAAGAATTAGCCTCCAGGGGAGACCATTTTTAAAGAACTTTATTTTCAATGGATAATCAGCCAGTCTCAGATCCAACCAATATGTACTTATTGAGGGCCAATAAAAGAAATCTTTTCATGAAGAATTCCTTTTTTCTCATAATAAAAGGAGGGGGGACAGAATCTGAAGTGGGGACAGCAATCGGTAGGCAGAAGGTATAACAGGTAGTTGAAGATGCAGGAAGGGGTAGTGGGAATATGGGGCAGGAAGAAAGTAGGATAGGTAGGAGGTTTTTGGGGAAGGACACAAAATGCAGGTGGGGGAGGTAGGAAGGGTAGGGAGAAGAAGGATGGTAAATAAAAAGGAGAGAGGTATGTGGTAAGGGGTTAAAAGAAGGCAAGAAGTGGGAAGAAGAGGGGCAGCAAGAGCTGGGCAGAGAAAGTGGTAGGAAGTAGGCATAAGGCTCAGGTGAGGTGCTAATGGGTATGGGGAGGAGGTGTAAAGGATGCAAGAAGGTTAAGGTAGAAGGCATAGAGAGGTAGGGATGAGGCAGGATAGGTTAAGGTAGAGGCAAAAAGCAGTTGAAGGTGGGGGAGGGACTTGAAAGCATAGGGAGTGGAAAAGGTGTAGGGAGAAGGCATAGAGAGGTAGGGATGAGGCAGTTGTAGGTTAAGGTAGAGGCAAAAGCAGTTGAAGGTGGGGGAGGGACTTGAAAGCATAGGTAGTGGCAAGAAGGGGTACGGTGAGGGCATTTCTTATACTACTGCGACTGCATACATCTACCATGATTTGACAGCCTAAAAGGTAGTCTCAGTGATCGTAGGTTTGCGCTACAACTGCTCTGTACGACGATCACTTATGTGGCAATCACACAGAGTTTGGTAGGGCAGTCATAGTGCTGCAGCTACTATATGACCAGCACTTATGTGGCAATCACCCAGAGTTTGGAAGGGCAGTCATAGTGCTGCAGCTACTGTATGACCAGCACTTATGTGGCAATCACAGAGAGTTTGGTAGGGCAGTCATAGTGCTGCAGCTACTGTATGACCTGCACTTGTGTAGCAATCACAGAGAGTTTGGTAGGGCAGTCATAGTGCTGCAGCTACTATATGACCAGCACTTATGTGGCAATCACCCAGAGTTTGGAAGGGCAGTCATAGTGCTGCAGCTACTGTATGACCAGCACTTATGTGGCAATCACACAGAGTTTGGTAGGGCAGTCATAGTGCTGCAGCTACTGTACAACCAGCACTTGTGTAGCAATCACAGAGAGTTTGGTAGGGCAGTCGTAGTGCTGCAGCTACTGTATGACCAGCACTTATGTGGCAATCACAGAGAGTTCTGTAGGGCAGTCATAGTGCTGCAGCTACTGTATGACCTGCACTTGTGTAGCAATCACAGAGAGTTTGGAAGGGCAGTCATAGTGATGCAGCTACTGTATGACCAGCACTTATGTGGCAATCACACAGAGTTTGGTAGGGCAGTCATAGTGCTGCAGCTACTGTACAACCAGCACTTGTGTAGCAATCACAGAGAGTTTGGTAGGGCAGTCGTAGTGCTGCAGCTACTGTATGACCAGCACTTATGTGGCAATCACAGAGAGTTTGGTAGGGCAGTCATAGTGCTGCAGCTACTATATGACCAGCACTTGTGTAGCAATCACAGAGAGTTTGGTAGGGCAGTCATAGTGCTGCAGCTACTATATGACCAGCACTTATGTAGTAATCACACAGAGTTTGGTAGGGCAGTCATAGTGCTGCAGCTACTGTATGACCAGCACTTATGTGGCAATCACACAGAGTTTGGTAGGGCAGTCATAGTGCTGCAGCTACTATATGACCAGCACTTGTGTAGCAATCACAGAGAGTTTGGAAGGGCAGTCATAGTGATGCAGCTACTGTATGACCAGCACTTATGTGGCAATCACACAGAGTTTGGTAGGGCAGTCATAGTGCTGCAGCTACTGTACAACCAGCACTTGTGTAGCAATCACAGAGAGTTTGGTAGGGCAGTCGTAGTGCTGCAGCTACTGTATGACCAGCACTTATGTGGCAATCACAGAGAGTTTGGTAGGGCAGTCATAGTGCTGCAGCTACTATATGACCAGCACTTGTGTAGCAATCACAGAGAGTTTGGTAGGGCAGTCATAGTGCTGCAGCTACTATATGACCAGCACTTATGTAGTAATCACACAGAGTTTGGTAGGGCAGTCATAGTGCTGCAGCTACTGTATGACCAGCACTTATGTGGCAATCACAGAGAGTTGGTATGGCAGTCATAGTGCTGCAGGCACTACATGACGAATGCTATTGGGCTGGAATGGGACTAATTAAAGTTTTCATTCCGATTTGAAAGTAAGAAGTTGTAGTGTGTTAACAAATGTCCTCCTGATGGGTTGTAAACCCCTTATTTCAAGACGCTGACTTATTCATTTGATAACGATAATGAATGATGAGAATTCTATTCTGAACATAGGCCTTTTACTTTACCAATTATCTCTGAGACAAAGAAAGTTCAATAATTTCTAATTAAACCATCTCATATTACAACTATTTACAATTACATCATTAACATGTTTTCATGACTGATCTGTATTTTCAAGTAAATGATATAGAATTCCAACCGAAAATGTCAGAATTGTATTTGACCTTTCTAAAAATATTTTCACCTTCTTTCCTTTAAGGGCGCTTAATGCATTAATGGATCAATCCACTTGTTCTCATGAATGCAGCCTTGGTGAGTTACTCACCAAGACTGCATTCATGCATCATGCCAACCCTTCAGGCCTGATACACTCCCAAAGGGTCAACATGATGGAGCACCATATTGGTGCATCATGCCAACCAATGAACCAAGCCGGGAGGCAGTATGTGGCACCTGACGCCTTCAGGGAGTGGTAGCTATTCACCAACAGGGGGTTTGGTGAAATTCTGTGTGTGTGGTCAAATATTTCTGGTCCCCTTATATTATCTTTAGTAGTGTCCTATATAGCTTTTTTGCTTAAAAGGACAGATCTTCTTGTGCCACTACAAACAGGGGTGAATTTTTTTTTACAGGAATCCTGTCCCCCTCACCCCCACCCCCACTGCAGCACACAAAACCTGCCCGCATACCAGACATTGACTATACTAGTCACTCAGTGACGTCTTGTACTCTGCAAAAAGAAAAATGCTGTAGAAAAATATGACAGAATCCTTGTGGCCAGAGATCTGTCGTAATATTCACAAAAATTCCTTGTACCATGGTACTGCCACCTGGGGCTTTTTTTTGTAAAAACTAAAGTGGTTCCCTGCAATGCAATGAGGATGGTTCAGTGTTCAGTTTTACCAGGATCCCTGTTAGATTCAACTGTTATTTTTTACAGTGTACATCTACTGCTGACATACCCACCACATAGAGACTTAAACCTTACAACGCACTCAGTGCCACTATTCTCCAGGTCCCTACATGTCCAGATACTCTAACGTCTAATGTACAAATGACGACTTTAATCTAGACCCTGTACCATCAGCATAAGGTGCAGCAAATTCACATGTGTTCTTAACAAACATTTCAATTGTGTTAGAATATGTTTGAAACATATTTTTACTTTTTCTTTGTAGCCCAACTATTTAGAAATATTTTTAAAGTGTTTATGCTAAAAGAGAAGTCATTTTAGTATCATCTTGTGAAGTCACCTTCTGCCTTTAATTTGTTGAATCGAAAAGCCTGGAGTCGTGCAATGGGGGCAGATGAATACCACCTTACATGACTGTCTTACATCACATACAATATCAGACATTACTTAAATCCTTCCCGGTCTGCTCAACACTAACAAACTGAGACCCGCTTAAAATGACACAATTCATCAGCCGCATTCAACAGAACCATGACTTAGGCCCATGACAGAATAAAATGTACTTAATTGATAAAGCTGAGTCGGGCACTTGAAACAATTGCCGACTGACAACTAAATGTTATGGTTTGAGGCTATTCATCATGGGTCGGGGAATACGGAGGACATTAGGCATTCTGCCCAGGAGCGGCCCTTCATTGGAAGAAAGCCCACCCAATTATGGTCGGAATTAATTCTCATGAGATGGCGGTGATTTGGTTATCATCTTACTTTTAACCTTTTACATGTTTTTTCAATGAACAGCAGAAGCAGTGGTTGCTAAGCAAGACTGATTATGACAATTTAAATGTTTTTTCTCTGATCCTTTTGAATGTTTTATTTGGAGGATGGAGTGAGTGGGGAGAGACACTGACAGGTGGACAATTAGAGAACCAAGATGACCGCCCATCAGTCCCGGTCCTCAATATCGGTAACCAAGGAACAATCAGGCACTAGGTGCCAGCACAATAGCAGCCGTCATGGAGAGAGGCTCACGACATCCCCTCATTACCCACCAGGGGGCAGCACCAGTACCCAGCCACATAAAGATGACCGCCACCACAGACTGCTCAACCAATCACATCAACCCATACAAACAGACTGCGGAAATTAAATAACAATTTGTAACAATGACATGGATTGGTTGGTTCCTGCGTGTATTGGGCTGAGATGATGTTCTGATCATAAATAATGGAAAGCTTGTTTTGTTGATGTGTAGTTATTAATACTCTCAGGGCATATGGTGCTCCTATGGGAGTGGGGCACTGACTGATGACTGGGGACATTATGATTGTGAGTGGTCGGATAATCAAAAGGGTGTTGGGATATCTCTTGACCCAATATAGGCCCCTGATACAGCAGTGATTATGTTGACTTGATCATCAAGCGGATATGCCAGGACTTCATTTGTGCATCATGCCAAACCTGTTTGAGTGTATCAATCCCTTAGGATTGGCATGATGCACTAATCTGGGTGTTCACTTGCCAGGTCTGCATTGATGCATCATGAGAACCAGAGACCATAATGCTTAAAAGGCCCTAGAAAATAAACCTTGAATGAACACCTTTTTTTAAATAAGGGCTAGTAATAATCAACCTTACAAATGTAGAGGTTGGCGAAAATGTCTCTGGAGACACTGGGATTCGAACCCGGGTCTCTCACTTGCAAGTCGAGCGCTCTACCGCTGAGCTGCATCCCCTGGCCTGACATACCCTGACACCAACATGGCCTCACTGACATTTCCACCTTCCAACCACCTCTGAATCGGTATGGTATAAATAGGGGGACTGAGCACCAAGTGAGCTGGCCTCTGGAGGCTCAATGCACCCGGGGAGGGAACAAACCCCTACACTCCTCCCAACCAGCTTCAACCGTATCCCAACAGACCCAATCCTCCAGTCTAGTCTGTATGGTACCAGAAATGAGTCACACACAGCATTACAATCTTCTGTTCCCAGGACTTACTGTGGGTGCCACCTGTTTCCAAGTCCCCTTGCACTAGTAAGTTGAAGTGCTTGTCTATACCATACTGGCCCAGGTCCCGAGTATCATAGTCCCCCTCGCAGGGCTGTACCACTCGGTGTCTCCACCAGTGTAGAGGTTGGCAAAAACATCTCTGGAGACACTGGGATTTGAACCCGGGTCTCGTGCTTGCAAGTCGAGTGCTCTACTGCTGAGCTACATCCCCTGGCCTGACATACCCTATAACCAACATGGCCTCACTGACATTTCCACATTATACATAGGGGGAGTGACTGACAAGTGAGCTGGCCTCTGGAGGCTCAACGCACCAGGGAATTGAACGAACCCCTACACAAATATTTTAGCACTGGGCAGTTCTTCATGGCGATATGCTATGTGGATGTCAAGTGTTTTATGAGCACAGAGAGTTATGAGTAGATTGTATGTGCGGTAACTGCACATCTTAAACACTCATTCATTCATACCATACAGTACTATAATGCCCCGGGCAAAACAAAAGGGTGGGGGCAAATCAAAGGGGTAACAGCAAATCATAAGTGGGCAATTCTAACTTCTGACTTTCAGAAGTGCTGTGAGCCACAATTATTGCCTACAAACTTAGTATGAATATATGGTATTCAGTGGGAAAGATTTTAGTCCAATGAAATTATTCCCTCAATTTATTTCCTGCTTAATTCATTTGGTGTGTCATCATTGCAGAAATAACCGTACATCCTCCATAATAGGAAGCACCCTCAGTCAAGCTAACCCATATAGGATACAACTGGGATCAAAATCTGGTCATTTTGATACTCTTCTATACCATCAAATCCTAGTGTACAGTAAAAAACAATGAGTAGGGCTGAATCATATAGGACAAACCCGTAGTTGGGCTGAATCCTATAGGCTGTAGATGATGTAGTCCCCCTTTAGGCTGTAGATGATGTAGTCCCCCTATAGGCTGTAGATGATGTAGTCCCCTATAGGCTGTAGATGATGTAGTTCCCCTATAGGCTGTAGATGATGTAGTCTAACTGTAGGCTGTAGATGATGTAGTCCCCCTATAGGCTGTAGATGATGTAGTCCGCCTATAGGCTGTAGATGATGTAGTCCCCCTATAGGCTGTAGATGATGTAGTCCCCCTATAGACTGTAGATGATGTAGTCCCCCTATAGGCTGTAGATGATGTAGTCCCCCTATAGGCTGTAGATGATGTAGTCCTCTATAGGCTGTAGATGATGTAGTCCCCTATAGGCTGTAGATGATGTAGTCCCCCTATAGGCTGTAGATGATGTAGTCCCCCTATAGACTGTAGATGATGTAGTCCCCCTATAGGCTGTAGATGATGTAGTCCCCCTATAGGCTGTAGATGATGTAGTCCTCTATAGGCTGTAGATGATGTAGTCCTCTATAGGCTGTAGATGATGTAGTCCCCCTATAGGCTGTAGATGATGTAGTCCCCCTATAGGCTGTAGATGATGTAGTCCCCCTATAGGCTGTAGATGATGTAGTCCTCTATAGGCTGTAGATGATGTAGTCCCCTATAGGCTGTAGATGATGTAGTCCCCCTATAGGCTGTAGATGATGTAGTCCCCCTATAGACTGTAGATGATGTAGTCCCCCTATAGGCTGTAGATGATGTAGTCCCCCTATAGGCTGTAGATGATGTAGTCCCCCTATAGGCTGTAGATGATGTAGTCCCCCTATAGGCTGTAGATGATGTAGTCCCCCTATAGACTGTAGATGATGTAGTCCCCCTATAGGCTGTAGATGATGTAGTCCCCCTATAGGCTGTAGATGATGTAGTCCCCCTATAGGCTGTAGATGATGTAGACCCCCTATAGGCTGTAGATGATGTAGTCCCCCTTTAGGCTGTAGATGATGTAGTCCCCTATAGACTGTCGATGATGTAGTCCCCCTATAGGCTGTAGATGATGTAGTCCCCTATAGGCTGTAGATGATGTAGTCCCTCTATATGCTGTAGATGATGTAGTCCCCCTATAGGCTGTAGATGATGTAGTCCCCTATAGGCTGTAGATGATGTAGTCCCCTATAGGCTGTAGATGATGTAGTCCCCCTATAGGCTGTAGATGATGTAGTCCCCCTATAGACTGTAGATGATGTAGTCCCCCTATAGGCTGTAGATGATGTAGTCCCCTATAGACTGTAGATGATGTAGTCCCCCTACAGGCTGTAGATGATGTAGTCCCCCTATAGGCTGTAGATGATGTAGTCCCTCTATATGCTGTAGATGATGTAGTCCCCTATAGGCTGTAGATGATGTAGTCCCCCTATAGACTGTAGATGATGTAGTCCCCCTATAGGCTGTAGATGATGTAGTCCCCCTATAGGCTGTAGATGATGTAGTCCCTCTATAGGCTGTAGATGATGTAGTCCCCTATAGACTGTAGATGATGAAGTCCCCCTATAGGCTGTAGATGATGTAGTCCCCCTATAGGCTGTAGATGATGTAGTCCCCCTAAAGGCTGTAGATGATGTAGTCCCCCTATAAGCTATAGATGATGTAGTCCCCCTATAAGCTGTAGATGATGTAGGGTCCTATAGGCTGTAGATGATGTAGTCCCCTATAGGCTGTAGATGATGTAGTCCCCCTATAGGCTGTAGATGATGTAGTCCCCCTAAAGGCTGTAGATGATGTAGTCTCCTATAGGCTGTAGATGATGTAGTCCCCCTATAAGGTGTAGATGATGTAGTCCCCCTATAGGCTGTAGATGATTTAGTCACATATAGGCTGTACATGATGTAGTCCCCCTATAGGCTGTAGATGATGTAGTCCCCCTATAGGCTGTAGATGTAGTCCCCTATAGACTGTCGATGATGTAGTCCCCCTATAGGCTGTAGATGATGTAGTCCCCTATAGGCTGTAGATGATGTAGTCCCCTATAGGCTGTAGATGATGTAGTCCCCTATAGGCTGGATATGATGTAGTGCCCTATATGCTGTAGATGATGTAGTCCCTCTATAAACTGTAGATGATGTAGTCCCCCTATAGACTGTAGATGATATGGTCCCCCTATAGACTGTAGATGATGTAGTCCCCTATAGACTGTAGATGATATAGTCCCCCTATAGGCTGTAGATGATGTAGTCCCCCTATAGGCTGTAGATGATGTAGTCCCCCTATAGGCTGTAGATGATGTAGTCTCCTATAGGATGTAGATGATGTAGTCCCCCTATAGGATGTAGATGATGTAGTCTCCCTATAGGCTGTAGATGATGTAGTCCCCCTATAGGCTGTAGAAGATGTAATCCCCCTATAGGCTGTAGATGATGTAGTCCCCCTATAGGCTGTAGATGTAGTCCCCTATAGACTGTCGATGATGTAGTCCCCCTATAGGCTGTAGATGATGTAGTCCCCTATAGGCTGTAGATGATGTAGTCCCTCTATATGCTGTAGATGATGTAGTCCCTCTATAGGCTGTAGATGATGTAGTCCCCCTATAGGCTGTAGATGATGTATTCCCCCTATAGGCTGTAGATGATGTAGTCCCCTATAGGCTGTAGATGATGTAGTCCCTCTATATGCTGTAGATGATGTAGTCCCTCTATAGACTGTAGATGATGTAGTCCCCCTATAGGCTGTAGATGATGTAGTCCCCCTATAGGATGTAGATGATGTAGCCCCCTATAGGCTGTAGATGATGTAATCCCCTATAGACTGTAGATGATGTAGTCCCCCCTATAGGCTGTAGATGATGTAGTCCCCCCTATAGACTGTAGATGATGTAGTCCCCCTATAGGCTGTAGATGATGTAGTCCCCCTATTGGCTGTAGATGATGTAGTCCCTCTATAGACTGTAGATGATGTAGTCCCCCTATAGGCTGTAGATGATGTATTCCCCCTATAGGCTGTAGATGATGTAGTCCCCTATAGGCTGTAGATGATGTAGTCCCTCTATATGCTGTAGATGATGTAGCCCCCTATAGGCTGTAGGTGATGTAGTCCCCTATAGGCTGTAGATGATGTAGTCCTCTATAGGCTGTAGATGATGTAGTCCCCCTAAAGGCTGTAGATGATGTAATCCCCTATAGGCTGTAGATGATGTAGTCCCCCTATAGGCTGTAGATGATGTAGTCTCCTATAGGCTGTAGATGATGTAGTCCTTCTATAGGCTGTAGATGATGTAGTCCCCCTATGGGCTGTAGATGATGTAGCCCCCTATAGACTGTAGATGATGTAGTCCCCTATAGGCTGTAGATGATGTTATCCCCTATAGACTGTAGATGATGTAGTCCCCTATAGGCTGTAGATGATGTAGTCCCCCTATAGGCTGTAGATGATGTAGTCCCCCTATAGGCTGTAGATGAGGTAGACCCCTATAGGCTGTAGATGATGTAGTCCCTGTATAGGCTGTAGATGATGTAGTCCCCTATAGGCTGTAGATGATGTAGTCCCCCTATAGGCTGTAGATGATGTAATCCCCCTATAGACTGTAGATGATGTAGTCCCCCTATAGGCTGTAGATGATGTAATCCCCTATAGACTGTAGATGATGTAGTCCCCTATAGGCTGTAGATGATGTAATCCCCTATAGGCTGTAGATGATGTAGTCCCCCTATAGGCTGTAGATGATGTAATCCCCTATAGACTGTAGATGATGTAGTCCCCCTATAGGCTGTAGATGATGTAATCCCCCTATAGGCTGTAGATGATGTAGTCCCCTATAGACTGTAGATGATGTAGTCCCCCTAGAGGCTGTAGATGATGTAGTCCCCCCTATAGACTGTAGATGATGTAGTCCCCCTATAGGCTGTAGATGATGTAATCCCCTATAGGCTGTAGATGATGTAGTCCCCTATAGGCTGTAGAAGATGTAATCCCCCTATAGGCTGTAGATGATGTAGTCCTCCTATAGGCTGTAGATGATGTAGTCCCCTATAGGCTGTAGATGATGTAGTCCCCCTATTAGCTGTAGGTGATGTAGTCCCCTTATAGGCTGTAGATGTTTTAGTCCCCCTATAGACTGTAGATGATGTAGTCCCCTATAGGCTGTAGAAGATGTAATCCCCCTATAAGCTATAGGTGATGTAGTCCCCTATAGACTGTAGATGATGTAGTCCCCCTATAGGCTGTAGATGTTGTAGTCCCCCTATAGACTGTAGGTGATGTAGTCCCCTTATAGGCTGTAGATGTTGTAGTCCCCCTAAAGGCTGTAGATGATGTAGTCCCCTTATAGGCTGTAGATGTTGTAGTCCCCCTATAGACTGTAGGTGATGTAGTCCCTATAGGCTGTAGATGTTGTAGTCCCCCTATAGACTGTAGGTGATGTAGTCCCTATAGGCTGTAGATGATGTAGTCCCCTATAGGCTGTAGATGATGTAGTACCCTATAGGCTGTAGATGATGTAGTGCCCTATAGGCTGTAGATGATGTAGTCCCCCTATAGGCTGTAGGTGATGTAGTCCCCTATAGGCTGTAGATGATGTAGTGCCCTATATGCTGTAGATGATGTAGTGCCCTATAGGCTGTAGAGGATGTAGTCCCCCTATAGGCTGTAGATGATGTAGTCCCCCTATAGGCTGTAGATGATGTAGTCCCCTATAGGCTGTATATGATGTAGTCCCCTTATAGGCTGTAAGTGATGTAGTCCCCTATAGGCTGTGGATGATGTAGTCCCCCTATAAGCTGTAGATGATGTAGTCCCCTATATGCTGTAGATGATGTAGTCCCCCTATAGGCTGTAGATGATGTAGTCCCCCTATAGGCTGTAGATGATGTAGTCCCCCTATAGGCTATAGATGATGTAATCCCCCCTATAGGCTGTAGATGATGTAGTCCTCCTATAAGCTGTAGATGATGTAGTCCCCTATAGGCTGTAGATGATGTAGTCCCCCTATAGGATGTAGATGATGTAGTCCCCCTATAGGATGTAGATGATGTAGTCCCCCTATAGGCTGTAGATGATGTAGTCTCCCTATAGGCTGTAGATGATGTAGTCCCCCTATAGGCTGTAGATGATGTAGTCCCCCTATAGACTGTGGATGATGTAGTCCCCCTAAAGGCTGTAGATGATGTAGTCTCCTATAGGCTGTAGATGATGTAGTCCCCCTATAAGCTATAGATGATGTAGTCCCCCTATAAGCTGTAGATGATGTAGGGTCCTATAGGCTGTAGATGATGTAGTCCCCTATAGGCTGTAGATGATGTAGTCCCCCTATAGGCTGTAGATGATGTAGTCCCCCTAAAGGCTGTAGATGATGTAGTCTCCTATAGGCTGTAGATGATGTAGTCCCCATATAAGGTGTAGATGATGTAGTCCCCCTATAGGCTGTAGATGATTTAGTCACATATAGGCTGTAGATGATGTAGTCCCCCTATAGGCTGTAGATGATGTAGTCCACTATAGGCTGTAGATGATGTAGTCCCGTATAGGCTGTAAATGATGTAGTTCCCCTATAGGCTGTAGATGATGTAGTCCCCTATAGGCTGTAGATGATGTAGTCACCTTTACGCTGTAGATGATATAGTCCCCTATAGGCTGTAGATGATGTAGTACCCTATAGGCTGTAGATGATGTAGTCCCCCTATAGGCTGTAGATGTAGTCCCCTATAGACTGTCGATGATGTAGTCCCCCTATAGGCTGTAGATGATGTAGTCCTCCTATAGACTGTAGATGATGTAGTTTCCTATAGACTGTAGATGATATAGTCCCCCTATAGGCTGTAGAAGATGTAATCCCCCTATAAGCTGTAGATGATGTAGTCCCCCTATAAGCTGTAGATGATGTAGTCCCCCTATAGGCTGCAGAAGATGTAATCCCCCTATAGGCTGTAGATGATGTAGTCCCTCTATAGACTGTAGATGATGTAGTCCCCCTATAGGCTGTAGATGATGTAGTCCCCCTATAGGCTGTAGATGATGTAGTCCCCTATAGGCTGTAGATGATGTAGTGCCCTATAGGCTGTAGATGATGTAGTGCCCTATAGGCTGTAGATGATGTAGTCCCCCTATAGGCTGTAGATGATGTAGTCCCCCTATAGACTGTAGATGATGTAGTCCCCTATAGGCTGTAGATGATGTAGTGCCCTATAGGCTGTAGATGATGTAGTCCCCCTATAGGCTGTAGATGATGTAGTCCCCCTATAGGCTGTAGATGATGTAGTCCTCCTATAGGCTGTAGATGATGTAGTCCCCTATAGGCTGTAGATGATGTAGTCTCCCTATAGGCTGTAGGTGATGTAGTCCCCTATAGGCTGTAGATGATGTAGTCCCCTATAGGCTGTAGATGATGTAGTCCTCCTATAGGCTGTAGATGATGTGGTCCCCTATAGGCTGTAGATGATGTAGTCTCCCTATAGGCTGTAGGTGATGTAGTCCCCTATAGGCTGTAGATGATGTAGTCCCCTATAGGCTGTAGATGATGTAGTCCCGTATAGACTGTAGATGATGTAATCCTCTATAGGCTGTAGATGATGTAGTGCCCTATAGGCTGTAGATGATGTAGTCCCCTATAGGCTGTATATGATGTAGTCCCCCTATAGGCTGTAGGTGATGTAGTCCCCTATAGGCTGTAGATGATGTAGTCCCCCTATAGGCATGTGGATGATGTAGTCCCCTATAGACTGTAGATGATGTAATCCTCTATAGGCTGTAGATGATGTAGTGCCCTATAGGCTGTAGATGATGTAGTCCCCTATAGGCTGTATATGATGTAGTCCCCCTATAGGCTGTAGGTGATGTAGTCCCCTATAGGCTGTATATGATGTAGTCCCCCTATAGGCTGTAGGTGATGTAGTCCCCCTATAAGCTGTAGATGATGTAGTCCCCTATATGCTGTAGATGATGTAGTCCCCCTATAGGCTGTAGATGATGTAGTCCCCCTATAGGCTGTAGATGATGTAATCCCCCCTATAGGCTGTAGATGATGTAGTCCCCTATAGGCTGTAGATGATGTAGTCCCCCTATAGGCTATAGATGATGTAATCCCCCTATAGGCTGTAGATGATGTAGTCCCCTATAGGCTGTAAATGATGTAGTCCCCCTATAGGCTGTAGATGATGTAGTCCCCCTATAGGCTGTAGATGATGTAGTCCCCTATAGGCTGTATATGATGTAGTCCCCTATAGGCTGTAGATGATGTAGTCCCCCTATAGGCTGTAGATGATGTAGTCCCCTATAGGCTGTAGATGATGTAATCCCCCATAGGCTGTAGATGATGTAGTCCGCCTATAGGCTGTAGATGATGTAGTCCCCCCTATAGACTGTAGATGATGTAGTCCCCCCTATAGACTGTAGATGATGTAGTCCCCCCTATAGGCTGTAGATGATGTAGTCCCCCTATAGGATGTAGATGATGTAGTCCCCCTATAGGCTGTAGATGATGTAGTCCCCCTATAGGCTGTAGATGATGTAGTCCCCCTATAGGCTGTAGATGATGTAGTCCCCCTATAGGCTGTAGATGATGTAGTCCCCCTATAGGATGTAGATGATGTAGTCCCCCTATAGGCTGTAGATGATGTAGTCCCCCTATAGGCTGTAGATGATGTAGTCCCCCTATAGGCTGTAGATGATGTAGTCCCCCCTATAGACTGTAGATGATGTAGTCCCCCTATAGGATGTAGATGATGTAGTCCCCCCTATAGGCTGTAGATGATGTAGTCCCCCTATAGGATGTAGATGATGTAGTCCCCCTATAGGCTGTAGATGATGTAGTCCCCCTATAGGCTGTAGATGATGTAGTTCCCCTATAGGCTGTAGATGATGTAGTCCCTCTATAGGCTGTAGATGATGCAGTCCCCTATAGGCTGTAGATGATGTAGTCCCCTATAGGCTGTAGATGATGTAGTACCCTATAGGATGTAGATGATGTAGTCCCTCTATAGACTGTAGATGATGTAGTCCCCCTATAGGCTGTAGATGATGTAGTCCCCCTATAGGATGTAGATGATGTAGTCCGCCTATAGGCTGTAGATGATGTAGTCCCCCCTAGAGGCTGTAGATGATGTTGTCCCCGTATAGGCTGTAGATGATGTAGTCCCCCTATAAGCTGTAGATGATGTAGTCCCCCTATAGGCTGTAGATGATGTAGTCCCGTATAGGCTGTAGATGATGTAGTCCCCCTATAGGCTGTAGATGATGTAGTCCCCCCTATAGGCTGTAGATGATGTAGTCCCCCCTATAGGCTGTAGATGGTGTAGTCCCCCTATAGGTTGTAGATGATGTAGTCCCCTATAGGCTGTAGATGATGTAGTCTCCTATAGGCTGTAGATGATATAGTCCCCTATAGGCTGTAGATGATGTAGTCCCCCTATAGGCTGTAGATGATGTAGTCCCCCTATAGGCTGTAGATGATGTAGTCCGCCTATAGGCTGTAGATGATGTAGTCCCCCCTATAGGCTGTAGATGATGTAGTCCCCTTATAGGCTGTAGATGATGTAGTCCCCTATAGGCTGTAGATGATGTAGTCCCCCTATAGGCTGTAGATGATGTAGTCCCCCTATAGGCTGTAGATGATGTAGTCCCCTATAGGCTGTAGATGATGTAATCCCCCATAGGCTGTAGATGATGTAGTCCCCCCTATAGGCTGTAAATGATGTAGTCCCCCTAAAGGCTGTAGATGATGTAGTCCCCTATAGGCTGTAGATGATGTAGTCCCCCTATAAGCTGTAGATGATGTAGTCCCCTATAGGCTGTAGATGATGTAGTCTCCCTATAGGCTGTAGATGATGAAGTCCCCCTATAGGCTGTAGATGATGTAGTCCCCCTATAGACTGTAGATGATGTAGTCCCCCTATAAGCTATAGATGATATAGTCCCCCTATAGGCTGTAGATGATGTAGTCCCCCTATAGGCAGTAGATGATGTAGTCCCCTATAGGCTGTAGATGATGTAGTCCCCCTATAGGCTGTGGATGATGTAGTCCCCCTATAGGCTGTAGATGATGTAGTCCCCCTATAGGCTGTAGATGATGTACTCGCCCTATAGGCTGTAGATGATGTAGTCCCCTATAGACTGTGGATGATGTAGTCTGCTATAGGCTGTAGATGATGTAGTCCCCTAAAGGCCGTAGATGATGTAGTCCCCCTATACGCTGTAGATGATGTAGTCCCCTATAAGCTGTAGATGATGTAGTCCCCCTATAGGCTGTAGATGATGTAGTCCCCCTATAGGATGTAGATGATGTAGTCCCCCCTATAGGCTGTAGATGATGTAGTCCCCCTATAGGCTGTAGATGATGTAGTCCCCCCTATAGGCTGTAGATGATGTAGTCCCCCTATAAGCTGTAGATGATGTAGTCCCCTTATAGGCTGTAGATGATGTAGTCCCCCCTATAGGCTGTAGATGATGTAGTCCCCCTATGGGCTGTAGATGATGTAGTCCCCCTATAGGATGTAGATGATGTAGTCTCCTATAGGCTGTAGATGATGTAGTCCCCTATAGACTGTGGATGATGTAGTCCCCTATAGGCTGTAGGTGATGTAGTCCCCTATAGGCTGTAGATGATGTAGTCCCCTATAGGCTGTAGATGATGTAGTCCCCCTATAAGCTGTAGATGATGTAGTCCCCTATAGGCTGTAGATGATGTAGTCTCCTATAGGCTGTAGATGATGTAGTCCCCTATAGACTGTAGATGATGTAGTCTCCTATAGGCTGTATATGATGTAGTCCCCTATAGGCTGTAGATGATGTAGTCCCCCTATAGGCTGTAGATGATGTAGTCCCCCTATAGGCTGTAGATGATGTAGTCCCCCTATAGGCTGTGGATGATGTAGTCCCCCTATAGGATGTAGATGATGTAGTCTCCTATAGGCTGTAGATGATGTAGTCCCCTATAGACTGTGGATGATGTAGTCCCCTATAGGCTGTAGGTGATGTAGTCCCCTATAGGCTGTAGATGATGTAGTCCCCTATAGGCTGTAGATGATGTAGTCCCCCTATAAGCTGTAGATGATGTAGTCCCCTATAGGCTGTAGATGATGTAGTCTCCTATAGGCTGTAGATGATGTAGTCCCCTATAGACTGTAGATGATGTAGTCTCCTATAGGATGTATATGATGTAGTCCCCTATAGGCTGTAGATGATGTAGTCCCCTATAGACTGTGGATGATGTAGTCTCCTATAGGCTGTAGATGATGTAGTCCCCCTATAGACTGTGGATGATGTAGTCTCCCTATAGACTGTATATGATGTAGTCCCCCTATACGCTACATCCATGTCTAGAGTCCCTGGCCCCGGTCGGAGTGCTGGGGTGCGCACCCACAGTCACCAGACCTCGAGGTAAATTTGATTCTAAATCTTCCACCGGATTACCCCCGGTAGCCTTTTTTTGCATTCGTTTCTTCCTGGGGTTATATGCAATGCCGTGGATACAACCCCCACTAATTTCCCCCTACGTCTGGAGCTTCCGTATCATTGTGGTCTGCCTTGGTTTCGGCTTCTGCTTCATAGTATGCCGCCATTACCGGCTTTGCAGCGGTACATTCAGAAGAATAGTGCCCCATCCTTTGGCACCTAAAACACTTAACGGTTCGGCGATCCACTCTGGGTCTCGACCGACTGGCTTGTAGTGCATTAGTTATTTTCTTGCACATCTATTCCATCATTTTAGTCATGTCCGGAGACTGACCCCTTGCTTTGTCAGCGCTATCAGTGGGCTTATAAGCTTTGCTCTTAGCTTTAGCTTCGCCCCTGGCCTCGGTTGCTGGTTTAGCATCCTTTGGCGTGTTGAAAACCTTCCTTGGAATGTATTTCCTGCCAGAAGTGTTTTTTCTTAGTTGCATTGAGCAAAAGGTACCATCCTCTTGTTCAATGTCTATTAACTCGAAGTCGTCCGAGGTGTTATCTGCCTCAGATCGGTGACTGACAGACGCCACCGGAGTCGGTCCCTATATGTTCGGGATGTCTCCGGCTAGCATTGTTCATTTCTAGACGGCCATATCTATTCCATTGAATATGCCGTGCAGTGTAGACCCCTCTTTCCAGGCGTCTCTTGCAGCAATCTGCTCGTCTCGGTCCCTTAGACCCTTGACGAATTGACTTAACAAGTCGTCCATATACACTGCAAAAATGGTGTTTAGATTTTAAACATGTTTAGGTCTAAACATGTTTAAAACCTAAACATATACGTCAGTTAGGTGTCTCATCAACTACACATTTAGGAAAATAACACTTTTATTCTAAATACATAAACATTTTTGCTAAACATGTTCAGATGTTTAGAGTTTAAACAGTTGATTTTTAGGTGTTTAGATTTAAACATCAATATGTTTAGATACTTGGATGTTAAAATCCACACCAGGTAGCAGCACTACCTCTGAATGGACTATCTGCACACAGTTACAATCAATTGTTATGACAAATATCCCCAAACCCCTTGTTTATCATAGTGTCATTTCTTTAAATGTTATGAAAATAGACACAGCAATAGAAAATTAACTAAATTCAACTTACACCACCATCATTACCATAAAATAACCAATGAGCTCCATGACTTACACCTATGTCATGTTATTTTGTAGAGTATAAAGCGATGTCCTTCCTGCCAACCTGTTGTACTTCCTCAAGTCTCTCATTCTAATGCAGTGTGTACATATATGTGTATATAGCTGTGGCTGACAGCTTTGGAGACTTTGCAGTGTAAATACCTGCTGATGTCCTCCAGTAAATGAGAAAACAAACAAAAGATATTCCTTTATTTTTTGTAATGGATACATGTCTGCAAACCCTTACTTCCCACCAAATCACCTAGACATCTATACACAAAAATTCATAAACATCTAAACGCAAAATTTCATTGATATCTTAACACAAATTTTGAACCTAAACACCTAGATTTCTAAACACTTGAGCTAAGCACATTGTTTGGCTAAACATGTTTAGGAAATTAATGTGATTACAAAAACGTTGAAAGAATATGTTTAGAATTGTGTTTAGGATCTAAACACCATTTTTGCAGTGTACCAGTCCTGGTTCTCTGTCCTGGGCCTGGCCTTACTTAACAGGGCATGAAGTTCCATGCCATATGCCCTAAAAGCTTCCGTAGGTATCTGAGTATGTTTCCTAAAACGTACCATTGGATCCTCCTTGACCATATTACATAACAGTCCACTAGCAGATTCAACGAGCTGCTCAAAACTCCCGGCGAGACCATACCAGGTACGCCATTGGTCAACGGCCATGCGCCCCGGGACCACCTTTTAAACATCTAACTAGATATGGCTTGGCCTCGTATGGGATCCATCCATTACAATTCATCACGTCGATGAAGTCTTCAAACCATTCTTTCCATGGCTGGGTATCGTCTTATTCCTTAGGGATGACGGCTACCCTTTGGGCTGAGTTGTGAGCATAAAACAATCTATGCCTTTTATTACAAGAACAAACACATGTCTGGACTGGACTGCATTTCATCCGGCTCCTTAGTAGGAGCTGGACGCGAGGCGTGGTGCTGCCCCCTCTTGTATCAAATGGGTACCGCAAAGCGACGCCTGGTTGATACAGAAGGAACGAGCACCACACAAACACATCTCTCAGATGAAGTGCACTAATATATATATAACGATGCCGGCCCCTACAAGGTCGGTATGATGCTTCATTGTGGCCCGTTTCAAACCATAGAAACATTAACAATGCCAAATATATGGAGGATTACACCAACAACACTGGTGCACACTTAATAACCTTCAGTTCCTCACTTTTATCACTAGGTGGTGTTGTGTTTATGGGCTTGGTCTAGTTTTGGTGAATGTTTACTCCTACGCCCTAACATCTTCGGAATTCTACTCCTGACATCACCACCTTTTAATTGTTGAATCTAAAAGCTTCCCCCAGAGTCGTTCATTAAGCAAACAACTCAGATCCATGACAGAATAAAATGAACTTAATTGATAAAGTTGAGTTGGGTGCTGGAAGCAATTGCCGACTGGTTGGGCACATCCACTGACAACTCAATGTTATGGTTTGAGGCTATTCATGATGTGGTGTGAGGCTATTCATCATGGGTTGGGGAATGTGAGGGCTGTTAGCGGTTCTACCCATAAGCGGCTCTTCATTGGAAGAAAGCCTTCCCAATTATGGTCGGAATTAATTCTCATGAGATGGCGGTGATTTTGTTATCAGCTTTCTTTTATTCTTTTTTTTATTTTTTTTTTATTTTATTAAACAGCAGAAGTGGTGGTTGCTAAGCAAGACTGATCATGACACTTTAAATGTTTTTTCTCTGATCCTTTTAAATGTTTTATTTAGAGGATGGAGTGAGTGGGGAGAGACACTGACAGGTGGACAATTAGAGAACCAAGATGACCGCCCATCAGTCCCAGTCCTCAATATCTGTAACCAAGGAACAATCAGGTACTAGGTGACAGCACAATAGTAGCCGTCATGGAGGCAGGCTCATAATATTCCCTCATTACCCACCAGGGGGCACCACCAGTACCCAGCCACATAAAGATGGCGGCCGCCACAGACTGCTCAACCAATGACATCAACCCTTACAAACAGGCTGCGGAAATTGAATAACAATTTGTAACAATGACATGGATTGGTTGGTTCCTGTGTGTATTGGGCCGAGACGATGTGCCTGATCATCAATAATGGAAAGCTCTGTACAGATTTAGTGATGAAAGCATCTCTATGTTTTGTTGTTGAATAGCTATTGATTCTCTCAGGGCATATGGTGCCCCTATGGGAGTGGTGCACTGACTGATAACTGGGGACATTATGATTGTGAGTAGGTGGATAGTCAAACGGGTGGTGGAACATATCTTGATTCATTAAGGGCCACTGATACTAACAAAAAACACAACAATTGGGGCATATAGATATGGTATGGCCACCAGCAGGTTGCCCTTGCGGCCCAGGGGTATAAGGGGCAACCCATGCAGGGGCATACCATTTGCTTCTGGAGTTATGTTTTTTGTATATTCTACCTGTGACAACAATAGTAGGCCATTTTCACCAAGTCCTACAAAGAAAACAAGAGATGAAGTTCGTTACATATACATATTCCATATGCTTTGTTGTTGTAGAGGTCGGCGGAAAATGTCCTGGAGAAACCGGGAGTCAAACCCGGGACCCTCCAGCCTGCAGGCGGAAGCTCTACCGCTGAGCTACTTCCCCGTCTGACATTTTCTACCTTCCACCTACGCCTGGATAGGTGTGATACCGATAGGGAACATGTGACTACCCGATGACCCGCCCCTGCGGGTCGGCGACCCGGGCAAGGGGACTCACATCGTCTTTTTCCCCTACATTGTCGTAGGTAGAAGGAGTGCATCATATCCATAGGTCATCACGATGACTCGATCATTAAGTGAGTTTCCCAGCACTTCATTGGTGCATCATGCCAAAGCTGCTGATCTGTATCAACCTGTTAGGATTGGCATGATGCACCAATGTGGGTGATGACCCACCAGGGCTGCATCATGAGAACCAAGAGGCATGATGCATTAATGCATCAGTGGTCCTTAAATGCCTAGAAAATATACCTTGAATGAGCACCTGTCTTGTACCTTGAATGAACCCTGTCTTGTACCTTGAATGAACCCCTGTTGTGTACCTTGAATGAACCCTGTCTTGTACCTTGAATGAACCCTGTCTTGTACCTTGAATGAACCCTGTCTTGTACCTTGAATGAACCCTGTCTTGTACCTTGAATGAACCCTGTCTTGTACCTTGAATGAACCCTGTCTTGTACCTTGAATGAACCCTGTCTTGTACCTTGAATGAGCACCTGTCTTGTACCTTGAATGAACCCTGTCTTGTACCTTGAATGAACCCTGTCTTGTACCTTGAATGAGCACCTGTCTTGTACCTTGAATGAACCCTGTCTTTTACCTTGAATGAACCCTGTCTTGTACCTGAAGGAACCCTGTCTTGTACCTTGAATGAACCCTGTCTTGTACCTTGAATGAACCCTGTCTTGTACCTTGAATGAACCCTGTCTTGTACCTTGAATGAGCACCTGTCTTGTACCTTGAATGAGCACCTGTCTTGTACCTTGACTGAACCCCTGTCTTGTACCTTGAATGAACCCTGTATGGTACCTTGAATGAACCCTGTCTTGTACCTTGAATGATCCCTGTCTTGTACCTTGAATGAGCACCTGTCTTGTACCTTGAATGAACCCTGTCTTGTACCTTGAATGAGCCCTGTCTTGTACCTTGAATGAACCCCTGTCTTGTACCTTCAATGAGCACCTGTCTTGTACCTTGAATGAACCCTGTCTTGTACCTTGAATGAGCACCTGTCTTGTACCTTGAATGAACCCTGTCTTGTACCTTGAATGAACCCTGTCTTGTACCTGAATGAACCCTGTCTTGTACCTTGAATGAACCCTGTCTTGTACCTTGAATGAACCCTGTCTTGTACCTTGAATGAACCCTGTCTTGTACCTTGAATGAGCACCTGTCTTGTACCTTGAATGAGCACCTGTCTTGTACCTTGAATGAACCCTGTCTTGTACCTTGAATGAACCCTGTATTGTACCTTGAATGAACCCTGTCTTGTACCTTGAATGATCCCTGTCTTGTACCTTGAATGAGCCCTGTCTTGTACCTTGAATGAGCCCTGTCTTGTACCTTGAATGATCCCTGTCTTGTACCTTGAATGAACCCTGTCTTGTACCTTGAATGAACCCTGTCTTGTACCTTGAATGAGCACCTGTCTTTTACCTTGAATGAGCACCTGTCTTTTACCTTGAATGAACCCTGTCTTGTACCTTGAATGAGCACCTGTCTTGTACCTGGAATGAGGACCTGTCTTGTACCTTGAATGAACCCTGTCTTGTACCTGAATGAACCCTGTCTCTGTACCTTGAATGAACCCTGTCTTGTACCTTGAATGAACCCTGTATTGTACCTTGAATGAACCCTGTCTTGTACCTTGAATGAGCACCTGTCTTGTACCTTGAATGAACCCTGTCTTGTACCTTGAATGAACCCTGTCTTGTACCTTGAATGAGCACCTGTCTTGTACCTTGAATGAACCCTGTCTTGTACCTTGAATGAACCCTGTCTTGTACCTTGAATGAGCACCTGTCTTTTACCTTGAATGAGCACCTGTCTTTTACCTTGAATGAGCCCTGTCTTGTACCTTGAATGAACCTGTACCTTGAATGAGCACCTGTCTTGTACCTTGAATGAACCCCTGTCTTGTACCTTGAATGAGCACCTGTCTTGTACCTTGAATGATCCCTGTCTTGTACCTTGAATGATCCCTGTCTTGTACCTTGACTGAACCCCTGTCTTGTACCTTGAATGAGCCCTGTCTTGTACCTTGACTGGACCCTGTCTTGTACCTTGAATGAGCACCTGTCTTTTACCTTGAATGAGCACCTGTCTTGTACCTTGAATGAACCCTGTCTTGTACCTTGAATGAACCCTGTCTTGTACCTTGAATGAGCACCTGTCTTTTACCTTGAAAGAGCACCTGTCTTTTACCTTGAATGAGCCCTGTCTTGTACCTTGAATGAACCCTGTCTTGTACCTTGAATGAGCACCTGTCTTGTACCTTGAATGAACCCCTGTCTTGTACCTTGAATGAGCACCTGTCTTGTACCTTGAATGAACCCTGTCTTGTACCTTGAATGAACCCTGTCTTGTACCTTGAGTGAGCACCTGTCTTGTACCTTGAATGAACCCCTGTCTTGTACCTTGAATGAACCCTGTCTTGTACCTTGAATGAACCCTGTATTGTACCTTGAATGAACCCTGTCTTATACCTTGAATGAACCCTGTCTTGTACCTTGAATGAGCCCTGTCTTGTACCTTGAATGAACCCTGTCTTGTACCTTGAATGAGCACCTGTCTTTTACCTTGAATGAACCCTGTCTTGTACCTTGAATGAACCCTGTCTTGTACCTGAATGAACCCTGTCTTGTACCTGAATGAACCCCTGTCTTGTATAAGGGCCGGTAATAAGGAGCCTCAGAGATCTGTCAGCACCATGGCAGTTCTTCAAGACAATACGGTATGTGGATGTCAAGTGTTTATAAGTGATGGGTGGATTGCATGTGGGCTAACTGCACATCTTAAATCTCCACTCATTCACTCATACCGTACAGTACTATAGTACATCAGCCAAGACAAGTGGGCGGGGGCAACGTAGAGGGAAAAAGGCAAACTACAAGTGGGCAATTTTAAATGTGCAACACAAACACTTCAATTCAACATTATTGCCCACATGCCTTCGAAAAGGGCTGTGAGCTGTTAACTTAGTACTGAAGGCACAGTATAGTTGAATTGATCGTATTTCAGGAAAATGAATCTGATTTTTCAGTAAAAAAGCAATAACATTAAACACAGTACCTATACTAATGTCACATGATATAACCCCCCCCCCTCAATTTTAATGTTTAAAAAGGTGCCGTCAAAATAACAGCACATTCCTTATCCCAAAGTTGCCAGAGATCCGTTGTTTTCACAGCAAATCCTTGTACATTTGTGTACCACTGTACTGCCACCTGGGGCTTCTTGTACAAAGTACACTGGTTCATGTATAATTGCCATAATTATGATAAGCCGTGATTATGTGTGAACAATAAGCACCCTGCAGCTTATAGGACGGCCCTAGAGAAAGGGTGGAAGCTTTCTGGTTTGCACTAGGTTTAAATCAATTTAACCAGGTACATGAGAAATGTTACTACAGGACGTTAAACTCACCAGTACAGTTGGCATGGCTAGTCACTGTGTCGTGGCACACCATATAACAGTGCTCCCACCTAGATTGTATCAGTTCTACTAGCTTAGACTCAGTGGTTATCTGCCCCAAATCATCTCAAACCTGGTTATTTCAGGCAAACATACCCAACTTACCAACTATTAACATATACTGTTCTTCAGGAGGGGATTGCGTGCCACCTTGGTGCAGTTATGTATATATAGCATATGTAGCGCCACACAGGACTCGATGACTTTTCCTGCTGTTGTAGGAGGATGGGCCAGATATCCCCCACTGCTGTCCAGACAACTGAAAACAAAGACAGAGATTAAATGGGAAATATGAAAAATTGTACCAAGTAACTGCTTTAAGAGGATCATAGTTTTGACAGGGAAAAAGATATATTATAGGATAATTGCAGGAAAAAAGGAAAAATATGACTTACCGCCAATGCTGCTTCAACTGGCCTATAGTCCTCTCTGCCAGACTCCTAGTCTTTTGGTGCCACAAAAATATATAAATGACTTACCCGGAATCTCCCAAGTACGGAGCCCCTAATAGGCCATACCAAAAATAATTTTTTCCCCAAAAAAATATTCTTGCGGGTGCACAAATAATTCTTGGGGGTCCACAAACATTCTTCCGGGTGCACAAATAATTCTTGTGGGTGCACAAACATTCTTGTGGGTGCACAAATAATTCGTGTGGGTACACAAATAATTCTTGTGGGTACACAAATAATTCTTGCTGGTACAGAAGTAATTCGTGCAGTTAAAGGAGGATGATTTATGTAACCACACGAATGTTTGTGCATCTGTAAGAAATCTTTGTGCATCTGCAAGAATTATTTTGAGTATCGGCAAGAATGTTTTGTGGACCTGCAAGAATTATTTTGTGTACCCACAAGAATGTTTTGTGCATCCGCAAGAATTATTTTGTGCACCCGCAAGAATTATTTTGTGTACCCACAAGAATTATTTTGTGCACCTGCAAGAATTATTTTGTGTACCCACAAGAATGTTTTGTGCATCCGCAAGAATTATTTTGTGCACCTGCAAGAATTATTTTTTGTACCCACAAGAATTATTTTGTGCACCTGCACGAATTATTTTGTGTACCTGCAAGAATGTTTTCTGCATCCACAAGAATTACTTTGTATACCCGCAAGAATTTTATTGTGTACCACAAGAATGTTTTGTGCACCTGCAAGAATTATTTTGTGTATCCGCTAGATTTTTCTGTGCATCCGCAAGAATGTTTTGTGCATCTGCAAGAATTTTTGTGCATCCGCAATAATGTTCCTGTACCCGCAAGAACTGTCCAGTACCTGCAAGAATATTTTTTCTCCAGAAAATCTTTTTTTTGGGGATGTCCTATTAGGGGCTCCGTACATTATTCTTGTTTGAGACTCATTAATTGAAAGCTTATTTTTATTCGCCAAAAAAGTAGATTTATTTAAAGGATTCTGAAGTCCAGATTAGAACCAGATACATACAAGACACTATCATCAGCATACACCCTGGTTTTATGAGAATCATCAGTTAGGCAATATATGACAGATACTGAAGCACTCATTGAATTTACCCACAGATATAATCCATAAGCCATCAGGCGAGTAGATTTATCAAGGGGCTAAAATCAACAAGTTCATCAATAGCTGTCACATATTGCCTATATATCAGGTTTTCCGCCATTAAATTACATTTAAAGTTGAAGAAATCCATTTGTTTCTGTTAGAAATGGTGGATATATTTTGCTATCAAATCAATGTCATAGTACGTTTCGTTCTAGTGTCAACATCGTTCTTTCTAGCCATAGTTAAATGCACTCCTTTTATGTACAAATATGTACCCAAATCTGTGCAAAATGTCGATAACTATGATATAATCATTAATATACAACAGGAAGAAAAGAGGGCCTAGTATAGAGCCCTTGGGGACTCCACAGGTAAGAGGCAGTTCAGAAGATTTAATATCGTTAGCCATAGTACACTGCTTCCTGTTACTCAAATAATTTTTAATGGAATCTAAGTTTTTTTTCTCGTAATACCATAACGTTCTAATTTTTGTAATAAGATAGAATAATTAACGGAATCAAAAGCCTTTTATATATCAATAAAGACTGCTTTGTAAAGTCTTCAATATTTCTATTCTTAAGAATATCATTGACGAAGAAACTAATGGAGTCTGTTATTGACTTAGCTTTCTGATAACTTCCCTGGCGTTTGGTTAAAAATTAGAGTGTTTTTCGAGATGTGAAGAAATAGAATTATGCATTAACATTTCCAGAATTTTACCTGGGACAGGAAGTACACTAATGGAGCAGTAGTTGGAAATATTGGTGTTACCCCCCCCCCTTTGGTAGGGGAGTGACAACAGCAATCTTCCAACTGTTGGGAATTTTACTAGTGTCAATACACAAATTAATTACCTTGGCAAATTTGTCTACCGTGGTATAATTAATAAGGAGGTTTCCTTGAACAGATGGGTAGATATATAATCAAGGGAGGAGGATTTAGAAACATCCAAATCCCTTGGACATGTAAAAATTTAACCATTGGTAACATGAAAGGCAGGCATCTCATGAGGGCATACATGCCCATTAAACATCTCACGAGGGCATACATGCCCATTAAACATCTCATGAGGGCATACATGCCCAATAAACATCTCATGAGGGCATACATGCCCAATAAACATCTCATGAGGGCATACATGCCCAATAAACATCTCACGAGGGCATACATGCCCATTAAACATCTCATGAGGGCATACATGCCCAATAAACATCTCACGAGGGCATACATCCCCATTAAACATCTCATGAGGGCAAACATGCCCATTAAACATCTCACGGGGGCATACATGTCCATTTAACATCTCATGAGGGCATACATGCCCATTAAACATCTCACGAGGGCATACATGCCCATTAAATGACCAAGAGTCTTTATGTCTGTCCACCATAGTAGGACAAATATCAACAAAGAACTTGGTAATAAATGCAGCTGTGTTAAGCTACTTATATGCGCGCATATAAGTGGTGATAAATGGGCAGTAGCAGTTCCCAAATGTATTACCAGATGTCACCACTTCCATTCACCTGTTATGTAACAGGTTCCTTCACTGGTGGCCTTGTAGTCGGCCATATTGCCTAGCCCCAGGAAGGACCACCGGTCTCACATTGGAGATTTTTTTTCCCAGTCATCATGACTAAATGCGTGGCCTGTGATACTTCCTACCATGGTAACGCGGCCAAGTGCCCGAATTGTGGGGTGACCAATCCGGGGAAACGTTATTCTCCGGAGGATTCGGAAGAATTACCTGGTTCAGCGGATTCAGCCGAGCGTGACGAGCAGGAGGCCACGGAGGCCAGGCAGAGCGACCGGCCGCCCCAGAGCTTAGCAGCCTTGGGGAGAAATCTACACAAAATGATTTATTGCATCAGATTGAACTTGAAAGGGCCAGGAAATCAAAAATTGATGAAATGTGTAAACGCAAAGAGTTGGAACTAGAGTTGGCCAGCCTAAGGGCTGAAAATAACAGATCTCTTCGCCAATTGAACGAAGGCGTACGGGCTTGGCGAGGTGCCATGGGTGCGTTCGAGGCCGAAACTTCTTCTCTTACTGCTAGTGCCCCATGTTGGAATCCTTCAGAGTTGGATGCGGTAAGGAACGAAAGTGGTGGGTCGAACACCATGGGTGCGTTCGAGGCCCAAACTTCTTCTCTTGCTGCTAGTGCTACGTGTTTGAACCCATCAGAGTTGGATACAGTAAGGAACAAAGGTGGGGACTCGAACACACCAGGCTTCCAAACTGGCCAATCACAAGCCAGCTCTAACTTTAACTGCGGAGTCCAAAATGGCCGCCCTGTACTTCCGGAAAGCCGGTTTTCGGCCGCAAACACTGTTTTAGGGCCTAATTCTAGAGTTATGGGACCCTCCGCAGGCCAATCCGGCCTTGAAACCACCTCAGGTATGTTTGAATTACCCAACTTGTGTAAAAAATTGCCTCCAGTAGAGGGAAATACCCAAGTAAACAAGTCGCTCACCCGCGATAACAAGCCACCTTCCCGGTACAATCACCCGGTCCCCAGAGACAATCAACCTGACTATCAAGTGGGTCAAAGTCATTCCCATGGTGAATTAGACAATGATTATCAGGAGTTCCTACTGTGGAAACAGTGGAGAAGTGGTGGTGTAGCTGCTAACACTGTTCCTCAGCTGTTCTACAGAGATGGCACACCTTATTCCCCACCTGTCACACCTGTTAGTCAGACTGTCAGTTGGCCTGGTGTGGGTCAATTTAGGGCACCGGATGGCAGGCTAAAGTTCCCACCTACACCTATGGTATATGGTAACCCGACTACTTCTCATATGTATGGGATTCCAGTCCCAACATCCCATCAGCAGCAGGCTTCATATCAGTTTGGCGTTATTCCTAACCCACAACAACAGTACCAGGCTGCAGGAATTCTACCTAATCAACAAAGCCTGTTCCAGGCTCCTGGTGTTCAGTCTGTGCAACCTTAAATTCCACATAACCCAACAGCATGGTATCCTAACCAGCAACTACAACACCAAGCTCAAGGCGCCCCAATGGTGATATTTTCACCAAACAATGCCAGTGGCAGTAAGTTTGTGACCTATGACATTGAACAGCACATGCCGCATGATAAAGTAAAAAAACCCGCCTTGAATGATGTTATTTCTGCTAGCATGGGTCTCTTGAATAGCATGTTGGCTAGAAACTTCCCATGTAAAAACTATGGTAAACATGTTAAATTCCTAACTGACAAGAAAGCATTCTACAATGAGGATGCTCTCATTCAGTATGATCTTGCGATGCGTGAAAGGGGAGAATCGTTTGGTGAACACACATTCTGCTATTTCGATCACGACATCTTCTCAAACAGTGTTGGTCTTGAGAATCTTAGTGCCGAGCACTTATGTAATGTTCTTGGTATCCAGCCTCCATCATCTCAAAGTGGTGCTGGTACTGTTGCGGGATCAAGTAGTAAGAGGAAAAAGAACAAAAAGAAAAAGTCAGATGAAATTCACTGTTGCTATGCATTTAACAGTGATAATGGTTGTAACGCCAAAGATTGCCCTCACCCACATGTATGTCGCTCTTGTGGGGGTAATCACACAAAACTAAAGTGCACTGTGAAAAAATCAAATGATTGATATAAGGCCTTAGTGGATTCTGATTCAGGGGTCAGTGTCTCCGAGGAGTTTGGCATAGATGGTGGAATTATAAAATCTTCCGATTCTGACAATACCAGTGATTCTGATAATACCAGTGAACTTGAATATAGTTTATTATGGGATGTCAACAAATTCGTAATTCCTTGTGGTTCAAATCATGTCACTTCTTCAGATTCATTACCAAAGACGGAAGACATTATATTAACTCCTACTATCTACACTTCCAGAATTGTCGATGGTGTTGAATGGTTTAGACCTTGTCCTTTGGATTGTGATTCCGTTCATGTCTTAGATGGCATGGGCCTCCAACTCAACCCACACGCCTTCTTTGATGAATGCATGGGGTTTGAGGAAGTTGATGGTAACTATGCTTATATCCTAGACGGTGTTCGTAACGGATTCAAAATCGTTGATGTGGATTATAATGGTTCTTATTTTCAAAAAAATTACCATTCCATAATCAAAGAAGGTGTAAAATGCCAAATGGACGATCTGGTAAGGAAGGAGTTAATTGATGGTAAAGTCAAAAGGGTTCTTAGTAGACCCCAGTGTGTACATTCACTGGGGGCTATTTTAAAACCAGACGGCAGCTTAAGACCCATAACAGATTGCAGCCGTGGTGATCCCGATGATAATCTTAAAAGTATTAATGACTTTATGTACACAACTTGCCAACCGTTTCATTATACTCAAGTAGATAGTGTTACTGATGTCATACATGAGGGCTCGTTTTTATGTGTATTGGACATCCAATCTGCTTATCGCAGTGTGGCTGTTCATCCGGACGATCGTTCCAAGCAAGGTTTTGTGTGGAGTCTGGACGGTGCACCAGAATATTTCGAAGATCAAGCCTTATCGTTTGGTCTTAGATGTGCACCATTTATCTTTACTCAACTAACCGAGTTTGTCATCCGGTGTATGAATCGTAGAGGTATTTTCAATGTTTTCGGTTACCTGGATGACTTTGTCATTGTGGCTGACAACTACGAGGAGTGTGCGAGGCGTCAGGCGATATTGGTAGATCTGCTCCGACGTCTCGGTTTCCATATTGCATGGAAAAAAATCTTAACCCCTGCTACCAAAGTCCAGTATTTGGGTCTGGTAATTGACACAGTGAAAATGGAAATCAGCTTACCCCCACAAAAGTTAGACAACTTATTGGTACTGATCGACAAGTTCTTGGGTAAAACTGTTGCTACCAAAAAAGAATTACAAGAACTGTGTGGTCATTTGGCACACGCTAGTAGAGTTATTCGGGGAGGCAGAACATTTTCACGTAGAGTCATTAACCTACTCAAATACATGGCCGACAGTGTCACGGTGGTCAAACTACCTGGTTGGTTTATGGATGACATCCGCTGGTGGAAAAGGTTCAGTTATGTATTCAATGGTTCTGCAAAAATCCTACGTACCTTTGATTATCATCCTATCGTAGACACTGACTCATCACTAACTGGTTTTGGCTCATGTTATAATGGTGATTGGTTAGTAGGTGCATGGAAATTACCTGCCTACAATCAGTTGTATAATCGCTTTCCATTATATCATACTGTTAAACCCCCTTGTGAATATGATGAGACAGCTGACATTAACCTACTGGAAGTCTGGCCAGTGGTTGCCGCAGCGCAACGTTGGGGAAATGATTGGTCGGATACAAAAGTTGTAGTCAGAACCGACAATACCCAAGTCCAACGCATGATAAATACTGGCAGATCGCGGAGTGTTCGCTGTATGTGGTGGATAAGAGAATTATTTTGGTTATCAGTTGTACATAATTTTCATATTGTTGCTACTCGCGTTAAATCTAAAGACAATATTGTTCCTGACTTTTTGTCGCGCTGTACGGATAAAAGGTGTGCAAAAGGATTGCCTTCATTTCTGATAAATGACTTCTGCTGCAGGGGATGTCTTGACTCACAAACTACGGAACTACCAGTCACAGTGGATGGCTGGAGCCACGGAGCGTACTAGGAAGAGCCAATGGAACTCTTATTTGGAATTTTGCATATTATATGGTGTGCTTGTTCCATTCCCCGCTAGTATAGAAGTTGTGTTGTTATATGTTACACACTTGGCTGAGAGACTGCGCTACAGCTCTATTAAACAGTACCTAGGAGGACTTTGGGTGTTGCACAAGGTCCTAGGTTATTCACATGTCAACCCTAATACATTTGAACTCTACATCACTATGAGAGGTATCCGAAGGACCCTAGGTGATCATGTGGACCAGGCGCGACCAGCGTCAGTGCAGGACTTAAAGCGTATTTATAAACTATTGGATATGTCATGTTCTGAAGATGTGGCATTTTGGATCACTGTTATCATGTGCTTCAGGGGCTTATTACGTAAGTCCAATGTGGTTGAACAAGGACTGGCAGTCTGCTTGTCAGATTTGACCTGGGAAGTCTGGGGGGTCTCCGTCAGACTTCGCCGTACAAAGACTATTTCATTTAAGGAGCGGGTCTTGTTCATACCCTTCACATTCATCTATGACTCTATCTTCTGCCTTCATCATTACCTGACCTTGCTGTTATCTATGGTGAACTACCCATCCAGTGACTCACAAGTAGTCTCGTACATGAAAAATGGCCAATGGTGTCGTGGCAGTTACTCATGGTACTTAGGCAAATTGCACAAGTTGTGTGCCAAGTCAGGCATCGATAAGTTGTCTTCACACTCGTTACGAAGAGGAGGTGCATCAGCCTTGGCAGATGCAGGGTTCAGTCTATTGGACATCAAGAACATTGGTGATTGGAAATCATTGAGTGTGTTGCATTATTTGACAAAATCCAAACAAGCTCGTGTCGATCTTGATCGGCGTATGGTCAGCGCCTTATTCGTGTAAAATCTGGTTATGTATTTTTTTTTTTTTTTTTTTTGTTCTCCATTCTGTTTGGCGTGTTGGCCTGGTTATGTATGTTTATTGGCCAGGTCCAATAAAATATTCGCCCAAACTAGATTGGAGTTGTCGTACGTCTATTTATAAGCTACTTATATGCGCGCATATAAGTGGTGATAAATGGGCAGTAGCAGTTCCCAAATGTATTACCAGATGTCACCACTTCCATTCACCTGTTATGTAACAGGTTCCTTCACTGGTGGCCTTGTAGTCGGCCATATTGCCTAGCCCCAGGAAGGACCACCGGTCTCACATTGGAGATTTTTTTCTTTCTTCTTGTGTTACTTAGGCCTGGTTATGTATGTTTATTGGCCAGGTCCAATAAAATATTCGCCCAAACTAGATTGGAGTTGTCGTACGTCTATTTATCGCAAATTGGACAGGATTTGAATTGCTATCCACCAGGTAAATTGTCTTTGTATCAGACTGCTTTAATACTTTCACCACATTCCTTTTTAAAATAATTTTGCATAGCAATATCTTTCTCCACATTCCCCTGGTTTCTAACAATATGTTCCCTGTGCCAATCTAAGACCATACCTGAAGCCTTAGCTTTTTTAACAATTTATTTTTGTTGTTGATCCGCTCTAATTTATTTGTCATCCAAGGTGAGCTTTTATCTTTAATTCTGAATTCTCTAACGGGGCGCATAACCCCAAGAACATTGTACAAAAATTCTTTCAAAAATGTCCCAACATATTTCAACATTATCCGGATTATCAAAGATAACCCAATCAGAATTCTTGAAGGCGTTTAGAAAAGCAAGCTTGTCATAGTTTTTATAAATCCTACCGGTAATATATCTAATCCCAGATTTAATAGCATCAATGCAAATGATATCAAACTCACCAATGTTATCTATTTGCAACAAAAAAGCAAGCATTGTATTCCAGTAAACATAATAACATACTGAATAGGCATAGGTTAATGTGTCATAATACAGGACAGGTCGATGCAGTAAATAAGTGTATTGAGGTATGCTTTACTAATAGCAAGAATTAAGTTGATCTGTTTTATGACTATTTGAGGTCAAGTTGCTTTTATAGACTTGAGCTTATAAAATATGTTATGTACACAATATTTGGTGATATAATCCTAGTCAGGTCTTGTGTTAGTGACATGTTTTACAATGGGTTTCAGTCCTTGATGTACAATGTCAGCATTTATCTCCTCTTTATCATCATCCTGGAGGCATCCAAGCTGTTACCATGACCTGTCCAATAATGCCACTTATAGTGAGGATTATCATAAGGAGCGTTCAGGTCGCCGTATGAACACTGGTTGTACCACCAGGCAGACCGATAAGATGCTGCACAATTACCTTCTATCCATCTATCTCTATCATTATCAGCAGTAGAAAAGGACCACCCACTTTTGAAGGACAGTGCATCACCTGAAACCATCAAGTGGAAGTTAGTTAGTTTGTGATTCTATAGTATATATACTTTAAAATGCAAAAGTTATGCATCACTTTTACATCTTGTAACCATTAAGGCACCATAAATCTACATCCTAGTTACAAGTCAT